>JAHXZK010000005.1:2475034-3033837 GCA_020975415.1 Calonectria hawksworthii | reverse complement strand
CATCTGCGTAGAGTAATATTTCTTCACTACGTGCATAGAGCCGGGTCGTAATTCTAATTACGCACGCTAGGGTGTACGTAGTTAGGAAATGTGGGTCAGTTTGGGTTTTGACCGAACTTGAGCTATGGTCTGCCGTACCCGCCATAATGCAATGGCTTGCTGCAGTGGTTGAAGCGGAGGCCCGTGAATGGCGAATGGACCGTGACCGATGACGCCTGTCTCAGCCTCTGAAAGGCGTGGTCAGCAACTTCAAGCTATGCTTACTGGAGGCAGCGCGGGCTGAGGTCCACTAGTTCGTTCTTGGCCGCCAGAACGGGTTAACGCGGCGCGCCTAGCTGAGCGGCCTGGTCGGACTAGTAAATCTAGCTCACAAGCTTCCGTGTTGCACCCGACCACTCTTGTGCTGGCGGCACAATTGCCAAGTGCCACTTCTCATCCCGCTTTTCAGGTGCCCAACGCCCAAGATTGTTTTTTCCTGCAGCTGCCACGGGAGCTTTCAACATGGCCATTGGGTGCGTTCGCAGTGGCCTGGCGCAAGCGGGATCACTGCCCACAGCTCGTTGGCGCCGCACTTGATAAATGGAGCGCTAATGCCCTTTTCCTTCCCGACCCCGACGCCGCCAGGAAAACCATCTACTAGGCCATTCTCTTCCCTCTATCCATTGAATTCCTGCTCAAATCGCCGCCACGATGCCCCACAAAGAGGACAAGGAGCCAAAGAAGCTGGTGCTCTGCTTCGATGGCACCGGCAACACCTTCAGCGGATCCAATGCCGACACCAATGTTGTCAAGCTCTTGAGCAAGCTGGACCGCAATCACCCCGACCAGTTCCACTACTACCAGAGTGAGTTCACTTGTCGTTATAGCCAGATTACAAACTGACATTTTTGGCAGCCGGAATCGGAACGTACGATGTCAATGAGACGACGGTTAACAAAGGCTGGTTTTCCAAGATGTCAAGTTCTATTTCGCAGACCCTTGACCAGGGTTTCGGCACGACGTTTGACGCACATGTCATGGCCGGTTATCGATTCTTGATGCGGTACTACGTAGATGTAAGTATTATAGCATCACTACATCACAGTAACTGCTAACGCGCCATCAAAGGGTGCCAAGATCTACATGTTTGGCTTCAGTCGCGGGGCATACACGGCTAAGTTCCTTGCACGCATGGTCAACACTGTTGGTCTTCTTTGCAAGGGAAATGAAGAAATGGTTCCTTTTGCATTCAGACTCTACCAGAGGTACCTCGCTGGAGACATCAAGGACCGCATGGTCGACAGCGATGCCTGTGGCGCCGATGTAACTGAGGACGTGGAGCACAGCCACGAAACCGAGGTCGCTTGGAACGAGATCAAGGCCTTCAAGCAAACCTTCTGTCGAAATGAGACTGTCTTCCTTGGCCCAGGCCAGAGAAAGGAACAGGAAATCAAGGTCTACTTTCTGGGCATCTGGGACTGCGTCAACTCTGTTGCCGTCCTGGAACAAAAGACGCCCATCCCCGTTGCTGTTGCCGGAACAGCAAAGTACGTTAGGCACGCCGTGGCCATTGACGAGCGCCGCGTCAAGTTCAAGCCGGCGCTTCTGGCACAGGACATCAACCGCAACCCTGACGAGGACATCAAGGAGGTCTGGTTCCCGGGCTGCCACGGTGACGTCGGCGGCGGCTGGCCCTCGGTTGCTGACAACCCGCTCGACAACAAGCAGAAGATGACCGTGTGGCAGAGCGTCAAGAACTTTTGGACATCGCGCAAGCCCAAAGAGGCCAGCCAGGACATTGACGAGGACAGGCTGCAGATGAGCGACGTTCCGCTGGCGTGGATGATTCGCGAACTCGAGCTTGTCGGCCAAATCGACCCTGCGGCTGCGGTCAATTGGTCCCCCAGCCTCGACAAGTTCAAGAAGCGCTTCAAGGAGAGGAGAACATATGCTCTCAACGCAGTCATGCACGATTCGCTTACTTTTGGTACTGGCACAGCATTCTTTCAGGTTCTGCTTTGGAAATTTATGGGTAAGTACCTCTGCATCTTGGGACCAAAGTCTTTATTCGAGGGCGGTTGCTAACTTGCACAGAATATCTACCTACCATTACGCGCTGGGAATTGATCCAGGATAAATGGGTAAATGTCCGCTTCCCGCTCAACGGAGGTTCCTTCCGCGACATTCCCCGCAACGCTGTCCTCCATGAATCTGTTCTCTTGCGGCTTCAGAAGCCCGAATATCTGCCAAAGAACAACCACGGAGGCCAGCTGGAGCCATGCCTGAAGCACAATGGCAATATGCCCAAGTTTGAGCCTGTAGAGATGCAGATCAATTCGGAAGAGAGTCTGAATCAAACTTTCCAGTTGGCTCAGCCGAATTGATGAAGTAGGCGGGGGACGTTGAGTTCCACAGCGTGGGGTAGGTTTTTCCGGGGTCAAGCGCGTGACGGAGTTTGGGACGAAAATTGCAGTTAAAGGGTTGGGATCTATTTCTGCTGGATAATTTGAGATGTCTTAATGCCATACCCATTTCTATGATAAATCTGGAATATTTTGCTCCAGTCTACACACAATCTAGATGAAATGAAACCTGATGAGGTTCCGTGGAGAATGTCAATCTACGCTACGCCAGTCTGTAGGGTAGCTAGCTAGCATCAATCTAGCTCAGTAACTATGCCATTAGTAATTTTGCCATGAGTAACTCCATCGTGAGTAGCCGTATAATAAGTAACTCTACGATGAGTAATGTATTGTGAGTAGCTCAATCGTGAGTAATCAAAGCATATACAACGGTCTAGTAGGACTAGGATTAAACTAGAATCCATAATTAATAAGTCATATTACATTGCCTTGTTCAGCCCACATCTTGAAACATGATGCACTGATCCCTGAGCGCATATTTTACTACACCATACCAAATGTGTCCTAATTCCGCACCTTGCTGAACAAGTGTCAATATAGCCCGTTTCGCATGCCTCTTTTTGCCTACTTATGGAAAGGATGAAGACGACAAGAAGTGGGGCTGTGGAAGTGAGTGTCGCTTAGTCATGAAGTATTTTGTCAGCCAATTTTGGTAGAGAAATTATGAAACTACTCGAAAAAAAAAGAGTTATGTCACCGCCTTTTAGGGGAAAGGAGAAGCATCAATTAAGTAGTATGGTGAGATCGTAAATATAAAGATAAGCTATCCTGCTACAGTTTAAGCAAACATCGGGGAATCCTGGTTTTATGCTCCGTCATCCCCACCAACGAAGCGCTAACGTACTAGCCTTGCCCTACGACAAAAAACATACCGAAATTGCCCCGAATACCTACCGCGTCGTGTTTCCTAATTGGACTAACACAGCCCAGCTGGCTCCGGCTCGGTCAATTAACTATATCTCCACCTCGTCTGTCATGGCCGACACTCATCCCACACCAATCCTTCATTCTGTGTACGCCAGAATGTCCCAAATGTCGTTGATTAATCGCCACCGTTCCAATGCCTTGTACTGGCTCAATGTCCCAGTGCTAATTGTCGCTCTATATGGAGGGTGGCACCTCTTGAGCACTAGTAAGTCTTGGAATCGTCATACCAGTAAAATCCTAAGGTAGATGCTAACAAAGGAAAGGGCGGAGAAAGATTCTCAAGTCTGACGAGTTCCAAGAGCTTGAGCTTGTTGAGAAGATAATCTTATCCTACAACACTGCCATGTAGGTTCTTTTGTTACTGAAATGCACCACCAGCCATTGAAGATGCTAACAGATCTTTTAGATACCGGTTCAAGCTCCCCAGGCCAAATGATGTTCTTGGGCTGCCTACCGGCCAGCACATCTCCATTTCCGCCGATGTGGAGGGCCAGGCCAAGCCAGTGGTCCGCAGCTACACACCCATTTCTGATGATGATACCCCGGGACATGTGGATCTGATCATCAAATCATACCCCAACGGGACCCTGTCCAAGCATGTTGCTTCCCTCGGAGTTGGCCAAACCCTCAAGTTCCGTGGCCCAAAGGGAGCCATGGTATACACGCCCAACATGGCAAGAAGAATCGGAATGATTGCCGGCGGCACTGGAATTACTCCGATGCTGCAGGTCGCTAAAGCCATCGTGCGAGGCCGCGCAAAGGGCGACAAGACGGAAGTGGATTTGATCTTTGCCAACGTCAAGTACAGCGATATTTTATTGAAGGATGAGCTGGACAAATTGGCCGAGATAGACAGCGGATTTCGCGTCTACTACGTCCTGAACGAGCCTCCTGAGAATTGGAAAGGTGGCGTCGGCTTTGTCACGACAGATATGATCAAGGTGAGTGGCTCGAAAAGAACAACCATCAAATGAAACTGTTGCGACTGACAAGACTTTCTTCATAGGAAAAACTCCCTGCTCCTGCGGCTGATGTCAAGATCTTCATCTGTGGCCCACCGCCCATGGTCTCAGCCATGAAGAAGGGCACCGAATCCCTGGGCTTTGATAAGGCACGGGGCTTCAGCAAACGCGATGACCAAGTATTCTGTTTTTAGATTTTCTTAGTTACGATAGAAAGGCTACAAATGATAAACAGTAGAAGACTTGAACTAGGCAGCTAGATAATGAGATGAAGTTGAGAACAGATTTATGATAAAGCTAAGAAGTCGCACGGGATCTTACTTAATTTTTTGTGACAAAGGAATGAAATGATGCTCATCAGACATGAGAGTAGTGTGTGTTCTCAGCGCAAGATCCGTGACGCTGATTTGGCTCATTAATAATTGGAATTATGTACTATCTACAGATTTATATGATGCTATCTTCGCAGGTATTTGAACGCAGCGGAAGCGACTAAGCAGCCGACCAGGATGGAGGCATACAGCACAGAATCCTTTCCGCTCGCACTCGGTGTTGTGGGGGGCGATGGTGCAGAACTTTTGGTTGCTTTCACGGGCTTCTGGAATAAAATTGTGAGTTTCTGAAATGCAACCTGGGGCCGATAAGGATCTGTGATGGGAGTACTTACGTAGGTTTCTAGGGTTCCCACAAGCATGGCGTCTAGTGCTTCGATGGCTTCCTCACTGTGGCCTACATCGTCGAATTCCTCGGTAGCGTCCTTTCCGCCCACTTCAACCATCACCTCTTCACCTCCACTGCGTATTTGTCAGGATTAGCATGTTCCAGGTCTTGCGAAACGTATTCCGATGTTTTTGCACGCTCGAAGCAGTGTCACAATGCCAACAGGCGCTGACTTACGGGTGCTCCTCGAGGAATTTGGTGCAATCATAGACCTTGTCGCGGATAATGATATAAAGATCATCTTCCTTGTCGTGACTGGCGACCTCCTCAGCGGTGAATAGCTTTAGGGCAGACATGATGGCGGTGTGCGTCTACGGTGGTGTTTGGGGGTTGTGTGGGAAACAAGGACTGAGTAGAGTGTACTTTGACATTTGTACACCGGCCCCGTTCCGTCCTCTGCGCCCTTGACTAATCACTTTTTTACAGATACCAGCACTAGCGGAGATAGTCATATCAATGAAGGTTAGACCAAGCACAGGTGTTATCAGGAACAGACACGGGAAATTCGGCGTCGACTCCGTGCCGCTTTGCCTAATTGGTACAACTAGACCCTCTTTTGCGGTCACTTGACCCCGGGCGCCGGACCCGGTACTCCGATCCCGCCGTGCCGGTCATATCTCGGCATGAGGACGAGAGGCACAATCTGTTGAACCAAAAAAAAAAAAAGAGGAAAAGAAAAATGAAAATAAAGGATGAAAAGAAGGCGAAGAATTTCGTTGGAGAAAATAAAGTCGTGTGCCAGATGAAGGTCACGGGGTAGGGTACTTGCCCGCATGGTGACGCGATTTCGAAGAGTAATAACAGTGTGGTTCAACTTTCTGAGTAAATGCACAAATAATAATGCCACTGGATTATCTAATTTTGCATCAAGCTGTCATTGTGGACTTTGAACAGACGTATATCATTGGCCCTTCACTCGATGCTTGGCGTAAATGCTTGTCGAACCCTGAAAACCTTTGCTTCTCGCCTTGGTCGAACAAGCATCCTGGTTCGTACCATAACGAGGAATTGAAAGGCGATACTGCAAGGATGGCTGTGGGCTTTTTTTCATGTTATCTTGATATCAAGCTCGTTCCGTTCAGAGCTCCAAGCACCGTAGACGGACACTTTAGGCCCTTGAGCGACGCAAGTGAGTGACGGAAGCTTTGAGACAACCGCATTCTGCTATTAAAATGTGAATTAGAACTAGTTTTGTAAGCATTTCCAGCGTACCAGTGGCTCAAAATCGTACTATTCGGCTATCTTACTTCCTGACCAATTTGGAAGGTTGTCCCAAAGCCTGTGCACCCAGATCACAGCCCGCATTTTGCAAATACCCGCGATGAAGACAAATCCCATCTTTGAAACCTATCCATAGATATCCGTCACCTTTTTTGGACGACTTTCGTTTATAGACCCGCATTTTCCGAGCCACTTGCTCGCGTCACAACCAAAACGGAGTACTCAGAGCCATAGAGTTTTTTTTTCTCTCAATAGGAGGCAGGGTCTTCGATGGATGAGGAAAGGATCTACATTTCAAAGGGCCTCTTTCGCCCGTTACTTTGTATTCCTACAAATTTTCTGAAATTTTCTGAAACTTTCATCTTATTTGAGACAAGTGATGTCATAATAACGCTCAACACGCATCAATCGCCTGTCCTCCCAGAACTTCTTTCCAAGACGGCGCGAGTGAAGGAGGCCAAGAATGCAGAAATATGCGAAAGCAAAATTGCATGGCGAAAGCCTACAAATCGATTCATTTGTTCACGAATGGGCATGATCCACAGTCAGCCCGGTTGTAGCCCATCCGATTGGGCCTTAAAATAAGCTTTTGCGCACCCTGCATAATTTCGCATATTTATGAATGAAGATAGAAAACGGTCATGCCAAAACCTGATAAGATTTATGCATTGGAGAAGCACGATTTCTTCAAAGGCAAAATATGTCCGATAATGGCAGTTTAGTATTCATGGCTACAGCTTTAATTGGCTTGAAAGTTACTTTCATAGCCAACCTAAAAGAGTTCTTTTTCGTTTTCATCTTGGCTCTTTTCGAGCCAGTGGGATGCACCTCCGCCATGATACGATTCCAGAGATGGCATACCATACTGCGTTCTCTTTCGGAGCAATTTGAAAACCAAATAGCATGCGTGATTATGACGATTCAGTTTGACATTTTCCAGGCAAGAAAAAAGTTTGTGATGGAGTCGTCTTTAAGATCTGAATAGCAAATGAACGAAAAGGAAAATTACCAAATCCAGGAAATTTATATTCATCTATCTAATAGCAAATAAATATTATAATGCTGCTTGCATGTTGCAAAAGTTTCCCAATCGTTAAAATGCCTAGTATTTTAAGGAAACTGCTCAGTCGCTTCACAGAAAACGTGCGTTGAACTTACCTTACCCTATAGTTGGGATATTCAGGGCTTCCGTGCTGATCGCATCTCGACTGTCGCTGGGTTTGCTTGTAACGGGCTGCGAAAAAAAAAAAAAAAGATCGCATCCCTTGGTCTGTTACAAAAAGTCAATTGCCAACGGCAACCTGCCCTTGAAGAAGGGGAATTCCAGTCGTAATATTGCCCTCCCTTGGATTAGCGCCGCACGGGGTGGCTTGTTTGCTAGAGCAACTATGACGTGAGACAAATTGACAGCGTCCGTGTCCAACACTCGTATCGTTACGGTCCTACCCGAACATTCCTTGAGTCAATGCGCTAGCTTGGAAATGGTTCAATTGCTTAAATGCTTCAAAGTTGGTTGAGTTGACCATTTGAAAAGTTCATATTTGGCAAAGCCCAGCCACAGGACCAAAAAAAAAGGCCGTTTTCTGATTAGATACAAACCGAATTGGATTGATGTAAAAGCTTGTTAGAGGGGCCGCAACAGGAGGGGTCCAAACGATTTCACTTTGTACTCGGAAGCTAATTAAATCTTGGAATGGCGTTGATCTCCCGCCTCGCGTCTGAGCAGAGTTCCCACATGTGGCTTCCCTGATTGTTAATAGGGGTCAACAAGCCGCCGGCAAAAGTGAAGGACTTTTTTTTTTTCAGTGATTTTGGAAAAGCTTTTTTTATGGATCATTGACCATCGTCATCAGCCAAAGTCCACAACCGAGACAAGGCTTGAATGCCCGCTCGGTTGATGGAGTTCGGCTGCCTCCCGAATACTTCCCCCTGGTCTCTCCATGTCGTTCCAGGCACTGCCCAAATGCTGAAATGGCTTTCGACCCTATTTCATCAGACTTTTCATGTGAAAATGCATGCGCTAACACATAGCATGGTTGGTTCGAGACAATAACCGAACTGTAGAATGAGATGATGCGGTTCAGCATGCATCGGATACACCCTACTTGCCAGAGATTGTTTCCACATTTAGATACACGTTTTCAATCTTGGCACATCCGGTTGCAGAGCTTGTCCTGTCGCTCATTTCCATCTTGACCACCGAATAGCCGTTTACTTTTTCGCTTCGACAAAGTAGCGCACAGCAGAAATTCGATCCGAAATGGTTTATTTTGCCGCTGCAATCGGCTTCCATACGCTGATCAGACTTTTCCCAAAGAGACATTCCTAGGCAAAGGAATGCCACTGTGGCTCTATATGGTGTCATTATGTTGCTTTCTCCAAACTGCACTACTCCCTCAACACTGTCTGATCGACATCCAGATTCCGCTTTTCTTTGCACACGCGCGTTTTGGGATGCAGAATCCCCCACGCAGCGCGCGTCCGAGGTTCACCTTGCCAACGGGCTTTCACATTATTATTTACTATTTTAACCCTGGGCTTGCTCGTTGTTTTCTCTAGATCTTCTCCATCAACTCCCTCAAGCATTCTTTTACTAATAATAATTTACAACACTTAAAAAAAAAGCATCAGAAAAATGAGGACATCAGCAATTCTCTTGACCCTGCTCGCAGGCAATGCCCTGGCTGCTCCTGCAGCTGTTGAGGCGCCGCAAAAGCGAGAACAGGCAATTTCGGCCAAGCAGCAGGCTCTGAACCTGAGCCCCTTGCTTGATGCCCTGTTCAACCCTACTACGCCGACTTCGTCGACCGGCATCAACAACCCCTTGGGCCTGGCTGACGTTGTCAGCGGCTTGGCTAGCACCGCCACTAGTGCCGCTGCCGTCGCCCCTGCAGCTGCCGGTGCTGGTACCACGGCCGTCAGCACTACTGCGATCCCGCCCCTCGACCTGGGAGCCATCTTGACCACCACTGTAGGAAATCTTGGCACTCTCCTTAATACGACAGTCGGATCTATCGTCAGTCTTGTCAATAATACCGTGACCGGCAACGGCCCTACGGATATCGGAACCCTGCTCAACACCACTCTGGGTAGTGTGGTAACCCTCCTCAACAACACCGTGGGAGACAGCAGCCCGCTGCCCCTTGGCCAAATTCTCAACACCACCGTCGGCAATGTCGCCACTCTTCTCAACAGCACCGTTGCCGATGTCCTCACTGTGGTCAACAACACGGTCAACGGCAACAACCCTCTCGATATCGCCCCCCTGCTTAGCAATACGCTGGGCAACGTCGCCGACCTTATTGACAACACCATCGGAAGCGGTGGCGCCCTTGACCTTGGAAGCCTTGTGAACTCGACACTGGGAGAGGTTGCCAACGTTGTCAACAGCACGCTTGGTGCTGGCGGTCTTCTCGACGTTGGATCTCTTGTTAACACGACCCTCGGAAGCCTTGGCACTGTTCTCAACAGCACATTGGGATCTGGCGGCATCCTCGATGTTGGCAGCCTTCTCAACGGTACCCTGGGTGGACTCGGAGACTTGCTGAACGGTACCTTGGGTGGCCTCGAGGGCACCTTGAACAGCCTTGGCCTCGGAGACCTCGTGAACGGCCTCATCAGCGGCCTTAGCGGCCAGGGTAGCTTCCCTACTCTTCCCACTCTCCCTACCACTACTGGAGGCTCTGGTGCCGCTAGCAGCTCCGCTGGTTCTACTGGTTCTACTGGCTCTGGCAGCACTGGATCTGGCAGCACTGGCTCCGGTTCTACAGGATCTGGCTCCACTGGCTCTGGTTCCACTGGCTCTGGCTCTACTGGTTCTGGCTCTACTGGTTCTGGCTCAACCGGTTCTGGTTCTACTGGTTCTGGTTCCACTGGCTCCGGCTCTACTGGCTCTGGTTCCACCGGCTCTGGTTCCAGTGGTTCTACCAACCCCTTCCTCAGCTCTTTCCCATGGCTCAACCTTGGCCCTTCTTCTGGTAGTGGTTCTGATAGTGGTTCTGACACCCCCACCACTATCAGCTGGGGCATCAGCAAGAAGAACTAGAGAGTTGATGCAGTCGCTCCGTCCACTTAAATTCCGTCTGAGGCTTTCGGGTAGATCCTGATAATGTGCGAGGTGAAAATGGGCATCGCATCAACCACCTGGGGTGGCGAACGGTGGAGACGGAATGGAGCCGGTGAAAAAGTGCATAGGAGATGCACA
The DNA here is from genome assembly GCA_020975415.1 of Calonectria hawksworthii. Classification (NCBI taxonomy): domain Eukaryota; kingdom Fungi; phylum Ascomycota; class Sordariomycetes; order Hypocreales; family Nectriaceae; genus Calonectria; species Calonectria hawksworthii. Next base: position 3,023,401 of record JAHXZK010000005.1, on the reverse strand, counting down.
CGGGAAGTTTCGTAATCTGGAGGAGGTAATGGATCGGGTATGTAGCTAGTTTAATAAATAATAAAAAATTGATTAGTGGACGGAGAACATAATGTGTCACAACGAGATGCGAGTGAAAAGATTGAACACAGAAAATGGAATTGGACTATGCTTTCTCGCTAATCTTCATGTTTCGTTCACGTTATCGCAGTATCATCGTGCTGTTAAGAATCCATCACAAAACCTCCGTAAAATATTATTCCTCACTTAGATTCCACTTCCTCAAACAGATTCCAGTCTAGGTATTCCATCAACGACTTTAGTTCCTCCTTCACTTCTTTCAGCGCTTTCGCGCTAGTATCGGCATCCTCAATCACGCGCGATCGTACGCTAAACAAGGTGGAGCAGATTTCGGCGTTGACGGCCTTGAATGCGGCATAGATCAGACGGTCGATTTCCGTCTTGAGAGGCATCGTTTGGATGTAAAAGGTTGCGCAGCGCTCCTGGGCTGCAGCATCGCGATACATGGCATCTTCGACAGAGTAATCAATGTACACCTCGAGAAGGAAGCGGATGTAGCTGGCAATCTCTTCAGCAGATTCAACCTCGTTGGCCATCTTCTGGATGTTCTCAGCGTAACGGCGCACGATGATGTCGGCAGCATCTCGCCAAGTAAAGGGAGCGGGTTGGGCGTCATATCGATAGCCGAGAACGCGAGCGAGGTAGTATCTGATGGAGAGCATCTCGGCGTGGGTCGTGCCACTGAGACGTGGGTACTTCGACAGCTTGGGGTCTGGGTTGGTCAGGTTGACGGGGAAGAAGTATGCCGACACCATGGAGGAGTAGTCAAGGATGGTTCGGCCGGTGCTAATCTCACGGTACCGATCCTTAGCGTCCCGACGGAATCCCGGTCCTCCGGGGCCGCCTCCAGGACCGCCAGGCCCACCAGGTCCTCCGGGAGGTCCACCAGGCCCGGGAGGTCCACCGGGTCCAGGAGGTGCGCCAGGTCCAGGAGGGCCAGGAGGCCCATGGCGCCCTCCACGTCCGGGTCGGCCTGGCGGGCCAGAGTTGCTGTCTGAGCGTTGCAGCGACTGGACCTGTTCTAGTCCGTCAAAGAAATCGCACTTGATAATCTCGAATCCGGGGCTCTCGGTCCTGATAACGCCCTGTAGTCCCCAGTCCTCGCACATGTTGCACAGGTCCTTGGCACGCAGTTGCTCGCCCGGGGGCCCCATCGTTTTCTCGCCCTTGGGTCGTTCAGTGACTTCGGCATAAGGATTTCTGATGCCGCGCAACAGGTAGTCCTGGGTGTCGATAACTCCATCACTGCCCTTGTTTCCACTCATGCCATCAATGTACAGGAACTTTAGAGGGCGACTGGCGCGGTATGTGTGAAGCCATCCGTGTCCACTGCCGGCCTTGGCATCCGAGTCGGCCAGAGGGGCCTGCGCATCCTCTGCGCGCTTCAGCTCACCTGGCTTGTCATCCTTGCCTGGAGGGGGACCGCCGTGTCGAGCGCGGGCAAACATTTCAGCATGCTCGATGTCGTAGGCGAGCCAGTCCAGCTCAGTGGGCGTCTCATTGCGGTTGTTGCCGTGGTAGAACATGGTGCCTTCAGGAACAGTCGCCAGGAAGAGGGACATGCCGTTGGGGTGGACTACGGCTCCCCATTTTCGCAGCGAGTCGTAGACCGAGTTGAAGATTTGCGGTCCTCGGCGGGCGGCAACCTTGGTGCTAGGCCCGAAAGCCTCATTCGGCGATGCCTGTACAGAGGGCACAGCTAAAGCCGCAAAGGCCGCCGCAACAAGTGGGTGGAATATCATGGTGGAAGGTGATGACAAGAAGTTGTCACCTGAGCGAGGCCATTCCAAGTCTCAGGATTTCGGTTATAAAAACGAAAAAAGAGAAAAAAAAAACAACTCAGTGCGTGAGGCAACCTTTAGATGGATTAGATTGGACCCCCATGAACGCGCGTTCGCAATCTGAGCCCCCACCACAGCTCAGCCGATCCGGCCGCGTCATTTCCGCCGACAGAGGATGCATTGCGCCAGCACTTCGCAGAATCCAGAATATGCAGCAAGGATCGGCGTCTCGGTAGCGGGAATCGAGAATCCGACTTGACGATGCATCGAGTTGCATCCTTTTTGTTGACACCATCAATAGCTTTAGGCCCCACATCTGCTCGCGTTGCGCCTTGAGTGGATTTTGGGCCGAAATTGCTGCTCGCTTGCAACGGTGCACGAACCTCGTTGCAATCAACCAATGAAAGCACTTACCAAGACCGTTATGGCAGGTTGAAACTTTATCACTGCATCATAGTTTACAACACTGAGTGCTGCGTGCTCGGGCGATTGTGGGGCACTAAATCTGGCTGTGTCAAGCATCATCGCATCGCCACACTGTAACAGACTCCGGGATGACCAACCTGTCAGTGAGTTATTAACATGAAGGGAAGCTTGCCTATAAGACGTTGAGGGAATCAGAATCTGATCTACTTGAGCTAGAATCCAGCAGACCCTGGCCGCTAGACGCGAGAGCCGGCTTGACTTGGCCCAACAGGCTCACCGTCATCGCTGGTGACCACAGCGGACTAACCTCTCGATATTAACCATACCATGCCCCAAGGAAATACTTTATTTGAAAACCAGCAGTTTCTGCTATCTAAATCTCAGTCTACCCTTCGAATTTCAGCTGCAACCGAAATGTGTGGCAAACTAGATGGTCCTTCATGCTTATCTTCAGGCTCCAACTTAGACGCAGATTGGAGATGGGTTTGATAGGGGTCGTTTGTCGCAATTGAATCCTATTAGTTACTAGATAGCCGCGCTTAACAACTCTTCAACCTCTTGGTGGCCTTCATGGACTGCCAGTCGGAGTGCTGTCGCTCCATGATGATCAACAGCATTAACATCACCCCCGGCAGCTAATAGTATCCCAAGGGTCTCCTTATCCCCTCCTATAGTTGCTTTATGGAGTAAAGTCATTTCATAATCATCAGCTGCATTGACATTAGCCCCTGCAGCTAATAGTATCTCAAGGATCTCCTTCTGCCCTCCTGCAGCTGCTACTTGAAGTGAAGTCATTCCATGACGATCGACAGCATTAACATCACCCCCGGCAGCTAATAGTATCTCAAGGATCTCTTTATACCCTCCTCTAGCTGCTGCTTGGAGCGCAGTCTGTCCGGGTCCACGGCGAAACGTATAGGGATTGGCGTTAGCTCCTGCAGCTAGTAGTATCTCAACAATTTCCTGATAGCCGCGTTCAGCTGCGGTATAGAGTGGAGTGTTTTCGTGGCGATCGGCTGTATTGGCATAAGCCCCTGCAGCTAGCAATAACTCAACAGTGGCTTTGTGTCCCTCTAATACAGCGTATGATAGAGGCGTTTTACCAGTAGAATCCTTGATATCGGGACTATACCCAAGTCGGATGAGCGGATCTATGGCCATATTGATACCAAAGTATGCAGCTATATGCAGTCCAGTTGGTTTCTCTGGACACCATTCATACTCATGGATCAGAGTAACCTGGGCCGATGCCTCAAGCTTGGCTTCTGTGGTGAGAAATTTCACAACTTCCCGGCGCAATTCGTTTTGAGTGATATGACGTCCCCAATTGTGCGCCGCATAATTGTAGAATACATGGGAACGTAATAGTTCCTTCAATTCTATTCCATAGGTGCAGGCTCCAGTTTCAAAAGCATCGAACGAGAGGTACGTAATGCAACTCAACGCAATGTCGGTGTGTGCAGTCGGAAACCAACGGCTGTTCGTCCTCTCAAAGTACTCCTGGGTTGTGTAGTGAATCAACCGTGCAATATTACTTCCTTTATCGATAGTAACCAGTCCAGCACAAAGTGAGACTAAATCGTCAATCTGAGCTATATTTTCATCGTCCAGCTTCGAATGGTTTACTTCAATAGCAAGGGCGTGTTGAAGCTCGTTGGTAGTAAGCGGTCTTTTTGCGCACACAATCCACGACAGAACTTGGTTTGCTAGCGTTTTGGAATCCATGTCCAGGGTGCTGATCCTTTGCATAGCCTCTTCATAAGCATAATCGTATACCTTCTGTCCGATAGCATAGCTATTTGAACTCTCTTTGACTTTTGCCAAGGCTTCCTTGATTTTCTTCAATGTCTTTTTGGATTTAATTGTTTCCAGGTAGAGTTGCGCAAGAAGAAACCTATCAGGTGTTAGAGGCGTATCTTCGGATGCCAAGAAAACCGAATACACTCACATTCCTCCAACTGCGCTTGTAATTTCATCTTTAATTACGTGACGATAATCCAATGATTGCAAACTTGATTGCGCTATTTGGACATCTAAATACCTTCGCACGTCATCATCATGAGCGCGAATCTCAATCCTTTTGCTCTGATTAAACATTTTTTCAATCTCCAAAATAAACCTCGAGGTTACGAGGAGATTAATTTCACTCCCCTTTTGAAGATTGAAAAGCTCTGAGATTAATTTTTGACGACAACCATTGCTTGCTCTGCATTCGTCAAGAGCATCGACAACGATGAATATTTTCGAATATTCCTTTGTCACTAATTGAAGAGTGCTGATAATGTCTTCAATTGATGGTCGTGTTTGTTTGGCTATATGATCATGGTGGAGCTCTTTAATACTGCTGGGTAGCTGGAGTTGCCCTTGAGCCAGCTGTTTTAGTATACTTGCCAATAAGTTATGAATGTTCTGCTCGTCTTGTTGCTTGAAGTTACAGTATATATATGCTATGCCAGTATTAGACTCGTTAAAAAACCTTGAATGAAGGTGATTGACTATAATTGACGTCATGATTGTCTTTCCGGCTCCAGGGATGCCTGGGCAAAACAATGTCCCGCTGCTTGTTATCAGCCAATCCTGGAACTCTTTCGATTCGAGAAACCAGGTCCCAGTCTCCGGTTGCCGTCTGCCGAAGAAGTCGCTGTGTTGAGGGCCAAAATCAGTTTTTGTGAGCCATTCAAGAGTCTCAACCTCATCCTTCCGCTTCAGCTTAGACGTAATGCGTCCGACATCATTTTTTAAGTCTATTGCATTATTTCAATAAGTTAGCCCAAACCGCAATCCAGAAAAAGAAAAAGACCTCCATGTATTCAGAATTGCATGTAATCTCTTTATCCTTCAGTTGGCATGAGGGCTTCAGAGGCTTACCGGATATCAATTCGCTAATCTTCGTTTCAGACTCGATCCTATTCGGGATAATTCGGGAGAGAATATCTTTTGCATATGCGGCTGCACTCATTGCCGCATAACCCCGCCACTCCTTATTCTGATGTGAATCAGAATAGTCACATATACCCCGGATAACAAGGCAAGGAAAATGATTCATTAGCCCTGCGGCCTCCATCTCGAAACAAAGCACATCCTTCTCAGCTGCGAGTCGATCTCGAACAAAGGCATCTTTTATCAACCGATTACCTGAGGCGATCATGCCGTAGTGGATAGATGGGTTATCGTCATCTTCGGTTCGATCCCGTCGTGTTATTAAGTTTGACGGATCCAATATACAGTCGGAATCGCAGCTCATATCCTTGGAAGAAGAGTGAAAAAAATCAGCCCGAAACAACTTATCGCTGCTTTGATCCGGCCGCTTGTACTTTTTCCGAAGTCGCCTCTTCTTATCGAGGATTTTGTTGATATCCTCATCAATCCGATGACCCTCGGCCTCGTAATGAGCCCTGAGCCCACTTATAGCCGTTCGAAGTAGAGTTGGTGGTTGGTCTAGATACCTGGTTGTTTTGAAACACTGGCTTTGGACTGACTGGTCATAGTCGTACTGAAATACACTACTCATTCCATTGCGGGTGGCACTGACAACAATATCACCTAGGCGTATGTCATGTTGTGGGCTTGGTACGCCGCCCCCAATGCCAACCATTAACCCAATTCTCTTTAACTTGTCATCCATTAATTGTAATAAAGCATTTGTATTAAAAGCACTTTTGATTCGTCGGTATCGAAAGCTAGTTTATTACTTTCGGGGCCTTTTCCTGCGACTCGAGCTAGTATTACGTGCGGCGGCTGCTGTCCTTACTGACCCTCCTGGTTCCGTACCCCCATCCGATCATAGGCCCTGTTGACCCATCCCTTAATCCTTCTTATCTAAGCATTGTATCGGGGCTTAATAATCTCTCAAGTAAACTCCCATTGCTTGCTTGTCCCTTTATTTAGCTAAAATGTGCAAGGATTATAAATGGCGATTATTGCTTCCAATGCCTCTATTTACTCCTTAATAAAGTTTTCTTTGTGTTTATTGAGTTGGCCGAGAGATAGCGTAAATAGCTTGAATTTTATGAGCTGCATCTAATTGAAGAGGATAAGGTCGGGGATCTTGATATTGAGGGCTGGGGGTGGGAATATATATTGTGCAGTGGTGTAATATTGGTAGGGATTGCCTATTATCTGTACGCGAAGGGCGCCTGTGATGTACCTGGCATAGGGCTAAATAGGCTGCCTAATTACCATATGTTTAATTGGCATTATGGTATTGGATATTAAATAGCGTGCGCCGGAGTCAACTAGTCTTAGTAAGGCAGGGAAAATATTTTAAGTAATAAGGGGCTAACTTTATCTTTGATTTATAAGAATAAACTTTATACCTTAAGGGATTTAAGTTAATTATTCTTTTGGTTAAGGTAAAAAGATTTTCACGACTAAACCTATTATTAAATGCTATTTATATGCTACCTCTATGGCCTGGTTCCTAGAATACCCGGTTAAGCCTATCGCTTGTTTTTTTAACTAGAAGTAAATTAACCCAATTCTCACATTAGGGAAAGAATGGAGCATATCCCTAGCGACACCCGCAGCAGAGGATTCGCCATACTCGCCATCTGGTAAAACGGCAATGACGGTATTGTGTTTCCCAATCCGGCCCAGAGTATAGTCGTTATTATCGTTCGTGGAAACAAACTCTGGTCCATCGTGTCTTTCGTCAAGGAAGGCTTCGGCAGCGACACGTTCAATGCTTAGCGCACAGATCCAGCCAACTGTGTAATCGTTAGGGTTGGACATTTTCTACCATGGGATAGGTAGAAAGATGTGGAATAAAGTGAAATTCGAAAATGATGTACGTAATTAAACACCTGATTGGATATTCGAGAGATTTATGATGATGGAAGAGGAGGGGTTTTCGTTTGCGCGGTGGAATTGTGGATCGCCTGATGCGGCTGAGTTTGCATGCCCGACGCCCAATCAGACACATTCTGCCCCTCATCCAGGATTGCTACATTACATAATCTTACACGAACAGTGAAGCTAGATAATATTTACGGTGCTGGAGAATGACGGCCTTAGGGCGCAAGTGGGCGATGATGATAATAAGGAATGCTCACCTAAGACTATCACGAGAACCGAGAGTCTAAGAGCCTCACTGTGGGTGTTCCGGGGGGATACCATGGTTGCTAGATTCCCTACGGTTTTTCGTAACGCATAACAGCTTCAAAGCTAATCGCCCTGCGGCCTTCTTGAGGAATGGCAATTCGAGAAACTTGAGACAATAAATAAGGATGGGTCTCCGAGTAGAATATCCGACTCACGCACCCAATGAGACAAGAGTATTACTGGTAGGAGGATGTAAAGCATCGCATTCGTTTCAACTTAGCTCAAGGGGTCCGTGGGGACTATTCTCATATGAATTTTTAAATTATCAACTATCAATATTGAAAAACTAGTGTAAGAATTTAACGGCGGTCATTCTTATCAAACTTTTCATTCCACCAGACACGGAAATGCTTCTGGTCACCGATCTTAGAAATTTCGGCAATTTCTTCATCCGTAAGCTTAAAAGTGGGAAGTCGAGAAAGATAGCCCTCTAGTCTCGAGACCTTTGAGCTTGTGGTGATGGCAATCACACCCTGGTCCAAGATCCATCGCAAACCAACATCCGAGTCGGTAACCTTGTACTTTTCCGCCAACTGGGCCCAGTAAGCGTCGATAGGTCCTCCCTTGGCGGTGGTGATGGGAGTGAGAGGGCTGTAGGACGAGACGGCAATATTGTGCTTCTTGTGGAAAGGCACGAGGTTTCCGTGCTGGAGGTATGGGTGGTATTCGATCTGGTTGATGGCCGGCGGGATGGTAGATGTCTTGAGGATGGTCTCAATGTGCTCCTCGAGGAAGTTGGAAACTCCGATGGACCTGGCCTTTCCAGACTTCTTGAGGGTTTCCAACTGCGCCCATCTCTCCTGAAGCTCCTGCTCGGTATCGGCGAACCAAGGGCCATGCAGCAGGTAAAGGTCTACGTATTCGAGTCCAAGCTTCTGAAGAGAAATCTCGAAAGCTTCAATGGCGTCCTTCTTTTGGTTGGCGTTAATCTTGGTGGTAACGAAGAGCTCCTCTCGTGGAACTCCCGCTGCCTTGATTGCGGCGCCGAGCTCCCGCTCGTTGCCATAAACTGTGTGTTTCGTCAGAGAGATAAGCGCAGAAAAGATTAATCAACACCAACCTTCAGCTCCATCAAGATGACGGTATCCGCTGAGGATGGCCTGCATGGTAAGCTCAATCAGGTCATTGTCGAGCTCGGCATTTGGGTCGTTCTTGTAGTTGGCGGTTCCGAGACCGTACGCAAGCTAAGAGTTCAGTTAGTCTCACTGGCCTGCTAGATTCATTCCCATGGCCGATCCTGGAGCGCAATCAGGATCGTCGGAATTGAGGCCGGAGGTAATACATACCACGGGGATCTCGTTGCCATCATTCAGCTTGGCGTGGGGGATGTTTAGCGGGGCTCCGGCCATGGTGATGTGAGTTTGATAAGTGAATTTGAAAAAAAAAAAAGTTCGATTTATTGCTGACAAGAAATCCAACACACGCAGCGACACTCGGGAAATATTAATGTTGCGGCGTTGGAGTGAGGGGAAGCAACAATTGACAATAGAGTGGGACCATTGCGTTGTTTTTTGAAACGTGACCCGCTAGCCTTGACGGGCGTAGACAGGTCGATCAAACCTGGGGATATCTACCATGTGGTGGTTTCACGATTATTTTAAGAGCTGACTACGAAGAGTGGCGATGGTAAGAAAGAAAATGGATTCTCAAATTTGAATTACCCGCCGCGAGAGGAAGTAGCAAATCTTGAACACGTTCAAAACATTTCAACGGAAATTTCCTCAAGCTTGCAGGCGGCCGGTCGCGACGGTGGGTTTGGCACCTGTGGAGACTTGATGGAATTGATAATCATCCCGGGTGGGAGTTCGAGGGTGGATCTTCACTGAGATGGGACGGGGGCAGTACGAAATAGGGAATATGACACGTAATTTGGACCGCGGTTGTAGGGTAATCAGTGAGTTGGAGAGAACCATGTTGACCACGTCAAGTATTTTCTCGGAGTTTTTGACCAAATCATACGATTATGGGTGCTTCTTGCACTTTGTGTTAGAATAAGGTTGTTTCCAAACAGTTCAACTGTTTCCCCAACGGCCTTGTGGCTGGCTGCAGGTGGGAACATGTTTTAGGTGATGACATCTACCCTTCAGGCTTGATTTTATGTAAGCACCCACGTGATTGTTGGCTTGATTGAAACAAGGCACAGGTGGCAGATTGGTTCCGACATTCGACAACGTGTTCCGTGTCCAGCGAGGAGCTAAATGAGGCATAGGTGAATTTCAGAATTGAGACAATGAACTAGGCAGGGGACGCCCGATTTCGCTAGTGACGGTGTTTGCAGTGCCTCAACCATGGCGTCCAACCAAACGCGCGCCATCACGAGAATTCGCGACCGTCTGGTCTGCACGGAATGTCGGCGGCGCAAGCTAAAGTGCAACAGAGCAACACCATGCAGCAGCTGTGTTCGACGTGGCACCCAGTCAGCCTGCGAGTACCACCGGTCGGGCGGTAGCGTCGAAGACGAGCGAGATCGGCGCATCCAGGCTGAGCAGCGCCTTGAGCATCTCGAGAAGCTCGTGCACCAGTTGGCAACGCAACAAACCCCGGCCCAAAGCCAGGGCTCAGCTTCTCAGCCGGCTGCAGCAACTTCCTCATCATCCTTAACCAATGATTTCGTGTACAATGGCTCCACGCACTGGTCAGCCATGCTCCAGGACATCCAGGCCCTGCGGTCCGCAATGACCCCTGCCGACGAGACCGGGGCTGAGATGGAGGAGCCGGAGCCGGACGCGGAAGCCGTCACGGCGGATTCGGGAATCGGTCTCCTCTTCGGCGTCGCCCCATCGCATTACTTGACCTTTGACGAGGTCCTCTCCCGCTATCTCCCATCTCGGCAAGAAACCGATCGATTGACGGCAGCCTATTTCCGACGCAAGGCCATTGCCGCGCCCTTTCTTCACGCGTCCCAATTTCGCCGCCTGTACCAGTCCTTCTGGGCCTCCCCCACCAATGCTCCTCCTCTTTGGGTCTCTCTTCTCTTCTCCATCTGTCACATCTCCGCCAGCACCCACCAACAATCTTCGACTTCCGAATCTCCACCGGGTAATCGGTTCTCGCTAGCTTCTGCGCATTGCCTCGTTCTTGGCTGTTATTTCCGGCCCCAACCGTTTGCCGTCGAGGCTCTGCTCCTCTTTGCGCATGCGCAATGCATTGCATCTCTCGAGCTCCCCGCAGACGTGGGTCCGCTCTTCGGCTGCCTGATTCGACTTGCAACGCGAATGGGCTACCATCGGGACCCTGACTCGCATGGCCCGAATACGTTCACGCCCTTTGAAGCTGAGATGCGCCGAAGGACATGGTCGCTTGCCATGCAGCTTGATTTGCTCATCTCGTTTCACCTGGGTTTGCCGAGCAACGTGCAATACCCCACCTGGGATACCAAAGTACCCCGGGCCGTCATAAATGGAGAGCTGCGCGAAGATATGACGGAGCTTCCGCCTCAGAGAGGTGAGGCAAGTGACATTGTCCTATATGTCGTCAAGCATCGTTTCATGGCAGTATTCGAAAAGGTATTACGCCATGTGCTAACCATCGGGCATCGAGATCGCATCTTTGGCGATGGGCAGGGACAGCTTGAGTATGAGGAGCTTGAGATGCTCAACAGGGAAATCCGTAACGTGTACGCCGCCACCCCCGAGGGATTACGACCCAAGGAATTCTCGGACTCCATTTTCGATTCACCCTCAGCCATTGTCACGCGACTCTGTGTGTCGAATCTCTATCACAAATCTTTGTGTGTTTTGCACAGGCCGTACATCATCTTGGGGAGAGCTGGGAGTTTAATGGCATGTTGGACATCTTCAAGAGTCATTGTACGTGACATGATCGACATATGTGGCGAGTTCGGGCCTGGTGGACACATGGAGTCGGAGGCTTGGTTCATGAGCAGCCTAACATGGCATGACTTCCTCATCGGTACCACTGCGCTATGTTTGGTGCTGTGCAAGCTCAAGGAAAAAGGCATGGGTCCGGATACTGATATCCAATTACTTCATCGCGCAAGGGCCATTTTTGCCAATCAAGCACAGAAAAGGGCAAAGGAGACTATGAGGGTCATTGCCGTTGTCGATGCAACCATTCGCCATGTCAGTAGCGATGTGGCTATTTCAGACCAGGCCCATGTGCCAGGACTGGCCATGTTATCTGAGAATGGTGAAACTGTTGCGCAAACAGATCAGCTTGAACACGACTGGGAATTTGAAGAATTCCACACCACTACTGAGCCACTTCCTGACCCAACGTGGGAATATTTGGAACAGTTGTTGGATATAGGGCCACAATCAAATGTCGCGTAAAAATGGAATATTATGAGAAATGTTGCTTGTATTAATATAATAAAAATTGAAACAAGAAAGATTTACACGAAGGGAATATGTCCTGGTCAATAAGAGTATAGGATAGTGTTTAAACACGTATAACCCGAATCATAGGAATCTTGTAGGATACGTTGGCATCTGGGCAATTATGCGTATAGTCCCAGCCAGGGGAAACTATAACGAGACGGCGGGAGCACGTCCAAAATTCCGCAATATGGGTGTTGGCATACATGCAACTCAGGTACTCATAGTCGTTGCCTTGGTTAATTTTGCACCGCAGTTGTTGCAAAGATGGACCAGCGGGGAGATCTGAAGAGCCAAAAAGGGCATAGCTTGCAGGCTGGCCGTAATTATAAAAGGCCATTTTGCCTTTGCTGGATCCAGGACCATTATGTATTAGTATCGGCATGAAGTTCTCGCCAGTGCCCGGCAAACTGAACAGGAGAGTGGTTGCGCTGTTGCTCGTAACATCAGTGTAATAGGTGTTGGGGCTTCCAGTATACGGCTCGACCTCCGTAAATCCTAACGCGCCGGATAGTGCTAGCGACGGGTCATTACTTCCAACCGCAATGAGTTGGAAAATAGTGGTGGGCTGTGCTGGTGCGACAGTCGCAGTGCTTGTATAGACCACAGTCTCTGTGGAATAGGTCACGGCGTTGGTAATAGTTTGGACGGGCTGGGACACAATCTGCGTCGAGAACGTCTCAGTCACAGTGACCGTAGATGTGGTAATTGTGAGCGGAATGGTCTCGACAGTGCTGACGATGATGTGTTCAGACTCCGTGGCTGTGGCAGTAACGTAGCTTGTCGAGAGGGAGGCGGTGGCTGTTGTTGGGGCTGGCGAAACACCCAGGCAAGAGCAGGCCGAGATGTATTGCGCTTCATTCGTGCAACCGGAAGCGTATGACGGAAGCTCGACAGCAGCATCCCGCTTCACCGGAGCAGAGCTCCGGGCTGTGACTGTGACGATTTCGTCTTGGCTGATGGTTGCAACGTCGCTTTGAGTGACCGTGGCCGTATATTCCACCTCGTCCGTCTCCACCACGCTCAAGGTGTCGGTCGCCGCGACCAGGACAGTGGCAGTAGCCGTTACATATGATAGCTCGGTCAGAAACGATGTAATAGTCGTTGTCTCGTAAACAACACTGTGAAACGGTCAATCTTAGATGGTGCAGAACAGAGCATGGTTAGGCGGCTTACGAGACTCCGGGGGACACTGTTGTGGCAAGGTTCGCACGGCAGTCATTCTTGGCGACGAGCCGGTTAGCCAATAGACCTGTTTACTGTCAGCACACCACCCATCAAGAAAAGCAAAAGAAATGATCCCACCGCTCAGACAAGTATCTGATCTGCAGGACGATGCAGGGTTGCAGGGCGAGGCAAGAGCCGCTCGCCCTGCGGCCAAAACGAAAAGAACGGTACTGAGTTGCATTTTGAATTGACATGTGTCAATCAATATATGATTTGTTATGTCTTCTTGGTAAAAGAGTGGACGGCAAGATGATGCCTAGAAACTGAAATGGAATATGTCAAAAAAGAGAAGAAAAAGAAATGTGCAGAGAATCGCAAATGTTTAAATATCTCCGCCGACGCGATCTATCTAACTATTAGCCCGAGGAGAACCCGTCTCAATCTAGCCCAGTGGTTCAATTCACTGAGCCCTTTGAGATTTGCAAACCCGACAAACTGATTTGCCACCACGGCCTAATCTCAAAGAAGGATTAGTGTCCCAATAAATCAGCGTCGGGGCGACTTCGAGTGCGTATGACTAGTTAGTGCGAACCATTTGACACTTCCGGCTTTCTGCAGACTAGCTGGGTTCGAGGCTAAACGCTAACTTGTCGTAAGGGGGAAGTTCTACCAGCCAGTTGGTACCCCACTCCAACGGCTTTGCACGAAAACTGTGGGCTGCGAGTTTCCCACACCTAACAGAGGCACGAATAAAATCCAAATGTAATCAGTTATTCTATCGCTCCAAGACGCAAATTTGACGTCAAGCGGACACTAAAGTAGCTCCAGTACTGCTCTGGATTTGCACCATTCTTGCTCCGATATTTTTGTCGAGACCAGACTAACAGCGGCCCTACAGCAAAAAGCCCTAATAGATCTAGTTAGCTTCGAGACTAGAAACAATTCATAAAGTTAGCCACGTTGGGTTGGCGTGCCGAGCCCTACTGGGACGTAGAGTCCTGCTTAGTGGGACACTACCCCTGAACCTGGCTGCCACGCCTAGATTTACGCTTAATTTTCACGATCAAGATTGCCATGTAGGAGTTGTGAAACGTCAAGGAAAAGCAGCAAACAAAGCAGAGTTGGGGGAGAGTTGGGTTCAGGGTAAATCGTTCCCTCCCAAGGTGAAAGGCTTCAGGTTCAGAGATACCAAAACAACGGCTGCGTCAGCTGCGGCCTATAAATCAAACAGTAGTCATAGAATCGTTCGATCAAACGGTCTCTCAAATAGGAACCTTCAAAATCGGTCCAGAAAACGTGAATTGAGACGAAGCTGCTATCTGAATCTTGGTGTTGAGACCACTGGGCTTTTGTCGCCAAAACTGGTGTTGCAGCCAGCTGACTAACGTACGAGCCGGCTCCACATTCCTCCGTTATTCTGTTCAATCGATGTGCATTCATCTCCAATACATTGGTTTGCTGATGTACAAAGATATTTGAGAATTCCTATTTATAGAGAGAGGGGACTCTCTTTTAAGCCTGCTCGGTAAACTTCAATTTTACGAGCTCTCTCTCTCTCTCTAGTCATCGTGGGTAGAAAGAAGCATGCAAAACTAAGGCATTGGCTTTCTTGAATTTCTCATGTATTGCCATTGCTGTGGTTACCCTACGGGCCTTTGCAACATCACAGAGCCTCCAAATTTCGATTACAGAGCTCACTTGTATCAGTAATTAGCTGTTTGGTTTTATATTCGTGTTAGAGCTTGATTGATGACCATATTGCGCTTAGTCTAGGTAATTGAAGAAATGCTGGATCCACAGAGCGATATCTCGCGTTCAATAAGGTAAAGACAGTCCTCGTTCTATCACACAATTCCCTAAACACCAATACCCCTGGGGTAATTTGCCGCATCATTTTTACGGTAGTTACTATTTGTAATGGCTGAGCAAGGGCTGGCTTTGAACTGTTGAACACAACACCAACGTTTGGGCTCCAAGTTTGTCGAGATTCAAACCTAGACTATGCCGTAAATAATAACAATAATCTCAAGGGTTTAAATATACTACATACAAAAGAAATCATAGACGCAAATTGGTTTGCAGGATAAATGGTAATTTGTAAGAAGGCCGTCTTTGGAAACCAATTGTTCTAATCATTCAAAATGCGCACCGGCCTCTGTTTACCATGTTGGCTTACTCGCGGCCTAATTAACATCGCCATAGTGATAATCCATCGTGAAGAATGGGCTCACAAGTCCCTCCCCACTGCGGTAATTTCATCATAAATATGTCCTTGTCCCTCCTGAGCAATGATGGTAAACGATCAACTTCAACCAACTTTATACACTTGACCGTGACAGCACCTTGAAAACAGCAATCATATCTTCCTCAGCAAGCCCCATCTCCTTCGCCTCTGCGTAGAGGGAACCGCAAAGTTCTGCCAGAGGAACTTTTGCGTTTGCGTCTTTGGCTGCCGATTGGATCAGCTGAGTGCTGTTGTAGCAATCCTTGATCGCTGCCTGCGTCGACCAATCCTGGTTGAGCATTTTCCTAATCTTGAGCTTGGAGTACGCAGATGCTAACGGACCCGCATTTAGTGCTTCTCCAAACGCCTCGAGGTCAAGGCCCTGGGCCCGAGCAAGGTTCATAGACTCGGCCAGCCCGGCCGTCATGGTGACAAGGTAAAGGTTGACAGCATATTTCATCTTCAGTCCGGATCCAACAGGGCCGCAGTAGATGGCAGCCCTCGTAATGGGCTCGACAAAGGGCCTGATACTGTCCGCAACTGTGCGGTCGCCTGCCATCATGCCAACAAGCTGACCTTGTTCGGCCGGGACTTTGCTGCCGCTAACAGGCATTTCAACAAATTTCCCGCCTGCATTACTGACTTGATTCGCGAGGTATTGGCTGAATTCAGCAGTAACGGAACTTGTGTTGATGAGGATTTTTCCATGAAGAGCCCGTTTGAAATCCTCATCCAGCACTGATTGGATTGCAGGTCCGTCAAACAGCATGGTGAAAATTATGTTGGATTTCGCAGCCACCTGTGAAGGTGTCTCGCTAGTCGTGGCGCCTTCTTTGACAACAGCCGCATATTTGGATGTGGTCCGGTTCCATACCGTGACAGGAAACTTCCTGGCAAGATTAATTGCCATGGCAGTTCCCATCACGCCCAGTCCTATAAACCCAATTCTCGTCATTGTGGCTGACTGTGGTTGTATTGGGTGCACCTTTATCGGCGTGGAAGATCGTCGGTTCTGGTTGTGGAAAATGGTGCGCTTGTCAAAAGGATGGTCGTAAGAATCGAAATTATCACCAAAATGTTTTGCAAGCACCTTAGCATTTATTGAAACATGCCAATCATAGTTTTGTGCATCTTGGCCATTTGAATACCGACCTCGGCGGGTTGAAGGGAGCATTTTGTGGGGCATTGACGCTATTTTGCCGCTAATCACAGCGCCCAACACTGTCATTTTCTCCTTTTGGTGGAGCGTTTGTATCAACTGCTAGCTTTAGATAAGACAGAGGTGTCTTCCCTCGTATGTTCCATGCTTTGAAATGTATAAAATCTTAATCCTAGATGACAAACACCCTCTAATCTGTTATTAACCCTACCGATTCGATATGCATCAAGAAACCAATGGAGTGATTCCAATTCCCGCCCCTGGGCGTGCTCAGATCCCAGCAGAGCAAAACGGGTCCCACGACGATTCAGCACTCATTACTCATCCATTGCCGCTGGATCACTCCCGACTAGTGGTACAGAACACAAAAAGTCCAAAGACTCTCCAGAGTCCGGAAGATCTTGTCTTCGGAAAAGCTTTCACGGGTACGAGTCTAGAAGTGATTTAACTGCTTCTACTAACGCCTCTGTCTTCCATTATGCATTCGAGTGCTTTGAAGGGATGAAGGCTTACAAGGACTCTGAGGGCCGTGTTCGGCTATTTCGTCCCGACATGAACACGGCTCGACTGAACAGATCGGCGTCTCGCATTGCCTTGCCGACATTCGATTCAGAAGCTTTCATCTCCCTCATCGCCGAATTAGTCAGGTTAGATGAGCGCTTCGTCCCACAAATCAGAGGATACTCGCTCTACTTGCGTCCCACAATGATCGGAACGCAAAACAGTTTAGGCATCGGGTCTTCCAAATCGGCTTTGCTCTACGTCATTGCTTCACCTGTCGGGCCTTACTATCCGACCGGCCTCAAGGCTATCTCTTTGGAGGCTACGAGCTATGCTGTGAGAGCATGGCCTGGAGGGGCTGGCGACCAGAAGCTGGGCGGCAACTATGCACCTTGCATTGTGCATCAAGCACGCGCTGCCGCAAACGGCCACCAGCAAAACCTCTGGTTATTTGGGGAAGAGGAATATGTTACCGAAGTCGGCACCATGAACATGTTTGTCGCAATTGCCAGCAAAACCGGCCAGAAGGAGCTAGTGACAGCCCCGTTGGACGGTACCATTCTCCCGGGCGTGACCCGCGATTCTGTTCTTACACTTGCGCGCGAACGGCTAGTCCAGCAGGGCTGGCTTGTGTCGGAACGAAAATATACCATGAAAGAGCTCGATGAGGCCGCAAGCGATGGACGGCTCTTGGAAGCCTTCGGAACAGGCACAGCGGCTATTATTAGCCCTGTTCGAAGCATCTCGTGGAGAGACCGCAAGATTGGGTGCGGCCTATCTAATGAGCAAGAGTCCGGTGAGATTGCTACCAAGATGCGGGAGTGGATTGAAGCAATTCAGTATGGTGATGAGGACCACCCGTGGAGCTATATGATCTAGGTGGGGTATGAAGTGGGAGCGGCAAATGTGTCGGCAGCGTTTTCGAAAAGTTCGTTTTAGAAATCTACGACGTAGACCAGAAGTTTATATCGAGATTTCTATAATACGGTGGTTCTATTTTTAATGCTTAGCTTATTTCCTAGATTGAGATTCCGCCATCGGCTGGAGTCGCGTCCTTGGAATTTAACTCTTCGGAAACAAGGCCAATGTCACGTTTAAATTGCTGTAGCCATTTCTCATTATCAGCCGGCGTTTGATTCCAAGGATCGTCACTAGAAATTGTCAGATACTCAGTGTTTCCCACATGATCAATGAGTTTTAAGGCAATACTCACTCTCCAAACATTATCCAACGTGCCTGATATTGAAGCTCCTCATCAGTGGGTACATGGCGACTGGGATTTCGAGGCGAAATGGTTCTTTCCACAAACTGTGTTAGCTCTCTGGCTAAGCGACGATAGCAGTTGTCGTCTGTGAGGCAAAAGAACATCCCCGGATCGTTAGCTTTTGTGTCTTGCGCCAAGTTGGCAGGAGACGCAAGCATTTCTACCAGCTCGTCCTGTTGCGTGGCGGGCGGCAGAGGCACTTCCAGTGTACCAGATCCCATCATTCTATCATTATCATCTGCAAAGGCATCTGCTGCACAATGCCCTTCTCCGGAGCCAAGCTCGAGCTTCATTCGTTGGCGGAATGGAATTAGCCAGGAAGTGGAGTTTGATATGAGGCTGGTGAGCAAACTGGAGTATATTCCCGGCGGGGTTGAGGAAGCCGCCTCAGTGCGTTTAACAATATTGCATGCTTCGCGCTGGAGCGCGTCGTCGCTAATTTCCAAGTTGAGCAGTTTGGAAATTTCGACAAAGTTAGATAGCTGCTGCTCCATGGGACACATGTCAAAAATGGTCTCCTTGCCGTGGATTTTCATTCGCGTGATGCGCGACTTGGCAGCTCCTTGAATCGGACGCAAACGAGCCTTTTTAGTTATTGCATCCGATGACATGAGCAGGTCGCGGACCCAGGACTGGGCAGAAGAGATTGGGCTTTTCGACTTGACCTCTGATCCGAATATTATACAGCAGCATTCATACTGCAGTTCCTGATCCGACGGCTCGTGGCCTTCTGCGACGAGATGGTTTGTCACAAAATATTCCAGCTCCAATTTCATTAGCTCAAATACGCTGGTGGGAGTCTCTGGTGGTCCCTGCTTTGTGGTGAATGGCCAAGGGGAGTTTCGCTCGTAGTGGATAAGATCTGAGACGGCGTTGTTCAGTTAGTTGATCCAGATGGTCAGGTCAAACCACGAGCACGTACATGGAGGCATCGCATTTTCCACCATCGCAAGCACTTTATCCTCAAACCCCCAATCACCTTCCCAGTCTGCCATTGTCTGGCCGTTTTTAAAATGATGGGCAATGTGGTCAACCCGGTCAAGCCAAGTGCCCATAACAAGATCGCAAAATCCGCAGCGCGATCGTATTTCTTTGTTCTCGGACTTCCATTGATCCATGGGCCATTTGGTAAATTTAGCACCATGTACCAATTTGAGATGTTGCTGAAGATGGTCCTTGCGGAAAAAGCTACGTTCCTCGGGTAATCGTTCCTGGCAAGTGTTGTAATCATGATCGTGTAGGTGGTCCGTATCCGGGTTGACTAATCCACAGAAAACACAGGTCACCTCCGAATTCTCGTTCGTAACCGTGGGTCCTGCTGGTGAGCACTCCCACCTCTCCAGTGATAAATGCAGAGACTTTTCGTGTCGGTGCCAATTGTGCTTGGTCTTGAAAGTTTCAGTGCAGAATGTGCAGTGGTATGGGTGTAAAGTTTGTGAGAGGGTATTGAATCCGACGGTATCTGATTTCTTGAGCATCTGCCGCCTTCTTCTGCGCCGACCGCTTCTTTTGAGGCTGTCGAGAGCACCTAGTGAGACGTGCGATGATCGAGAGCAAGATGAGGCAAACGAACTTGCAGTTGAGTGTGAGGTTCCTGCGCTGCCAGCTGATGAGCGACTGCATAAAGACTGGGCCTGCTCACCCTCCGACGAGCCGAGGCGGCTTGATGGGGTGAAATCTCGAGACGAGAACCCAGACACTGCTTGTGCAATGGCCGAGACAGCGGCTGGCTCGTGCTCTGGCGGTGAATTCTGCCATCTCTGCATAGGATTCATTTGTTCCAGGGCAGGTGAGTCTGGTCGAAATATTCTTGAGCCATCAGGCCTAAACGATGGCTGTTGTTGTGGGCGCTGAGTTTGAAACTTCATTCGTCGACGGGCATTCCCGAACCAATTGAGGATCTGCTGTCGGCCGAGACCAGTCTGTCTCTGCAGCATCTCAATGTCGCCAGTCGTGGGATAAGGATTATTTTGGTGATTCAGTATCCATGCCCTCAAGAATTTCAGCGAGGAAGACGAGAACCGGGTACCAATCTTTGGTTGTTCCTTCATGGGGGCCTGCACCGTCGCAGTGGCGTCACCGCTTGGCAGGGCCTGCTGTGATCCCATTGGTTGTTCGTCAAGCCATTGCGAGAAGGAAATGCCATTTTGCTCAGTATTTCCCCGGCTGCTGATCTCAATTGGCTTAGTCAATTGATGGGAAGTAGTTGGTATAGATTCTGCCTGGGCATGTTGTCCGTCCCAGGAGGATGCGTTGGTCGAGCTGGGAGTGTTGATGCTGTAAAGATCCCCAACAACGTCATGGACAAGGATGTCCTCGAGGTCAAAATCGAAGCCACAATCAATTTCAGGGGTGTTTGAGCCGTTTTCAAACGCCATGGTCAGATCCCCGCTGCTCAAATGTGCATGGCTGAGACTCTTAATTCAGAGTAAAGAGTGTGATGGGAGAAACTGGCTCGGCCTGCAAGACATGCTGAGCATAAACGAAAATTAGTGGCAATGACCCACAATAATCATGTCCTTTTCTCCCTTTCCACCGCCATGTCCACCTGACTGGAGGCTCTAGTCCCACTCTAAAGAGAGTCTAAGCCCGTATAGGAATGGGACATGACTACCTTTGCTCGCAGCCATTTTACAAGCATGTCAAGGTATCGGATGCATCCAAGGAGTCAGGCGGCCGCGCTCACAAGTATGGTAAAAATTACTATGTGCACGCTGTGAGAACTCTGCTATTCCTGCTGTGCTTAGATCTACCAATGCATATTATGGATATGAGACTAATCTTTTTCTTTTTCTTTTTCTTCCAAAACCTTGGAAATGTCCATCCTCGTCGCCCTTCACAGCGGAGATTAGTGTGCGGAGATACCGGCCGAGAGGTCGATCACAGCAAAACACCAATGGTGGGGTTACCGGCCGAGAAATGCAGACAGACGTCAAGACACAACCCATTCAAAGATATAAAATAATCGATATTTCTTGTCAACCCACATTTTTATTCCCATCCTCATCAACTTCTACATTTCATTTACATCATCTTCCACCACCAACAAAATAAATCCGAACTCCATCATGGCCGCAGCTACCCCCAAAGTCATCTTTATCACTGGCGCCAACACTGGCATCGGATATCAGATTGTCCGTGCTCTCGCATCATCCTCAACTTCTTACACAATCCTCTTGGGTGGTCGCTCTCTCCCTAAAGCCGAAGCTGCTACCAAGTCCTTGGAGGAGGAATTCCCTTCGACAAAAAGTACCATCACGCCTATTCAAATCGACATTGAAGACGATGCATCCATCTCTGCAGCTTTTGAGACCGTCAAGTCCAAGTATGGGAGAGTAGATGCTCTCGTCAACAATGCTGGGGCCCAATTTGACCAGCAGCTTACCGCTGGTAACATGACGATGCGCGAAGTCTGGGATGCTTCATGGCGCGTCAACACGACAAGCACACATGTCATGACGCACTCGTTTGTTCCTCTTCTCTTGCACTCGTCTGACCCCCGTCTGTTGTTTGTTACGAGTGGAACTTCAACGCTGGCTGGCAGCGATGACCGCAACATGCCCATAAATAAGGTCCCCGCGGCTGGGTGGCCTAAGCAGGGGCTTGGCGCTGTGGCCAGTATTCCAGCATACAGGAGCAGCAAGACTGGCATGAACATGATGATGAGGGAGTGGCACCGCGTTCTACAGGATGATGGGGTCAAAGTCTGGTGTATTAGTCCTGGCTTTTTGGCTACAGGTCTCGGTGGAAACCCGGAGGCAAACAAGCAGTCGGGAGGCGGAGACCCATCCTTGGGCGGCACTTTTATTCGCTCCGTCTTGGAGGGTGAAAGGGATGAGGACGTGGGAAAAGTCGTGTCAAGAGCCGGGGTGCAGCCTTGGTAAGAGTGTAATTAGTTGAGCGTTCGGTAAAAAGAGTTTATTAACTATGTAGTGCAATTTATTTTCTCATCACTGCTTTGAGTGAGGCTTATATGGCTTCTGGAGGTCAGCATCTTTTTTCTTATCTTTCCAAGTTCAGACGGTATCTTACCAGTGGTTTGGGTGGAGCGTCGACCCAGGCGGCCATTTGGTACTGGTGGTGGTGTGAGAGCGTCAGACCAAGATCGTATTTCTGCGGGCTGTTGTAGCTGAACAAAAAGCTCATTGGAAATCCAGGATCAAACGAGGACGCTTTATGAATTCTGTCAATATCGTCCTTGGTGAGTTCAATTCGCAGGGCCTCGGGCATGGCTTCAATGTGGGCGATTCGATTGACACCCACAATGGGGAAGACGTAGGTGGATTGATGAAGGAGATATGCGAGAGCCTGTAATTTTCTTAGATGGTCACTTTTCAACAGAGCACCATACATACGATAGCTTGAAGCGTCGTCTCTTTTTCGCTAGCGAGTTGTTCCAAAGCATCGCAAACAGGAATATCTGGGCCCGCTCCATATCCTTTTCGGGCATCAGGATCGTTGGCTGCCTGCTCTCTCTGCTCGGCTGAGAGAAGCTGGCCACCTCCAAGAGCAGCCCATGGCACGATTGCCATTCCTTGATCTTCGCACATGGGAATGATCTCGGCTTCCATGTCACGGTATGCTGCATTCCAGCGCCCTTGATAGACCGAGAATGGTGTCAGGCCATTGGCACGGGCATCTATCAAATCAGTCATCCGAATACAGGCTTGAATCAAATTACTTACATGCGTTTGCTTTCACAACCACCCAGGCAGGGGTGTCTGATACTCCGAGATACAGTACCTCCTTTGCCATGATGTGCGAATGCAAACCACGCATCACTTCCTCGACCGAAGTGCCAAAGTCCCACCAATGAACGTACAAAATGTCGATGTAATCCGTCTTCAGCTTCTTGAGGCTTTCTCGGACAGAGATATGCATGCTTTTAACAGAGTTGCCTGTGTAATTAGTTTGAAGAGGCTCGTTCTCTCGATTGTAGGCGCGGAAGCCAGCCGTATATTTTGTTGCGATCACCATTTGGTCTCTCACGTCGCGCGACTCCATCCAGTTTCCAATCAAAATTTCCGACTCTTCGGAGTTGTAAATGTTGGCCGTGTCAATAAAATTTCCGCCCAGAGCAAAATACGAGTCCAGCAGCTCATATGGATCCTCATTTTTACCAAAAACAGAGTTCCACGATCTGCCAATACTAATACCTCCAAGGCAAAACGGTGATACCTTGACGGCAGCATTGGGTGATAAAATTCGGTGGTAACCAAGTAAGGACTCGGGCTTTGGAGGAGGCTGGAACATAGACATGCTGACGGTACGTTCCTTTGATAATGGATGGGTTGGTCTAAGAGGCTGGCGCAAATGGTTTATCGAGTGAAGCCCTGGACTCGGAATTCGAATGGGTAAAGCACTTTTATAGTGATGGAATCAGTCACACGGAAACAGAAGAATATGCAGCATGCTGACAACGATGATGTCGTAGTGGTCACAAGGCGACGGCTTGGCGAGAATTGCAATCAGTGGGTCACATCTGGGGTAGCTCAAAAAGCCCATGCTCTTCCCCGGAAGCCACTATGACACATGCAACCTGCTGACATGGTGGGTCTGAACGCCAACTTTACCAGCTAGCATGCAGTTTGAGACCAACAACAGCTTGATCTGACCTTAGAATAGGGTGATGCTAGTAACAACAATATGTGCGAATACGTTATGCTGACTACAGATCCCTTCATTCATTCTTCTTGCTGTATTCTTCTTCTGAAACCTCCTCGTGCCAAGTCGTCTTTCCCAGTCCAATTACTAAGTGCGTCATCAGGCATCCGTCATCCGCGCCGTGCCAATGTGTCGTTCCCGCTGATGCCCAGATCACATCGCCAGCTTCAATACGCTTCGGGACCCCTCCCTTGTCGCAAATCCATCCGGTTCCGGTCAAGACCCTCAGCATCTGTCCTTGCTCATGAGTGTGCCAGTATGTCCTTGCGCAAGGAGTAAAGGTGACGTTGGCGATGGCGGCATTTTGGTCGTGGTGAATGAAATCAAGGTAGACGTCTCCAGTGAAGGTTTGGCCAACTTTGGCTGTGGCCTGCGAGCTTTGAGATGGTTTGAAGATTTGAGATGACATGGCCGAGCTTGACTTTTTTTTTTTTCAAGCGCAAGTATTTAAAGTTGGATGGAATAAGGGTGGCAAGAGTTATCAACTGAGATAGGATTCCCTCATTGCAGTACAGATATATATATGCCCCCTCGTCAGCCAGCTGCATTAGCGTCAATCCAAAGATAGCCCTATCGAGGGGTTACATATGTGGGAATGTCCATGACGCAACAAAGTAGAGGCATGAGATAGGAACTTTTAGATGAGGCCGATCAATCCGACGTATCATCCAGATCCAAAGCACCCAGGTCATCCAGCTATCTCCCAATTTGTCACACCGGCCCGTACATCGCATCTGCAAGAATGGAATTGCAATCCTTTCGAGTATTAATATCGTCAATCTAAAGTATAAGACGCTTTTCTCCCCTCCTCTCGCGCCAGTAATTGGTTGCCTCAAGCATTTCTTCACACCCTTCCAGTAACCAGGACCATTTCCTAAACAGCGTAGGGCCCACCTCCCACCCTCGTGGATCTGAGGGCTCGCCCCATACAATTAGAAAGGCACTATCTGATCCACAGCAATCGCTGATTTCCACCGAATCCAGGCAGAGCTCGTCTTCAAAATCTTCCCACATCTCAATTGCTGACAAAACGTTGTCCCTAAATCTAGGAAACGGGAACAGATCAATCCACGGATGGTGCGAGACAGAAAGCTGTAGATTTGTCGGGAGAAGAGCATCTGGACACGGAGGTAACGTTGAGGCCAACGCATTAATGCGCGTCGGGCCTAGCCCTGGCCCTTGTTGGCAGAAGGGAGATACGGCGTCGCATGTCAACCACGCCTCATACACATCCAGCTTTGCAGCGTTGTGGGCCATGGCGTAGAAGAGGTTGGCCCCGAGAAGGGTTGGCAGTTGCCTAAGCTGGAGCACGCCATTCGTGTACTCGGCGTAAGCTTGCTCCGCAAAACGTCGGTACATGACTTGTCTGTCCAAATTATTTGTAGAGCATATAACTGCAACTGTTTCTTTCTCCGATTGGATCAGCGTTCTAGATTGTGTTGTATTCGAGTCCCAGCCCAAGATGAAAGCAGGAGCGAATTTCTCGACGGCTGTTTCCGTCGAGGTCTTCTGCGAGGTGACTTCTGCCTTTCTCTTCCCTAAGAAGCTGTCAGAATCAGATTCAAAATAGCAGGTGTTTCTTCGGAAGCATTCTCAGGGCTGTACTCACGGCGGGCCCGCTGGTTCAAGCGGTTTTGAAGTTTCCTCCGCTGGCTTGTACTCGTAACACCAGTCCAATCCTCCTTTCTGCTGCGGGCCTCCGAGCGCTGAGGCATTTGATCCAGCTGGATTAAGTGGCCACGATCTACGGCAGGGTCCATCTTTGCGCGTGCGAACTTAAAGAGACCTTGCTACTTTGCGATGGATAGCTCAGCTTTTGGCTTGATCTGGTGGAAGCATTCATGAAGTCGCTATTTATCATGCAACCTGCTGACATGGATCGGACGAGTAGGCTGGAGGTAGCCCAGGCTGGGATGAAAGGTACGCAAGCATTAACATCCGGTACAAGAACAAGCGTGTTAAATTGCGCCAATCACCTTGTACCTCGAAATAATCTTGATGTGCACAGTCCAAGCAAGAGAACCCCACTCTTGTCAGCAGGTTGCATTAGCGCCGGTCGGAAATCTCGGCTAGACCAAACAGGGTCAACGTCACATAACATGAATCATTCGGTAAGTGTAGGTGAAGTTCTAAACTCCACATCACAGGGCGCTACAAACGAGTGTCCACGGAAACACAAAGACTCAGATGCATGATTTCATTATATTAAGCGATGCTGTGACCACTTTCTTTTCTTACCGAGGTATGATTCGACCCAGAGCCAGTTGCGTCATTCACACACCACCTCTTGATAGCGCACATCTCAATGAGGCTGGAGGCCAATGACATTTCTCGCATTGGTACTCCAAGGAGCCGTGCTCAAAGTCAAACGAAATGTTGAAGGCACCCACCGCTTCGATCAAGCCTTCTAGAATGTTTGAATTGAGCCTAGTGCGACAACTGATGCAACAAGGTTGAGTACTCCGGAAGGCTAGCCTTTTTAGGACGACAGTTCGGGCAAAATCCATCCCCCAAACCCAGCTCCATCCATAGACATTTGGAGTCGGTCAGGGAGACGTCAGAGCGACGGCCCGAATGGTGCAGAAAATTGAATTCGTACCAAGCTCAGTTGCATATAGCCCAATGACAATTAGTGATCCAATCAGTTCAGATCGGCTCACAGTGATGATTTCGACGTCAAAATCTGCACCAACTCGGAGCTAAGAAGTCCCAGCGTCTACCTCCGTGGGCTGAGTGCCGGGTTCTGCTTGAATGAACGAAATGAAGACTTGGAACTTCTCCTGTATATATTCTGGCTGTTGGAGTCGTCAAAACTTCGAAAGCATCATCTACATCAACTCAACTACTTACCAAAGTCACTCTAAAGTTACGTAATCATGGCTCGTGTACTTGTCACAGGTAACTATCACATCGATCAGCCTTCTGGCACATACGAGACAAGTCCTTACGCTGATAAACCCTGTGCAGGCGGTTCTGGATTCATTGCATCGCACGTAATCAAAGTGTTACTCCAGCGCGGTCATTCTGTGGTGGCAACGGTTCGGTCTGAAGCAAAGGGCGAGGGAATTCGCAATTCCCACAACGGTGCCAACGCGGATCAACTCAATTATGTCGTTGTTCCAGACATGGCAGCTCCTGGTGCCTTCAAAGGCCTCGGGTCCTACGCGCTAGATGCCGTCATCCATGTGGCCAGCCCAGTAAGTCTAATGTGCTTCAGCCGGGTACAGTCTGGAACACTAATGTCGCCAAGTTCTTCTACAACACAACCGATCCTGTCAAAGACTTAGTCAATCCTGCAATTCTTGGCACGACTGGGGTCCTTGAAGCCATTGTGGACTTTTGTCCCACCGTCAAGCGAGTCGTGGTCACATCCTCGTTTGCAGCAATTTTGAACCCTTTCCTAGCCAGTGCTGGCACACCAAAGGTTTACACTGAGGCCGATTGGAGCCCGCTGACTTTGGAAGATGCGACCAACGGCGGATTCGCTTATGTTGTATCCAAGAAACTGGCTGAAAAGGCCGCATGGGACTTTGTACAAGACAAAAGCCCAGCTTTCTCATTGGCCACGATTAACTCGCCGATGGTATATGGTCCGGTCAGCCAACGTCCATCGTCCTTGGAAAACGTCAATACGTCCAGCCAAATTTTTGCCGAACTTGTGTTGGGTAAATATCGGCAGGCGATGCCACCAACCGGATTGCCTCTGTTCGTTGATGTTCGAGATGCAGCACTAGCGCATGTAAAGGCCATGGAAATCGATGAGGCTGGTGGCAAGCGGTTTTTTATTACCGGCGGTCACTACAGTAACCAAGATATCGTCAAGATTGTGCGAGAAAACTTCCCAGATCTTGATAACAAGCTGCCTGAGGAGAATGTTGGGGGAGCACCAAATCCGAATCTACAATCTTTTGGATATGATGTTTCGAGGGCAACGGGCATCTTAGGCATGAAGTGGACACCATTTGAGAACACTGTGGTGGATGCGGTAAAGAGCTTATATGTCGCCGAAAACGCTCAGGATTAAGCTTTAAGTCATATTAAGTCATATTGAATACTTGAATTATTCGTGTTACAAGAGAAATAGAGATAGAACAGTTAGATTCCGATTCTCGCTCGCACTGTGACTCTTGGAGTGGTCGGTCATTCAGGCTAATCGACTAACCGCAGCCACTAGTTTGTTCTATGACTGAAGAATGAGCTGATCCCAGGCATTTTCGTTTGAATTCAATAAATTCTATCTTGGGTTCGCCGAATATGAGATCTTCAGCGGTCCACACATCATACTCCATACTGACATATAAAGTGGAACAAAACTCCGGAATCCCCATGGGGAATGTCTCCGAACCCAACCCTCGCCGCATCTCCAGTTTATCTTATCTCCGAAAACACCTTTGATTAGTAAATCTCTCGATGAGTTAGTTTATTTTGTTATAAAAACAGAGTTATGTGAAAAGATTATGAAATTTCCGCTCATTTGTCGTTCTCGCCTCCATAAGATATAATTCCTGGCTAGCCAACGCGTCTCAGTAATTACAGCAACTCAAAATGGCTGCCACTTTGACAATTCTTTACCCTAATAAACTCGACGCTAAATACAATATCGACTACTATGAAAACCACCACATGCCCCTACTTCATTCACAATGGGGCTCGTATGGGATGAAAAGCTGGTCGGTAACTCGTTTCGTACCAGGCCCCGACGGAACTCCACCATCATTCACGTTTGGGGCAACTGTGGTCTGGGACAATTTCGAATGCATCAATGCGGCTTATGCAGGTCCCGAACTCGAGGAATTGATGAAGGATGTGCCAAACTACAGCAACAAAACGCCCGTGTTTTTGTTTGGTAACACCGGGTCACAGAATTAAAACTGGGGGGTAGAAATTGTATCCATGATAGGAGCAGATAAACTATCGGTATCAGATCTTGAGTGGAGATGTGTGTTCAAAAGTTTTGGTTGGAAAAGAACCACAGCTTGCTTTGAAGCCAATGCCTGCTACATTCGGTAGATCTGTTGTTTTGTGCACCTCACTATTCAACCACCACATCTCTTTCCAGGAGATAATTTTTATGCACATTTTGTTCCAGAAATTTACGGAAAATACAACTTTCACTGTTAATAAAAAAGAATCCACCATACTTTGTCCTTGGATCAAGAACTTTGTGGCTTAGGTGGACTCAAAACTAGTGTAGGGTAGCCAATTCTAGAGGCGGGATTCGTCATCGGGTTAATAGCCGAATTCTCCGATTATGTTGGTAGATCAACATGATCGGTTACTAACCCTAAATGCTATTTTTCCCAAATTTTATTTTGCTGGAGAAGAAATGACGTAATTGCTCCATGGTGGACAGACCCCACGGTCATCTCACGTCACTTGCCCCTGAAACTTTGTTCTGCGGTGCTGGGATGCGATCCCACTCCTTTTGATCCTCCACCAGGCTTTAATCCACCAGGGATAGGGGGATTTGAATTGAAAAAAAACACGATAAAAGACAAAGAATCGCCATTTTTTCATTGTCGCGATTCGCGATTCCGACGCCCGCCAGTCGCGTGACGTCCGCGCATGGACATGGGGACCATTAGGCATGACGGTGGCCAGTCATAGATTCTACGTTAAATACCGGCGCATGCTTGGCAATGGCGAGGTGAATAGGGGAACTGATGTTTGAGGCAATGCAGCGACAGCGAGGCATCAGGGGCAAGGCATCAACAACAACAACGTGCGCGCGTGGATCCTTATCGATCTGCGGCCCAGAGGAGCGAAAGCACAGGCTTTTTCGTGCAAAAGGACTGAAGGTCAGTGGATGACCCGTATCGCTCTGAGACACGACGAATTGGATGGTTTCTAGTACGTCCGAACTTTATGCATGCTGAGCCACGTTCATCGCCCTCTTCGCGTTCCGAGCGTCCCGTGGGAGCGGGCCAAGCTTAATTTTTCTCTCTCTTTTTCCCTCTTGTTTCGGTCTGCCCGGGGATGGTTCACTTCACATGAAACAGCAGGGCATTGCGAATGTTTGTGACGGTGCGATATAATGGGCGCAGATTGTGCTGTGCTTGCTTTTTTGGCGCGCGATCAAGCTGCTAGATGAGAATCTGGATAGGAATGAAGTCCCCGGACTCCTTTGCCGAGAAACTGACGAATACAGTTTTTTTTTGTTGGTATCAGAAAACCTGGGGACCCTCAGTTTGTGGACCACTCAGAGTCAAATCCGGAGCTAGGGGGAGCCCGTGTTGCCAAGAGAGTGGTCTCGACGACATATTACGGGCTGCAGAAGAATTGATCCTTGCTTGCTACACCACGAGAACCGTAAACAAACTGATGCCCCTGCTCTTGGCCATGGCTCATGATTGGTAGATGGGTGGGTGAGTCAGCGGTTGGTGCGTCCTCTTTGGGAATGGCTCTGTATCTAAAATTGAAAAGGTGGCGTGTGCATCGTCCACTTCTGCCAAGGGTCCGACTCGATGGCGGCCTCTGCAGTGTGCTGCGTTTTCAGCAGCATGCTGCATCGTAAAAGAGGCCTGCTGAGGACGGCTTGGGTGCTGCCAGATCTGCCCGGAAACGCACTCACGGGCATTCCCATGATGACTTTGGGAGTCGGACCCATGTCTTTCATGCCGTAATTAAGCTTCTTTGGGCCTTGATTGGATGATGCTGATAACCCATGCGATTGCCTATTCAGGCTTGGTGTGCCAAATCGGCATCGTCGGCAGCGAAGAATGTCAGCAGGAGGCCACAAAAGGCAACAGACATGGCTCGTATTCTGAGGCTGCTGAAAAAAACAAAAACAAAAAAAAAAACCAAAGAACCAGTCTGCCTCGTATGGAGAACCCCTAGAGCTCGCCTGCCTAGACCGCTTGGTCCGCCTGATTCAGATGTTGCTATTCTGTGTTATGTCAGCGGCCAGACTCAGGCTCATTTTCCCCGATTAGTTCAGCGGTTGGCTGTTGTCGACTCGCCGGCCCACAAGGCTGGGTCAGAGAACCAGTTAACCGAATGATCCGTGACCGACTAGAAAGCCATGCATGTTCCCTTTTGGGGTTTTATCTCTTCTTTGTTGACTTGTGTGCGCGTCCCGGCCGCTGTGGCCCGTTTAGGCCTCCAGGTTGGGGCTCATGCATGGGAAAAGTTCGTATTTCGGTTTCGGATTTCTCCGTCGCCCTCCTCTTTCTCCGTCAAAGTTGTGACGATGATCCTAAAATACAATCCTCGCTTCTTGGGGGATGCTCCCGCCCATTCAATCCTCCAGGACCCTTGCCCGGTTAGCCGGCCCACTTCCGTTCCGGAAAGTCAACTCGTACTCCGGTGCCGATGGCTATATGGTGTCTTCCCCCCGTTCCGCCTTTCTCGTAAAACTTGATCTTGGCCAAATGCTTCTTTTCCTCCTCCAGTGACTCTTGTTTTCCTCTTCAATTTTTTTAATCGTTTCTGTCAATCGTTTTCAGCGCAACTTTCTACTTCCGCCGTTACCGACGTTCGCTTTATCTCTAGAGTCAATCACTCACCTAATTTAACCTTAAACCTTGGTTAGGCTTATCCCAATCAGAGATCCATCCCTCTTGAATTCCCACGAGGACCATACCGATCGTTTTTTTTGATTACTTCCCGTGGCACCCATCGATCAACCAAGGCTATACAATCGCTACTTTGTCGGCTCGTTGAGCCCAAAGAAATCTCCAAAAATGGAGAGCCGCATGTCGGTCTTTTCTACTGGCTCTAATGCCCAAAGCGTTAGCCAACTTGGCGGGAGGCCGCAAGTGGCTACAGCCTCAGCCAGCTCTCTCATGAACTCCATTCGTCAGGCATACCTGGACTCGAAGCCCTACAACCTTGATTCGACCACGAGCATCGCCGTCAACACTTGGTTAAACGTCTCTCAAGGATACCTCGTTTTGGACAACAAACTTGCTACACAGGCTTGGGAACACGCCAAGCGCAGAGCCGAGAATCAGTGCATCGTTTTAGGGTGCGTTGCGTCCGCCTTGCAGTGACCCATATTTTGCTGACAATCAACAGATCTCTCCACGATGCGGCCCCTCCAGCACTTAGCTTGTTTTTGCGAACCCTCCCTGTTCCGGTCCCTGACTCGGTTTACAAGTCACTCGATGTTATCAAACCGTTTTTGCAATGTGTCACACCCCAAAACCCATCAACTTCGAGGACAACTGCCTTGGGAGTAAACCTGACTCTCGACCTGACCGGAAACATTGTTGGAGCCTCGTTCGCCCTCCCCAAAACTGGTGTAGATGCTCTCAAGGGTCTGTTGAACATCCCTGCAGAGGCGGGCTACCGTGCATTCGACGTTTTCTACTATCTCCTTGCCGCATCGTCTACGGTTGCAGAGAGACAGTTTTTGGGACTCCAGCCACCCTCCGAATATGCCCTCCTGTCACGCTCTGGAACCTACGACCCCCCTGCTTGCTTGGTCAGTGATGCAGCTGCGGCGGATGACTTCCGGCAGGCGATGAAGGATATCGGTATCAAGGGTGCAGTTCATCGACAACTCATCTCTACGCTTGTCGGATTGTTGAAGCTCGGCAACTCGCTTGACTATGATTGCGACCCTGATGAGCTTGAAGAAATCTGCGGTGATGCTGGTGAATTAATGGGGATTGACCCCGAAGTACTTCTTGCTCAGAGCACAGAGGACCGTGTCACTCTATGCGGTGCCCTGTATGAGTCTATTGTTTCTTGGGTCGTCTCCATGGCAAACAAGGCTATTACTGCTGAAATTGCAGACTTGAAAGAAGGAACTGAAAAGGGTAGCGCCGAAGACCTCTTGTCGTCTGTGAACGAAACTGACACTGTTACTGTCACCATCCTTGATGTTCCAGACATCACACTTGGTCAAGCTATTGCCATGGGTGCAGTATTTGATGACACAGCCGGAATCAATGCTGAAATGATCAAGGATGGCATCGAGCTCCCTTCAGTTGGTTCAAACATCCAATCCGAGATGCAGAAGGTCATATCCGAAAGAGCCCTCGATGTGGGAACTGCAGACGAACTCCAACTCAGAGAACGACAAAATACAATCGAGAGAAGGGAGGCCACTCTTAAAAAGTTCTCTGATGGAGCAGAAGAGGGGTTGTTCAACGAGCTGATCAAAACGAAGACGGAAACCCTCAATCTCTCCGAGATTATCGAATCCAGCCGTCTCTGGCATCACCTTTCCATCCACCCAATTGACGGTCCTTTGACCACGGCAACTTCGCCTCCACCTTGGTCATCTGGTAGTGTATCTCAGCAAATTAGATCATGGAGATTGGTTGAGTGGGCAAATCGACGTAACAAGACGGCCCACTACACAGTCGACTTCTTCATTGACGAGTTTTCTGACCGATATGCGAGTGTTGGTTGCCAAGACGGCAAGGATGGTATTGAAAACTGGGTGCTTACTCGAGGCTGGAGCAATGGACAGGTTTTTGTTGGCGAAGACCGTGTCTGGCTTCAGGAAGATGTTTGGATGGAAGCTGAGGGTCTTCTTGACTTTAGCATGGCCCGCCAGTATCAACAGAGTGCTGCCACGATGACGCGGAGCGTGCACAACAACATGGGGCACATGCCAAATAACAGCAGTGGAATGCTTACACCCTTGGGCTTTAACGAAAGCCGCTTCAGCAGCAACGACAACCTGTTGCACCCTCCAGGTACTCGACCCGGAACAAGCTTGAGCCAGAACCAGAGCGTCCGGAATGCCTCTCCGTCCGCGCTCAACCAGACACTCGGGGACGGTGACTATGGCCTTGGAAACAAGGGAGACACCTACAGAGGATATGGCCACCACGACCCGTATGAAACAAGCGGACAAGATGGTGAGCCAGGAGCACCTCCCGGCAAGAAACCAATGTCGTCTACTCGACGCACCTGGGTTAACTTTGTTTGGCTCCTCACATTCTGGATCCCAGAGCCTGCCCTGAAATACATCGGCCGCATGCGTCGTCCTGATGTTCGAATGGCGTGGCGTGAGAAGTTTGTCCTGTGCCTCCTGATTCTGATTACCAACGGTTTGATTATTTTTTGGATTATCGGTTTCGGCAAGGTGCTCTGTCCAAACCAGGACAAGGCTTGGAACAAGAAGCAGCTGTCGACGCACCAGGGTACAAATGATTTCTACGTGGGAATCCACGGAAAGGTGTACGACATCTCCAAGTTCTATAAGCGCCAGCACAGCGACACCAACATCGAGACCACCTCAGCCAACATGATGCCCCTCGCCGGATACATCATGGATGACTACTTTGTCCCACCGCTCAACAAGGCTTGCCCGAACCTTGGCATCAAGGAAACCACGCGCCTGAGCATGAACAACACGGTCGAGTACTCCATTGCCGTGCATACCTCAGGATACTACGCCACCGATCGAACCAGCGCTCTCGGAAATGCAGACTGGTACTGGAACACGTTTGAGCCGAAGATCAAGGAGTACTACAAGGGTGACCTTGTCTGGAAGACGTCCAAGGTCAAAAGCGAGGGCAGCAACGATCAGCACATGTGGATCAGGTACGGCAACAAGATTTACGATCTGACCAACTACTTTTACACGCAAAAGCGGTTCCCCAACGTGGCCATGTACGAGTTTTTGAACAGCGATCTTACGGACCTGTGGAAGAACAAACCTGGACAGCAGCTGAAGAGCGACATTGATGACCTCATCCTGAACTCTGCTGGCAATAAGACAAAGAACGCCGAGATCGTGAACAGTTGGAACTGCATCCAAAAGACTAGCTTCGTGGGAATTACTGATTTCCGCGACACGCCGAAATGTCAGGTAAACGACTGGGTTCTACTGGCGTACACCATCATCATCTGCGCTGTTGTCGGTATCAAGTTCATCTGTGCACTACAGCTGGGATCCAAGAAGCGTCCGATTCCCCAGAACAAATTTGTCATTTGCCAGGTCCCTGCCTACACCGAAGGCGAAGACTCCCTCCGCAAAGCTATCGACTCGCTAGTAGCGCTAGAATACGACAACAAGCGTAAGCTGGTCTGCGTCATCTGTGATGGTATTGTCGTTGGTCAAGGCAACGATCGTCCAACGCCCAAGATCATCCTGGATATTCTCGGTGTCGACCCCAAGATGGACCCGCCGGCCCTGCCGTTCAAGTCTGTCGGTACAGGCTCGGATCAGCTAAACTATGGAAAGGTGTACTCTGGCCTCTACGAATGCGAAGGCAACGTGGTTCCGTATCTCGTCATTGTCAAGGTCGGAAAGGAGTCGGAGCAGACTATGGCGAAGCCCGGAAACCGCGGTAAACGTGACACCCAGATTCTTCTGATGAGTTTCCTGAACCGAGTTCATCACAATGCCCCTATGAATCCGTTGGAACTCGAAATGTTCCACCAGATCAACAACATTATTGGCGTTGACCCACAACTGTATGAATATCTGCTGATGGTTGATGCTGATACCTGTGTCCGAGAGGATTCGTTGACTCGGTTGGTGGCTGCTTGTACCAGCAACGGAAAGATTGCCGGCATCTGTGGCGAAACCAGCCTGGACAACGACGACAAGACATGGACAACTATGATTCAGGTTTACGAGTACTTCATTTCGCATCATCTTGCCAAGTCTTTTGAGTCTTTGTTCGGCAGTGTCACCTGCTTGCCCGGATGGTACGTAAAAACACATTCCATGCGACTTTACTTCTGATGCTAATAGCTGTTCAGTTTCACCATGTATCGACTTAGAACTGCTGATAAAGGGAAACCACTCATCATTTCGGATGCCATCATCAAGGATTACAGTATCTGCGACTTGGATACGTTGCATAAGAAGAACCTCCTTGCGCTTGGTGAGGATCGATATCTCACGACAATCATGATTAAGCACTTCCCAACCATGTCCTTCAAATTTGTGCCGAGCGCGAAATGTCAAACAGCGGCTCCCGAGTCCTGGGGCGTTCTCCTGTCTCAACGCAGACGATGGATCAACTCGACTATTCACAACCTGTTCGAACTGGTAAGCATCAAAGACCTTTGCGGTTTCTGCATCTTCAGCATGCGCTTTGTTGTTTTCCTTGATCTTTTCGGCACAATCATCTTCCCATCTACTTGCGTGTACCTCTTCTACATGATTATCATGGCTGCGACCGGCAAGGGCCAGTTCCCGCTCATTTCCATCATCATGCTTTCCGCAATCTACGGTCTCCAGGTTGTCCTGTTCATCATCAAGCGACAGTGGCAGCACATTGGATGGATGATTATCTACATCATGGCTTTGCCGCTTTACTCCTTTGTCCTCCCGGTCTACTCGTTCTGGAACCAGGACAACTTTTCCTGGGGAAACACCCGTATCGCCATTGGAGAGAAGGGCAACAAGCGCGTTGTCGAAGTTGATGATCACTTTGATCCTCGCTCGATCCCACTGCAGCGATGGGATGATTACGCCATCATGAATGGTCTTCCGGGACATCGTGCTATCATGCAGGAGATGCAGGATTACTCGATGGGCAGTCGGTCTGTGATTGGATCGCAGTACAATTACCCTCAGAGCAACTACGCCCACAGCATGCGCGATGGGGGCCGCAACTGGCCTGTTGACCAATACAGGGCCGGCAGCGCATCGCCAGCCTTTGGCCTCAAGCAGGGCCGCAATTCATTCATGCCACCAGGTCACACGCCGTCGCCCCAGCCAATGCCGGCAGCCAGCTTCGGACAGAGCTACGTTGACCACGGTGATTCAGTCATTTCAGAGGCGGTTCGGTCGGTCTTGTCTCAGTTTAGCCTTGATCAAGTGACGAAGAAGCAGGTTCTTATGCTGGTGCACCAGCGCCTTGGAATGGAGATGACAAGCGAATCCCGAGCACTAATAGGGAAAGAAATCGATAATGAGCTGGAGAGAATGTAATTTGACACGTTTTATATGGGCGGCAACACGATTATACTAGATGAACTTTAATTAAAATAATACTTGGTTAAGACTCGATTCAATTGCCACGATTTAAATCTATCTGACGATGACTTTCGATGCTACACTCGCGAAATTATGATGCTTATTCCGTAATTGAAGAGATATAGCACGTTACGCTTGGATTGGATCCAATTCAAGATATTGCGAGCCTCCTATCTACAGGTTGTCCCAATTGCTTTCTTATCCATGAACCATCTCAACACCCCAATCTAGACAACTATCAAGATTCCAAATCGTTCTCACCATCACTGCATGTTTCCCATTCAGAATCATCTTGTAGGAGAAATCTTTCAACGCAATCATCGCATTTGAATGGATCATCCATTTCCCACGGTGAAATGTACTTCTGTGCGGTCAACTCCACAATTTCGTCGGTGAGGGCATCGATTGCGTTATCAAATTGCCCAGACTGTATCATTTGATCGATGCCACGGTAGAAGGACAGTAAATCGTCGTCGCTTCGATCTTTCTTTCGTTTTATTAGCGCACTAAGCTTGACTCGCGCTTCGTTGATGTCATTGTTCCCCAATGCGAGAATTCCATCTTGCAGGAGGTGAATTTCGTGATCTATGTTTGTGCGCTGGATTAATTGGTGAAGCCTAGCAAAGGCTTCCTTTTCAGCATAGGAGGGACATCTTCCATCGCCCATATCCACGCCTCTTGTGTGGAAATGCCAAAGAAACAAAGACCACGCAGTTCGACCAGCAACATCCTGTTGTTCAACATCGATGCCCAGGAAGAGGTTAGGGTCCAGGGTTAAAAGGTAGTCAAGTGTGGCAGTATCTGCATATCGTGCTGCCGCATGGAGTATGCTGTCCGAGTGTTTCGCCAACGGAGACAAGGAGGCTCCAGCTTCCACAAGGCAACGCAAAACGAGAAGGTTATTTTTCACCAATGCAAGGATGGCTGGTGTATGACCTCGATCACTTCGGATCTCAATGTCGGCCCCTTTTGCTACCAGTAGCAGCTGAATTATTTTCTCGACTTCTTCCGTATCTCGTCGCTGAACTAACGCGAGCTTGTGCAGAGGCGTTTGGCCTGCCCAACCGCGTGTCCAACCTGATGCGCCTGCAGAGAGTAGCAATGCAACAATGTCCCGGCCAGAACAGATCGCAGCATAAACCATAACGGTGTTTGAATGCTTGCATATTTGCCCAAGATTGCACTGAGCCTTTATCAATAGGCTCACGCAGTCCGTGCTATTCCGTATCACAGCATTTGTAAGCGGCGAATATCCGTCAAAATTGGGCTTGTTTGCATCGGCCCCCGCGCCAATCAATTCCTGGAGAGCTGCAGGATGGTTCAGTCTCGCAGCCAAAATCATAGGCGTGTTTCCATC
Source organism: Calonectria hawksworthii (assembly GCA_020975415.1). Lineage (NCBI taxonomy): Eukaryota > Fungi > Ascomycota > Sordariomycetes > Hypocreales > Nectriaceae > Calonectria > Calonectria hawksworthii. Next base: position 2,985,466 of record JAHXZK010000005.1, on the reverse strand, counting down.
TGCATCGCCAGGCTCATTAATGGCCCATGATTCTTCCTGAAGGGCTTCGCTTATCCCGTGGCCTTGATGGGCAGCTTGATGGAGACTCGTCCAGCGCCACTGGGGCATGTCGTCCACATGTTCAATCACTCTGTGGAGTAGGTTTTCTTGACGACTTCCGCTCTCGATAGACTTAAGAGTCCGTGCTGCAAGTAAGCCGGCTCCGCTTGGTAGTCCTTGCCTGGACAGAAGTGGCTGCCATTTTTCCAACAATAGCTCAACAATGTCAAAGGCCCTGTATGCAATTGCGAGCTATAATTTTATCAGCCAAAAGCTTCAAGAACGCTCGCTGCTGAGTGTCGTTCACGCGCCTACCTGCATTAATCCAGCCTTTGACGTATTCTGATCATCGGGAAAGTAGTTGAACGTCCTCATAGACTCTTTTAGCTCCTCATAGTCTTGGACTCTTGAGTGCTCCATCCAACCCCACACATTGTCATGGGGTTGCAGCACTCGAGCTGGTCGAAGTGCAAAGGTCAAACCTCCACTGCCATAGGCCGCTTTGAATAGCACAACTCGGGCCCAGATCCATTGGGGAACTTGATACTCCATGTTGAGCATACCCTGTCTGAAGGATTGGTGCTTGCATTCTTCACATTCTAGTCCATTTTTCTTTGGGTTTGGACTGTGTGAAATATTCCAAGATCCAAACACAGGCTGCAGCCATCTCGGCGTTTGGTATTGGGTTTGATCAATGTGGTGGCCGCATCGGCATTCTCCCGTGTATACCGACTTTTCTTTGGTTGCAAGCTCGACGTCTCGGCTTTCTCCGATGTTCAATTGGATAGAAGAATCGGGAGAAATCTCCGAAAAGGTGTCAGCGTCGTGGTAATCAATATCTCTTGATTCATTGGAATTGGAATCATCCTCCCAAGACTCGATTGTCTGCGCTTGCTCGGAGTCTTGAACTTGGTTAGGGGATTGTGCGGCTATCGAGAGTGATGAACTGAGCATTGTCTGTCGCCAAGATCGAATCTCTGCTGAAACTTCTGATCGAAAACTACAACCTTTCAATATTCCACATCTAAACAAGCCTGAGAGTGTATGCTTACTTGTCATCTCCTTCCGTACGCATAATCGTGACACCAATCATTTGGAGCTGCATGGCTATTTGCAGGCTCGACTTTGCGTCCTCAACCTTTTTAGCCAGCTTGGCTATCTTTGATCGCTGACCTATCCATTTGGCCTTATTCGCCTTTTCATTGTGCGACGGTTGTGTACAATCCCGTAAGACTGCGTCAAGGTCTTCTTTGGTTTGTTGTAGTTTTCTCACTGCATTGCAGAGAGCTAAAGGGTCTGAAAACTGGTTGATGCTTCGATTGCTAGGAAGCAGAGTTGGGATATTTTGAAATTGTTGAATAATAGCATCGATGTCCGCGATCTGTTCCACGCCTGTCAAACCTTCATATCGAGAACCCAAGAGTCCGCGAACGAACTCAACTGCTCACTAACCTGTTCTTTAAGATCCTCATAGTCGCTTTGGATGTGTGTGAGTTCTTGGAAAGAGCTGACAGCCTTGAGGGATTTATTCGCCAACTTCACACAGTTGGCTACGGCACCAATCGGATCCATGTTGCTTGAGGCCTGGGGATACTTCCTTATGGCTTATCACATTTTAGAACAGTGGGCTATGCACCTTATAATGTTAGCGTGAAAGTAGTGGCTCGAAATCGGGTCAATCAAGTTTAAATTTTAACATCTGACCAAAACATGCTCAGCCTCACCAGTCAGCGTTGTTTACTCAGCGAAATTTCCAGAAAGGCCATTGGTCCACATGTTCCAATAAAGCATGACGCACAGTAAGCAAATCTACGCCACATATTAATTTCAATTTCATCGGGCGAGTGTTCTGTTGCCACCGATTGAGAGGGGTAGTCATATCTATGGGTCATATCTATGGGTTTGTTTGCGCGAGTCCTCAGGTTATCGGGGATAGTCAAAGCAGTAGCTTACAAGGGAAGAAAACAAGCTTGTTGTGGTCTACTGGAGGTGGGCTGATTGCTCTGACAGCATCAAAAATGCCTTACTAAGCGACATTTGGCATTGACGGAGTCGCACAAATAAGCGAGGTTTTGTGTGCGGGGCCTCATGTGGGCTCCAGCCTTCCTTTTGCTACAGCCACAGCCGGTTTCCTAGCCTTTGCAACACACACTGAAGCAACATGGCATCGCTCATTCCTGATCCAACCTCTGATAAGATATGTGACCGATGTCTGTTACTGACCTTCGATTACAATGCGTTGGTGGATGCCCCTCCACCAAAGGGTTTAGAGGATCTTGAAGAGTATGCCCTCATGAAATTGGGATACCAGTTGGAAGATAAGCTGCCAAGCCTTCCAAAGCTAGAACGGTCGATTTCTGAGGGCTGCCAAATGTGTATTTTCTTGAAGCAAGTCATCTTGTCTCACTTTTCCTCGATGGCAGCATCGCTGGAAGCTTCCCAGCCCACTTTAGATATTCGATTAGTTTTTTTCGAGTTTCATCCAAAGATTTCAACGATTCGGTTTGCAGACGAAAGGCGGAACTGGCTCCCGGACCGAGTCGATGGTGAAATACGCATTGGAACAACGTCGCAGGCAATAAGTCTCCATATCAAAACAAGGCACCCTGGGTCGACTATCGGTTTGTGTTTTGCACAAGGATTCTCCGAGTGTCAAAAAAAGACTAACCAAAAGATGATAGAGTTTATTTCCAAATTTCCCAATCCAGATAGGCTGTCTGAGCAGACAGTACAAAAAATGAGAAACTGGCTCAATATCTGTATCGAAAATGATGATGAACAACACGCGCAATGCCCTCGAAAGAAACAAGTTTCGGCTCCTTTAAGACTTTTGAATGTCAAAGACGGAGAGAAGGTGCGCCTAGAAAAAACCCAAAACATGGACGTTGAATACACGATCCTGAGCTATTGCTGGGGTGTATCGAAAATTGCATTTGATGCACGCACTGTGATGGGAAACTTGAGCCACAGAGAAGCGGGATTCAAGGCAACTTCGCTTCCGCAAACACTTCAAGACAGCATAATTCTTGCACGCCGCCTGGGGATGTCATATATTTGGATAGATGCACTTTGCATCGTTCAAGACTCTGGGGAATGGGTATTTGAGAGCACAAAAATGATGCAGTACTACGAAATGGCGGCATTCACCATTGTCGCAGCTGATTGCAGTGGAGCCGAAGAAGGGTTCTTGAAACCTCGGTCTCCGTGGGTTTCTAAAGAAATAATGTGGTCAGGCCCAATACCACTGCAATTGCAATTTTACTATCCAGCATATAAGCTCGTAAGAGACATTGGTTTTTATCACCCTTGGTCCTATCGTGGCTGGACTTTTCAAGAGAGACTTTTGTCATCCCGATTACTGTTCATCGGGCGTGATGAGATACGGTTTCGGTGTCGCAGCGGGGAATGTACAGATGCTCGGCCCTCAATAATGCAGAGTCCAGGTTTCCAAGTTTTCCTACCCACGTCGGAATCGGAGGTGAAGATGCTGAGAGATTGGAACAGCATAGAGAAGATTCTTCGGCGCTGGTACCTAGTTGTCGGCGAGTACTCGGAGCGGCAGCTCACTAGGCGGAGCGACAAGATTGTGGCGCTATCAGGATTGATTACTAAATTTCAGCAACTACTTGGGGGTGAAGCTGGGCAGTGGGATGGGATTTGGGATTTAGATTTATGGCATGGACTAACATGGAGAGAGAATGCACCACGAGGGACATCATCGTGGCCGAAGAAGTCAGACGAGTTCCCATCATGGTCCTGGTGCTCAATGGACACAACCGTCCGTTGGGCTGATGGAACTGGTTCTGTTCATGATGCAAAATTGATTGAAGTTGTCAGAGAGCTGGAACCAACAGCAGTTGCCAGCTCGAAAATGATTGTGTTGGAGACTTGGGTCTTTCCCATTCAGGTCCTGGCCATTAAATCACACGAGGGTATTGAAATCAACCTAAGCCTGGATTCTGGACCAGATAAAAGCGGAAATTTGACAAAAAGACAGGATATTCGGGTTGCGCTGATGACTGCGTACCTAGATGGTGGAGATAGGGAAGAATGGGCCAAGCGCCCGTTTGATAAGCCCCACGAGGTTTGCGGACTAATAGTAGAGCCCAGCGGAGAAACCTATGGGAAGTCTACCGTCTATCGGCGATTAGGCGTTGTTGATGTTCTTGTTGAGTTAGAAGTAGTTGAACTCAGCTCCCAAGACTCTTATGGATCGGGTTGCGACAAGGGGCTTTCATTCGCTGATATCTGTGGATTTGACAAAGGAATGGGGGCTTCTTTATACAAAGAAATGTACTCTTCTAGAGAGATCATTGCTTTGGTATAACAGAATGATATTAGGCAAGGCTGGCTGAATTCGGGAAGGGTTTCCGGATACTGGTGACAATCCATCTGCCGTTACACTTATTAAAAATTGACCTCATTAGATTAGTTCTATTATTGGTCGAACAGGTTCCATTATCTGAAATATTCAAGACGCCGTAATAGCTGTATTTAATGGACACATAACCACGCAAGAAGTCGATGAAGTTCAACTATGTTTGCAAATGGCTTTCATTTAAAGCACCAAAACCAGAATACCTCTTCTACCGTGGGATGTCTCGCACGACATGGAAACACGCGATACCATCATTCGCAACCTGAGCCACAAGTCCATACTCCCAATCAATATAAGCTTGCATATCCTTTGCAGCATTTTCAGTCCCTTCGTACGGACGCTTATATACATCAATGGGTTCTGAAAGCCATCGTGATTCTGTTTCAAGTGCATGGCCCGCCGCTTTCCAGGCCGCAGTGCCTCCACTGAGATATAGGACTTCGCGTGATGTGTTAGTGATGGATTTACGCGCATGCTCCACATTAGCGGCAGCAATGTTACCATCTGGTGATGTGAGGACGATAGGACCATTGCCTGGGACAGAGTTCAGATCGCGGGCAAGTTCGGGGCCAGAGGCGAACCATGCACCTGGTATGTGACCCTTCCAATAGGCGGGACTTCGGGCAAGGTCGATGATAGTCGCGTCAACAAGCGTCTGCAGGCTCTCAACCGTAACAGCGCCAGGGCTTGGCGCATGCGAGATGGGTTGCTCGACCTCAAGCAAGACTTGAGGCGGAGAGCCACTTTCTTCGAGAACATGAACATCCCATCCCAGCTGATGCAGCCAACTTGCGGTCATGAGAGCTCTGACTCCATCAGTGTCGTACAGGACAATTCTAGCACCTCTGACACCAATCCATTCGTCGGTGGCTTGGACGAGCTGGCCACCTGGAGCAGAGCGGAAGCCATCTGGGTGGCCCTCAGCATATTCCTTGGGATCCCTAACATCCAACAAGTAGAGAGTCCTAGTTTCGGCTGACGCTGTGAATTGCTGGAGTTGCTTATCGTCTATGACAGACATCCCAACATGTTTGGCCCAAGCCTTGGCATGCTGCCGGGCCTTTTCCACGGCTTCCGACGACGGTGGTCCGGCTCGCTCAACCTTGCCTGTGTCCAACTTGAACCCCGCGAGTGTCCAGCCAATGGTGCCGTTTTGAAGAGCAAAAACCTTATTAGGAATAGCTGCATTGACGAGAGATTGAGTGCCAACAATGCTGCGGGTTCGCCCCGCGCAATGCACGATGACGGTGGTGCTTGGGTCTGGTGCCACTTCAAACAGACGGTACAAAAGCTCACCACCGGGACAGCTTTGACCGCGAGGGATGCTCATTGTGTGGTATTCCTCATATCTTCTAGCATCCAAGACGACCACATCCTTTTCATTCTCCAATACGTGCTTGATCTCGCGGGCGGGCATGGACGGTGTATGGCGAATGGCTTCGACGAGCTCCCCAAACGCCTTTGATGGCACATTTACATCTCGAAACACTTCGCCCACTAGGGCATAGGCCGATAAGCCACCATCTAGAATAGAGACGTCTCGATAGCCCAGAGCCAGTATGCGTTCCGCCGCGCGCCCGACGTAACCTTCTCCATCGTCATAGACAACTATGGGCGCAGAAAGCCTCGGAACCAAGGCCGGCAGCTTGTCCTCAATCTCAGACACTGGCACCGTCAGAGCAAAAAATGGATGAGCCTCTGCGTAAGGCCCCTCTTCTCGGACGTCAAGCAACGCAATTTCCTCTCGGTTTGTCCAGTGACGGCGCAACTCTGGGACCGTTATTGTTTTGGCCATGTCTTATGCGCTGGGGTGTATGCCGTGCGGTTTAAATTTGAGAAGCAAAAACGAGATCAAACTATTTTTCTGCCTCGTTCATGGTTGCATGTCGGGTTCTGGTAAACATGCATTCATTACAAGTTACGAGATATTGTGGCGGGGTGTCAAGGCCGCATTCCCCTTTGGTCTAGCTTGAGGATGACAAAGCTCCGCAGTCAGAAGCGAAGGCTTTAGATGTGGACGCCTCGGACCATTTTACCGCAGCGTGGTAAAATTGTGGAGAAATGGTCCGCGATGGCGAAATCAAGATCGGCACGCGTCTTTTATCCGACGGATAGATAACCTGCCTCGGAGCAGGTCAGCTCAGCTTTAATCGGAATACCTCGCACCTAATATTCACACCTTAGCACGTCGAATACAAGTGAATTGAGACATTCACCGAAATGATGCCATGCAGGGGCTGTCATGCAGCTATGTTACCGACCGTCGGGGCCTACCCTGCAGTAAATGCCCTTTTGCATAACGCCCAGCCTTGAGCTGGGCTAAAACAATCAGGTATACTAACTAACTAAAGTATTTGAATGCTAGGATATTCCATAATTTATATTATTTGGTTCTGGCTGGTGGGGTGGGGTTGACATGGCGCAAGACTTCATATTAAGAAGACCGAAAGGACCTGATAGTGGGAGGGAGACGAATAATAATAATTCGGAATGCCATGAATCCTGATTTCAATCATAATTAATGGTGAACTGTGATGAATTTAGTTTCTGAAAATAGTTGGAAATAACCACATCAGTACCGTATCTTGCCCGCGGGCTGTCAACAAATCATCTTTCGTGGGATTCATGCCCGATCGCGGAATCCACATAGCGTCATTGCCCCGCTCGCCTTCGTCATCCGCCGCTCTATCAGAACTGAGGCCGCCAATGTAGTAAAATCATGGAGCCAGCAATGAGTACCCTACGAGAGAAGCGCAAATCGTGTGAAGCGTGCAGTGAGCTCACCCCAAGTAACCTTCTGAAAGCCCCCCCAACGCTGACAATGGCCTATTTCGCGTGTAACAGGGACGCGAAAGCTAAGGTGCTCGGGCAAGCAAACAGGATGTTCGCGATGTGTGCATCTTGGTCTCGTCTGCAAATTCCATGACAAGGGAAAGCCTGGAAGGCCTCGGAAATGGATGCAAATTGAATCTCCAGAGCAGCATCACCACCAGCAAATGGAACACCATGCCCAGCTGAATGGTCACAGCGTCTCAATGCAGGGAGGAGATCTCGACCTCCAACAGTCTCATCGCACTCCACTATCTATCTCGACAGAAGAATCCTCTGTCGCTACGTGCAGCTCTACGGAAGTATTGCAAATTGCGCCAGAACAATGGACTTCACGAGAGAGCGGCGATGTGTTTTTCAGCCACGACGAATTCGTCGCGCTGCCGTTGCTTGACTTTACCACTAGCAGCGAGTTGGACTCCTTACCTCTCGACTCTTTTGGAGCGTGTTTGTCCAACAGCCGGCATAACATGGATACCACAGAGTTATCATCCAACGTGTCTATAACATCAGCCGTACTACAGGAATCATGCGACTGCGCGGAAAAAGTATTCAAAATTCTACGGTCGCTGAAGGCCGGCCCTGTGTCGCATAGCATCGTTGGCACCCTCCGGCTGGGCACTGACCTTATTGGCAAGCTTCTTACGTGTCCTATTTGCTACGATGTATCAAAGCCTCCCCGCATAACTCTTCAGAATGTTCTCTTAGTCGGCCGACTCTTCCTCGAAGTGACGTGCGGCTATCAAAGATACTTGGACTGGGTGAAGGAATACTGCAGCGACCTCGCAGGGAACAACACGCGTGATACAATGTACCTCACCCCCGGTGGGGGTTTAGGCTCAGCGGTTGGCTTTAAGATTAGCAGCGCCAAGATGTATGAAGTGATCGTCCACGGTCTACAAAGCGATGCTGAGCAACTTTCGGATCTGGGCAGCAAATTTGCAGTGAGGCAGCATAACCGCCATCTCATCGGCCACGAGGCTTGCCCGGACCCAGAAGGGCAGTGTTGGAAGGAGAAGGGTGACATTGATCCTGACCCATCTGATGTTTGTCCCCAGAGTGCGGCAGCTAGAACGTTGACTCCTTGTTACCGGATTGTTGACGAGGTTAGATACAAGATTAAGCAATTTGAGGATGCTGTAACGTGATGCTTGTCCTGTATGACCACCGCTATGTATGAAACGATGGAGTTTGAATAAGATAACATGGTCTGGGCACGCGGGACAAGGGCGTTTGTATATATAAGTGTCTTATGATATGAAGGAGATGAAAAAGATTACATATATCCTTTATCTTATCTCTTTTTTTTGATGGGCTGAACTTCATTATTTCTGCACAATGTCGTCATAGCCATGACTGACCAGTCATCAATGCCTTCCGCCTTCAATGACAACATTTGGCCTTTGACTCATTACCTGATGCCAATACCCCTCCTCTGCAAAAGCATGACGAAGTAATTTCGATATCTGCTTCTGCGGCGGCAAGCTTCAACTGCCGTTGAATTATATTGGCCTCAGCACCACGCCCAAGCAGGACCAGGCACTCGTGGTAACCGTGCAGTGCCCATATGTTGTTCGGGTGCTGGTGCGCTCTCTTCGGTGTGGGGTGAAGTCCAAGATCCTCGGCATAGGCGATTGCAGCCTCTTCGACGCGTCCCTGCTCCAGAGACAGCGCTGCATATGGATGCCGAGCCGGCAGCATCCACCCCCATGGCTCGGCAAAGGGGAGCTCGTCTTCGAGGGCAATGGCGTCGCGAAGTCTCTTGAAAGACAGCTCGTAGTTTCCGCGCCTGTACTCAATCTCGCCATCCAGCATAGCTGATGCTATCTTCAAGATGTCGGTGATTTTGTTTGGAAAGTCGAGACGGGTTGGTGGAACAAACTCAGAAGCCTTCTTGAACAGCTCGTGCTCTTTATCGGCTTCTTCCACTTCGCCTGTCGCAGCATGTGCAATGGCTTTGCCGTAATGTCTCATGACATTTGTCACACAGTAGAGCTCTTTCTCTGGTAGTGGTTTGAGCTCCTTAAGCTCTTTCCACATGCCGAAGCGAATATACACATGCACTCGTACAGCCTTAAAGAATTCCATCCAATTCGCAAGAGCGGGCGTCTTCACAAGAAGAAGCTCTTTCGTGATGGTCTTTTCCATGCGATCGGTTGCACTGATTGCTTCTTTCTTTTTCCCACCCAGCATGGCCGCATAGATGAGGGAGTGGTAGTCATGTAGTCGATAATAACTATAAAAGGTTAAACCACCACTTGTTTCAAAGTATTTATCATCTGCCTTGGTCGCTTTGAGGTTGTATTCGACTGCTCGCCGGTAGTCACCTATGAGCACGTCAATGTGTGCAGGCATGTGGTACGTGTGTCCGGTATCCGGGATCTGGTCTCGGATCATATCCGCTGCGTGAAGAGCCGCCTCGGGCGTTGCCGACATTTCCATCAGATGGATGTACATGTGGGCGACACCAGGGTGCATCTCAACGCCTGGCATCTGCAACGCGTTCTCTAGAAGATCCTTTACTTCAAATACGGGACTCGTAGGGATAGGCTGGCCATTGGTGGTGTCGAAGAGTTTTCGAGGTGCAACGTTCATCAAGGCATCGGCAAAGAGTGTGATGATGTTGAAGTCATCCTTGCCAAACCGTCGATGCACGTCCCTCATGGCGTCAGCATACGCCCGGTCGCAGGCTGCTAAGTCGCGTTTGGGGTTGGCATCAGGGAAGCGAACACCCAAAGCTTCTATTAACGCTCTCTCCCATGGCGCTCCATATTCCAGCTTCTGCAGAGCTTTTTGTGAGTATTCATAGCACCTTTTGATGGCCTCCTCTTGATCGGAAGGGTCGAATAGCCTCCAGGTTTTGTTGTAGTTTGAACCCGAGCAAAATGAGATGCCCCAATATGCGAGGGCAAGGTTGCTATCGTAAGCAATTGCCTGCTTATAGCATATAATTGCCTCATCGTGGTTGAAGCAGTAGGTCCATATCATGGCACGGTTGAACCATATTTGAGCTTCCAAAGAGTCGGTACTGACTTTGATTTCGAAGTTTCCCAGATCGTAGTAAGGGTCGCTTGGGGCTCGTAGAGCCAGATAATCAGAACCTGAGTCCATTGTGTTGCGAGGTCTTATCGTTAATTGATGGAGTCGACTGCGATGTCAAAGACCGACCGCCCCGAAACCCAGCGCCAAGATAAAGCATCTGTGGGCCTTTTGCGAGCAACGCGACTTTGGGGTTAGAAACGCTAAGCACCACCCGAGGCTAACCCCAAAATAGAGGTGGGACCCCGGATATTTTCTCTTCTCCACAGCGGATGGTTTTCAGCTGGCCACAAACTGTGATGATCCCCACAATGGCAAGCAGGTGACAAAAAACACGGCACACGGTAGGTACGAGAGGGACGGATTCGTTTGACTGATCGCTTGCTATAACCCAGAAAGGTGATCAGCATCTTATTGCGCTCGAACTATTGAATACTAACATACACGTGGCCCAACAACATTTTGTCTTTTGCAGTCATGTTTGAAGTTAGCGAAAGCGTCACACCAAGTGAAGCACCAATATTAAGCGGGGCGCTTTTTCTGAATGTATTTTTTTTTTTAGCTAGTCTATACATTCGAAAGAGCTTTTGACCATACTTGGATTCACCATAATATTTTAATTGTAGAGAATGATGATACGAAAACCGGAAATTCGTCGGGAATGTGGGGGGGAGGGCCACTCTCGCACCACTACAGCGTGTGTGCAAGGACGTGATAGGGCACAAAAAAAGAAGGAATCGTAACCAATCAGGAAAATCCGATTTAAATCGTAACTAGAAAAAAAAAACTGATAAGAATTCAACAACGAAGCAAAAATTAAGTTGAAGGGCAGTGTGAGCCTAATTGCTCCCAGCAGGGCTTGAACCTGCGACCTCCGCATCACCAACACTAGGAAGTTGTAGTATTAGTACGAAGCTCTAACCAACTGAGCTATGGAAGCCATTCAACTTGTGAAGGCCGGACGCTGCTGAGAGTGGTGTTGTGCTCACTGCGGTGCCAGCAGACGACACAATGGTGGCAGTTTTAATCGTAAAACCATAGTATGAAAGTACGGATACTTTTATTGGAATAGCTGTGCAGATTTGCGAGAAATCTACTTTCTAAGTCTAAAAAGTGTGGACTAATGAGCTCGAGATTTGGGTTCCAAGTCTCGATCAGACACATCGTCAAGGACTGCCTCGTTATTTTTTCTGGCTTCAAGCCGTGCTAACTTATGTCTTCGGGTGTCGCTCTCTGTCTGGCGAGTAACCCACCATGTCAGAGCGTTTGTCAGTCCACAAAGGGCAATGAGGGCCATGGAAAGCCCAAAAGGCAGTTGATACCGAGGCTCGTATTTTTCTTGGAACATCTGTGGTCCAAGAGCATCACCAACCTGCCCGTAACTGTTGACAAACCCTATCGCAAAGGCGGAGCCAGTAGCTCCATTAACTGTCTGAGCGCGCCATGGCCACATGAGACTATTCAAAGACCGTTAGAAACGTAATATTCAGCAGCTATAATCGGGAGATGGAGTGATCTTACGGAAACCAAGCTGTACCACAAGCAACTCCAATCATCATACCAAGATATACACCAATATCGTTTGGGTACACCACTAGAATTGAGTACATAGCAATGATAACGATGGTGCATCCAATCGGGTAAAGTGGAAGCGGAATTTTTGCCGTGTTGGACGAATAACCGAGGACCAGGATTATAATGATGGCCAGGGCAGATGTAGGAATGTTCAATATCTGGGCAGTAGCAATATCGCTAAATTTAAAATAATTAGCTCATGAAGTCTTTTCCGTTTGTGGTGGGCGAGTTGGCCTACCTGAAACCCATATTAGAGATAATGGTTGGGCGATAGAAGTCAATTCCATTCTTTCCGCACGTCATAAGAGCCCAGCTGAGAGTAAAAAGCCAAAGCCTTTTGTCACGGAGAGTGTCCATGATTTCTCTACCCACAAAATTCTTTTCTGAAGATCGAGGGGCGTTTTGTGGCAAGCGGGCCTGGAGGAAAGCTTTCTCGACAGGAGAGAGCCAATTTGTATTGCCGGGGACTGGGGAGAGGTTAGATCAACAGCTTCATGTGTAACGAGGACCAAGTTTGGGGCGATAGAACGCTTGATACATACAATCAGGTAATGTAAAGTACACAAGGCCAGAAAGAGCCACAGTGACAGCCCCTTCGATGGCAAATAGCCTATAAGCCGCTGTTAGTCATAGAGTATACGGTTTAAACAAATTTGAGAAGCTACCATTGCCAGCCAGAGAGCCCTCCAGTTCCTGAAACAGTGTGGAAGGCGTAGGCCAAAAGACCGCCAATGATACCTGCAACGTTTCCCAAGCTGACTTGGAGGGTGTTAGCTACACTGAGATATTAGACCGACAATATTCATGTACTTACAGATCCAGATCAGCCTAACGGCAATTTCATCAGGCCTATACCAGTAAGATAGTTGAAGAATGATGCCAGGGAACATTCCTGCTTCGGTCTGAGAATCATGTCAGTAGTCAAGCTTTGATAACGGAGGCCAGACAGAAAGGCTCCTAGTTGTGATGACTCACCAAACCAAGAAGAAAACGACAAGTATATAGACCGCCCAAATTGCTAACGGCCGCAGTACAAGCGGTGACGATGCCCCTAGCATACCGTGTTAATAGTTACGCACCTTTTGTGAACAAGCATGGGCATGTTAAAGTTACTTACCATGAGAGCATGATCCTAGACTGCCAACGGGAGGGTTTGAACTTTTTCAGTAGCAAGTTGGAAGGAATTTCAGCTATGATGTATGGCACCTAAAACTCCTATTAGAGTTGAAAACACATTGTAGATGCAGTCGTTACCTACGGTGTATAAGACTGTGACCAGTCCAAATTGGTCAGACGTGATGCCAAGCTGGGTCAGGATGTTGCGATCCGAGCCCTTGTTCATGATGCGCGCGTTGGAAACCTGGCAATGTCAGATGAGCTCACTAAAGACTTTCGACAGCTCACCGCCTACATTGTTTTCATCAAGCTTCTTTACAAGATAGAGCATGCAGAGAAGAGGTATCAAGCGCCAATCTACCTTTCGGAGGAGTTTTCGTTCTTCCTCAGCAGTCAATGCAGTCAGCGCAGCCTCTCTACCAAAGTCATCCTCAGATATATCTGTGTTGTCACTGGGAATGGCGGTGATGCCGGAACGCTTGGCTGTTTTCAAATTGGAGTCAACAGAGATATGCGAGCCCTCGTCTGGGGCCGACACCACGAAGTCGTCACCTTTCTTCGACACCATGATTATGTCAAAATACCAAGGCTTGGATACTGAATACACAAATAGGTAAGTATTGGATCATTCACAGGAAATTACAATGATACAGCAAGGCTTTTATACAAATTCCTATTATTTTGTTTTGGTGCTTAATTCTCACGTATTTCGAAGGATCAGTCGCAAATCACTGAAAAGGACATTTTCGCATCATGTCATAGATTAATGAAAGCACGTTTCAACAATTCTCTACTCAGCAGTTATGGCCTATCTCTTGGCAGTATCAATATGTTTGAATTGTGGGGATTATGGACCCCTCCCCAGCAATGATGCCATGGCGACATAAAAGCACGTATTCCTCCAGTAAGCATGGCGATTTGATAATACCGACACCCATAAACCCCGCACTTTGAGCTCTTCCTAGTTAAGGTTTATTCCCTAGTTGCGTATAAAACGGCCGAATACTGTCCGCGGTACCAGACATGGGTGCAAAAGAATCCTCCGAGCAGATTGGCCTGGGAAGATCTAGAGTGCAGGCTGCGACCTCAAAGTTGATTCGGCAATATCTCTTTGACTCAGCGGTCGGAGCGACAATCAAATCCGAATTGCTATTTTATTTTAGATCTAAAATTATCTAACAAAACAGCCACCTGGTTTTCAGGATCTATCCACATTGACGGTTCAAAACTCATCCAGTCTCTTCTCTGCTACACTAGCAGGTCCACCGATACCATGTCGACCACGACAGTCACTTGGGTCACTCCGACCGCCCAACCACCCCCTGGCCAGCCTGATATAAACTACGCCCCCGACTACGACAAGTGGCAGGCCCGGGCTGCCGCACGCCTTGCGTCGGGCAACCTCCCTACCAAGGTTCCCGAAGGATTCCCTGAGCAGCTGTCTGGAGATCTTGTTTGGGAGGGTGCGACTCTAGCAGAGACGTACGACTGGACCTATGTTCTTAACTCTGAGCAGTTGGCTGAGATTGACCGAGCTGTAGCTCACTTCAAGTGTTCGTGTCTCTCACCCATATCTATATGCCTCATTCCAGAGACTGATATCCTTTAATAGCCCTTGGCCTTTCCCATGGTCACATTAGCGTGGATACATTTCCACTGCCAACTCTCCACACTGAGCTTCGTCGCTTGTCCAATGAGCTGCACAGTGGCCACGGCTTTTTCGTCATCCGCGGCATCGATGTCGATGCGCACACCAGGGAGGAGAATGTTATCCTCTACACGGGAATATCTGCCCACATAGCTGCGCAACGAGGCCGCCAAGACCACAAGTTTAACGGAAAGCCTGCAGATGTCGTTTTGACGCACGTGAAGGATCTTAGCAAAGCCGATCCGAATAGGATTATCGGCAGCCCTGCTTATACCACGGACAAGCAGGTCTTTCACACTGATTCAGGTGACATTGTTTCACTCTTCGCCCTTGAGACGGCCAAGGAAGGAGGCGCCAGTAAATTGACAAGCACATGGAGGGTCTACAACGAGATTGCCCGAACCAGACCTGACTTGATTCATACATTGTCAGAGTCATGGGATATGGAAGTGTATGCCATCCAAATACGCATTTCTTTTCATGTTGGTGCATGCTAATGAATGACCTGTGTAGTTTCGAAAAGGCCGAAAAACAATGGATGGAAAGACCGCTGCTGCACCTGCTGCCAGCGACTGAAAATGCTCCACAAAGGGTCTCTCTACAATACGGGCGCCGATACTTTGTGGGATTCGGGGCGCTGCCACGCAGTGCGGACATTCCTCCAATCACCGAGGCACAGGCCGAGGCTCTAGACACGCTGCACTTCACCGGAGAAAGGTTTTGCGTCAACACGGAATTCCAAAAGGGTGACATACAATATGTCAACAATCTCAGCGTCTTCCATGCACGGGACGGGTTTATTGACGAAGGAGAGAAGCAGTAAGTGAAACACACACTCTGAATAACGTGACTCGATTTCAGCTGACAGATATCCTGCTTTGTAGACGCCATCTGCTCCGCCTTTGGTTGCGCGACCCCGAAAATGCCTGGCATACTCCTGCAGTTTTGCAAAAGAGATGGGATCAAATCTACAAGGGTGTTGGGCCCGAGACTGAGGTCTTTCCCCTTGAGCCATATATTCGCAGCGCAGCAAACAAGGGTCGATAAGCAGTCAGATGCGTAATCAATCAGTGAATTTTATGAAGCAAAATTTGTCAACGTTATGTCTTTTAACACCTAGAAGTCAGACCGAAATCTGCTACTTATAAAAACTGCTTGCTGTTTCCACCTACTCTTTTTCTTCTTCTAATATTTCGTGTTAGTTGTAAGCCTACATGTTGAAGGCTACCTCAGGTCGAAACAACGTGAAAGACAAGGACTTTTTATTGGATGACCAACGAATAATATCGTCTAACAGTGTGGGACTTTCCAAGAGTGATGTTCGATAGTATCCGTCACTTCAGTGTTCGCAGATCCCGAGAGGGGCAAGCTGCGAGATTTACTGCTTACAGTAGTTAGAGCGCCGTTCCGACCATTATTCCGCGCTTGATTCTACCAATAACAACTCCTCGAAACACAAAGAGGTATTGAAAATGCAACGGGCCTGGATTTAACGCCAATCTCACCATTCCACATCCACAGAACCACCAACAACCTGATTCCCTAAAGCCGTGTGCTTTCTCAAGGATGGCCTGCGAAATATGCGACACAATAATTGAAATCTGTTCAGCTGACTTCGAAGAGTATGATGAAGAGATTCTTGGGCAAGTGTCCGACGTGTTGAGCAGCGATTGCCCTCATTCGGAATCAATTCCCCGTGCTGCAACCTTCGATGAACCATTGTTCAATTTTCCCGAGAGATTGTTGGCAATAAAGAAGGACAGTGATCAAACAGGCGCGCGGTTTGGACTGGCAACCTTGACTGAGGATGACCAGATTTCGTTTGACAACATCTCTATAACTTCAATGGAGCTCGTCTGCCAATCCGAAATCCCAGGCCATCCGGGACAAGGCATTCTTCCAGATCCAAAATGGATCGATCTCCAAGTTGTACAGGATTGGATGATGCAGTGCAAGAGTGAGCACCAAAGTGAGTGCCACGAGCCGGTGTGGTTGAAAGGAGTGGAAGTCACTGAGCTTGAATGGTTAATTGATGTTGTCAACGAATGCATCGTACATTCTCCTCCGCGTGGCACTAGCTACGTTGCTTTATCATATACCTGGGGCCTGGGACGCAACTTAAAAAACACAAAAGCTACGATTGCAGCGCTGCAGATTCCCGGAGCGTTCCGATTGGACCATTTCGCGAATCAACTTCCGACTACTATTAGAAACACGATTGATCTTGTGAGATCACTAGGTGAGCGATATCTCTGGGTCGATGCTCTTTGCATAGTACAGGACGATCCTCTCAGCCTTGGTCGAAATCTCAACCAAATGCACCTCATCTATGCACATTCTACTTTTTGTGTCGTTGCAGGCACTGGCTGTGGTGCCGAGTATGGGCTGAGAGGACTCAAGAACGTCTCCCAGGCCCGGAACCTTGACTTGGATGTGTATGGTCTGGCTGGTGGTGAACAACTTGTTTCATGGATACTTGAGCAAGATCCGATGGGCGGAACCAAGTATTCTTACCATCAACGTGGTTGGACCTTCCAAGAATGGGTCTTCTCTAGGAGAAGGCTGGTTTTTAATCACGGACCTCTCGTATGGCAATGCCAATGCGCTAAATGGCGAGAGATCCGAAAGATGCATCCACAAGTGGATTTGCGATGGAAGCTGAAATACAAGTCCAGGGAAAATAAGCTTGATCCTTCTCCAAGTATCTGGAATTTCATGGAAATAGCTTCGATTTTCAACAGAAGAGCATTAACCATCGATCAGGATGCACCAAAGGCATTTGCTGGGATCCAAGCTATGCTTCATAGAGTCCATCCCGGAGGGCTCTTGTACGGGATTTCTGAAATGTTTTTTGAGATAGGTTTAGCTTGGTCCAGCCTCTATACTGATATCGAGAAACGAAAGGGAGTGGACCCGGCAAAAGAGGCAGAAAATGGCCTGCCAAGCTGGTCGTGGCTCGGTTGGCAGGGTCCGATTACTTTTCCGTACGACGCCGAGTTTCGACTAACAGAACCTTGGCATCATCATGAACAGAAGACGGGGTTTCGAGAACCCGTCACGCGATTCTTTACTATGAAGCAGCCAAATTCGGCAGATAAAAGGATGGTGCGATCTGGTTGGTTCGAGCATAAAACTAGCATATTCACGGGCACTCGCGGAATCGGCTTGCCTTCCGGATGGACACAAAAAGCATATGAGCAACATCAATATCCTTACGACTTTTGCCCCTTTCAAAATAAACCCACGGTCGTTTTTTCTCACAGCTCCGATCCCGAGCAAGAGTACAAATATCCGGTTTCCGTCCTGAATTGGACAGATCCCCCTGCCCTTAGCGAACAGACGCAGTATTTATACTGTGAAACATATCGGGCGCGCTTGGTGCTGACACAAGAAATTGAGGTCTCGCAAGTCTCAGATTATCAGCGACGAGTCAACTTCGAAAGCAGGGATAGCCAGACAATACTTTCACTCACCTTGCATACTTTGAAACAAGCTAAACAACTGGTTGATAAATCAACCCGACCAAAGCACATTGATCTGGTTGCCTTTGCCAAAGGCTGGTCTACTTGGCTTGGGAAAGATATTATGCAGCACCCCAGTGAGAACAGCGAAGAAACACGTGGTAGGTAAAAGGCTGCCAGAAATCCTGAAGTAAATGACTAATGCATCAGAAGATACCATCAAAATACCAGGGACAGACGCGAGAGAGTGCTATTTTGTTCTCTGGGTAGACGATCTTGACAGTGTGTCTTACCGTGTGGCAAGCGGCGAGGTTCGACACGACTGGTGGGAAGCGAGCAGTGGAAACGGTCCCGTTCCAGTTGTATTGGGTTAAACTTTAGTGAATGAAACATGTCATATTCCGATACTGATTTAACAATCCTACTCTGCAGGTGGCCTTCTTATTTTGTATTGCTCCCGTCTACAGAAACTGGACATTCTCGCCAAACACATGTAATCGTGCCCTTTGAATGAAGCACATTAATTATTTAATTATGTGAGTAAATTAACGTTAGTGTTCGTTTGAAGTGTACAATTTCATCGCTAATAAGACTAAAAAGAGGGCAAAGTTTCGCCAAGAATCGCCTCCACGCCCGCATCCTCAAAATTTCCGCTCACCTCCTCGACTCCCAACACATCAATGATGTAGTTTAAAAACTGTATATCCACATTTTCCATAATTATTCCGTACCGGAATGATTTTAGCCGCGAGTAGCTCGAAAGCCTTTGGCTCAGTCTCCTAACGAGCAATGCAAGCGGCACCTGGTCCCGCCCTCTGTGCGCCAGCATCAAGTGTTCGAGAGAATGAGTCAGCCCTACAGTTACAACTTCCTCGTTAGATTCCCCCTCGGGCTGGGGAATGTTTTCGATGTCGCAGAGGAGCTTGAGCTGTTTGAGGTTTGTAAAGTTCGACAGGAGGCCGTAGTCGACGAAGCCCGCCTGGATTGTGAGATAAGTCAGCCTGTCCCGCCGGGGGAGCAGCTGCGACAGAATCTCGTGTCTTGACAAGTCTCCCGAGAGGCTGAGCGTTTCGAGATTCACTAATCCTTGCGCGAGAACCTCCAGGTCGCCGTAGTCTTCCGGGCCTGGCGTGATCTCAATGCTGATGGTGTGAAGATCGGGCATGGCAATGACGATGTCGTCAAAGATGGAGTCGCTGTTGCGCCAGGATGACAGCTTGAGCATTTTGACATCTGGAGCGGCAAAGAGGCAGCCCTCGGCCATGTCTTGCATTGGGTCGCGGTGTCTAGCATAGGGATCCATATTGAGGCTCAAGAGGTATAGTTTAGGGAGGTGGATGGCATCTGTGCTGTAGTATTCTCCCAGCTCCAGGTCGAGACTTTCGATTTCTGGAGTGTGTGCTACCAAGTTCATGATAAGGCTGCGATAAAGCTGCTCCCCGACCTCTTCCTGGACGAGCGTCTCCGGGACGGCGTCGGACAACCTCTCCAAGCTCGACTTCCGCACCCTCCTGGAGGGGCGGACTATACAGCGGACATTGGAGGCCAAGCGCGAGTTCTGCTGTATGGTCCTCGCAAAGGGGATGCTCCGCTGCCACAGGTCCTCGTACTCGTGTGAGAAGAGGTGGAAGAGCACGGGCTGGGCCACGTCGCGCAGGGATCTAGATACGAGGCACAGATTGTACAGGGGCTTCCGGCTGACGGGTTCTACGGCATTCGTGATGACAGCCAGGAAGTTGGTGCAGTGGTCGCAGAGGTTTTCGATGATTATCCGCTTGATCTCCGTCGGCATCGAGTTGAGGCCGGTGGACGGGACCTGGCGCTGCAAGTTAGCCACAGCGACGGCGACGGGGTGCGGGCCCGGCAGGGACATAGCCACTCAGACGCACATGATGGGAGGTTTCCCCGCCCAATTGTTGATCCATGATGTTTTCAGCCTCATGAAAACCTTTGCCACCTTGGCTACAGCCTACGCAAGAGGGGTGAGATGTCTACATCGGAGAAATATCGGCAATTTGTCAGCCCCGGAGGTGGTGCAAGGCTCACAATTGGCCATGCTTCTCGGCAAAAGAGCTGACCATTGAGGTCGCTTTGCTGCCAAATGGCTCACCGCTGGGGTCCAAAAGGAATTTGACGCGGCTGTGGAAAACGCGGCCGTGTCGCGCAGCCCCGGGCTCATGTAGTCGTGGTGGCGATCGGATCCATCAGCCCGTTGGAAGACAGGATTACGCAGGTCGTCAGCTACCTTCCGTATTCCGTTCCGCTACCGCCGATCGCCTCCGCTTCGTTTTCTGCTCCAGGAATTGTGTGAGGGAAGATGATCGGCAACGTAAACCTCGCTGTGTCGCGTCGTAACCGGGATACGATACCGGAACTCGGGTTCAAACTTGTCGAACGGCAAAGAAACCTGTGACAGCCATTCAGCATCCGGCTGAGGTTGTGGACGAGCCGGATAAAAATCATAATCATTACCGAGGTACTTGTGTACTGTATATCTTCCAAACATTTCGGGTATATTTGCCTAGGCTCTTATCTCCGGTGAGGTTTGATTTGTTTGATGGCCTGTAGGGTAGTTCGGTGTTCAACCTTAGGTTGTCAACCAGCTCAAGATTATACGATGTAAGTAGCAGGAAAGTCCTGTGTCATGTATATTTATAGGATTTGGAGGGAAATGCGCTATCTGCTCTTTTACTCTAACCAATCGCGTGGCCTGGGCGACCTGGGCGAGCTCCACCCAATAAGAGGAGAGTCCAGAATACTTCATTATTGTATCAAGGCTGCCTCCAAAAGGTTCTTCGAATCTACCCAGTGGGCTCTTACAATACCCTCAATCTATATACTCCAATTCTCCACCGACAAAACCAGTAAAATGCATGGTAGTCACGCTCCTCTTTGCGACTCTCGAATGGCCCCATTCAGGATCCCTTGACAACTCACACATTTCGGTGTCGCTGTCATATATGGCATGTGTACAGTGAATGTGTGAGCTTTCACAACGTTGTAAACACTCAAAATCCAATTTTATATTGTATAGTGTCTCGTCTGGGTTTCCGCCATAGACTAAAGTTGTTTTAGTAAAATTTAATGCGCGACAACCTGGCAGACGGAGCCTACTTTCACCACATACCACGTGGTATCGCTTTTCGCCCACTAGAATGTCCATGGAATAACTAACGGGACGGCCAGCACCTGTGAGGGTTAGTTTCAAAGTATATTTCGGGGTCAATTACGAATCGACTAACCTGTAGGGTAGGCCAAGCGACGACTCAGTAATTTGTCGGATTGAGACTTCATATGAGATCTCAATTGAGGTGACTTAATGACACGTGTAATAAGAGACGATTAAAATGAAAGAACTGCCTTTTTGTGGTTGCAATCGAGCTAAGTGTAATGAATCTAGTCAATAAGAAGAGAATGAGAAGAACCCGTGACTACTAGCGACCTCTAGCTACCACCATGGTAGATGCTTAAATGCACGATGAGCATACGTTGTAACAGTAATAGTGACTATAGTTCTTCAATCTTTGGTGAATTGGTGTTGCGTGGAATTGATTAAAGGAAAACCCTAATTCCCAAATTTTGAGCGAGAAATAGAGTCAAATCGTATCATTATGTCTCCTGCATGAGAGAAAGGTTGGAGAAAGATCTATTAACAGTTCAAATAATAATAGTTATTGCGCCAAATACCGATTCCCCACTCCATCTCTCAATCTCATCATGTTCTGGTACTGTTATTTTCTTTCTTTCTTTGACAAAGGATTTATTTATACGGATGTGGGCAATCCTTCGGAGATGGGGTACACGGTAGTCAAAATCGCCAAGGTCTCGGTAGTTGTTTGAGGTCTGACAGGGCAGTTGGTAACATCAGCAGCGCAGCCGTTTATGGTGCGAACAGTGGTTGTGTAGACGGTTGATGTTGTAAGAATCGGCGCCTCCGTAGACTGTACGCTAGATATTTCGCTCGTGGCCTCGGTGGTACCTTCAGAAATCGTCTTGGTTTCAGTAGTCGATTGGAAGGTGGTTGTTTCACTTGAGGCTCCCATGGTACTTCCAGCAGCGCTTGCGGAAGAGTAGGCAGATTCGGTATCAGGCTGGACGGCGGTCGTTTCGCTCAATGTTTCCGTGGCACTTGCACTAGTGGATGCAGATGAGTCGAAAGTTTCAATGGTGGACTGAACGCCAAGTGTGTCGCTCAAGGGCTCTGTTGTGCTTTGGGTGCTCTCGATAGCCGAGGTGGCTGTGCCGCTACCTGAATGCAGCGTAGTGAGTGAGAATTCAACACTGCTGCTAGCGAGCCGACATTGACGAGAAAATGCGAGCGAGGCTGCAGCAACGAGGCTGAATCCAACGTGGAGGGTTCTCATGATGATGTGTACAGTATCAAAATTGGGAGCGGCGTAATCGTTGTGGCCAATTGTTTTATGCAAAGAGGAATAAGGAGACGAAAACTTGGGTTCTGTTCTCGTTTAAAATAAATCGGGCTTGCTTTGTTTGCCATCAGATTTCTACCACATAACAAGCTAATGAATGCTTACCTAGCCGAGACAATTTGTATCCACACACAGACTGAACTATTGGTATCCACATCTCACTGTTAGTCCATAAAGGGTTGTAGCTAGTTGCATGACTCAGCAGTCGCCCACCAGGCCATGTCCATAAAGGGAATGGATTGATCGGATTACATCAAGGCTAGAGGCAGCCACTGACTGGGTTTTGGACCAACATGACCATGTCCTCTCCAACACACGCGGTGTTAATTCCGAATCCCAGGCCGCGTCATTTATTGGCCGTTAAATCATGCTAATTTCCCAAGCTTTTGCAGGGTGTGTCTTTGTGTCGTTCTTTTCACGCCGCTATTCACCCCCTTTCAATATTCCGACCCACCAATGGGCAAATTTCAGACGGCCGGATTTACGGTGTTGCTAGAGAGATAAAGCTGTGATAGAGACTGTGACTTGAAGAGTATATTGTCCTTTTTTCCTTCGTCGTGGGGCTCAAAATGACTTCATCTTATAAGACTTGGGCCCAATTGCAGGCTTGCTAAACGCTCTATATTGGAGATGAATCTCCTTTGTGAATGAATTTTCAAAATAATAGATGTACAAACTCTTACAAATAAAACTCCGTCCTACAGCCCGCGCTACTGTGTTGTCTCTGGTGGCTTCAACTCTGCAACCGGGCGGTCGAACTGTCAGAGCATGGGAGTAGGTAGTAGACACGAGCATGCGCACAGACCAAAGATCCGAAAATACAACTCTGTGCTCGATCTCAAAGCTCACCTTAAAGTCCTTGCAGTTAGTTAACACCCGATATCCCCAACGCTGGCTAGTTTGAGATCATCGGCGGCTTTCCAACCCACTTCTTCTCATCAATCTCCTTGAGAACCCAATGTGCCAGGCTCGACCGGGTCAAGGACATGCCATCATTTCCATCACCTCGCATCGCCTCCTTAACTGGTTTCGGTTCCCCGTCTGAAAGATTTGGGAGGCGCATCATGGTCCAAGCCAGCTCATGGGTCGGAATGGACGAAACGTAGTCGCCAATGGCCACCAAATCCTCAAAAGCATCACGAGCCACTGTCTTGATGAGCAAGCGGATAGCGGACCAAGTGAGTGAAAACCTGTCCTCGGGAGAGATCCAAGAGACGGTGCAAACGATTATCGCGCACTGGAAATTGTTCTTGATCAGGAGAGGGAAAAGAACTTTATAGCACGCGGAGACAGGCTACCATGCAGTGTCAGAATAGAGTTATTTTTGCACAGAGGGGCCCTTGGAGTGCACAAGGCATTACTTACCGTTCCCACGTGTCCCTTGGTCGGGCCAGCGAATGAAATAAAAACAGTCGCTCCGCAGGTCGCGGCCTCCGTGAGTTTGTTGACATCATTGAGTTCACCTTTGATAACGTTGACGCTGGGGTGATCCAGGGTTTCCTTTGCCAGATTGGATGGGTTTCGCGCATAGATGGTTAATTTATGTCCAGCTTTGAGAGCCTGTTCGATGAAGGGAACCCCGGTAGGGCCTGTACATAGCAGAATCAATAGATTGCACTCGGTAGACGCTGGTGACTGCGGAGGGTGGCGCGCTTACCAGTCGCACCAAATAAGAGGATATGGTGAGCCATCTGCAAGCAGTAGGTTGAATACGACTTTGATACAATGTTGTCTATTCTGAGGATGAGTCTGGCAGATTGAATGTGCTACATGGTAGATAGCGAATGAAACTGCACTATATGTATCAGCCCCACTACCACTGACGGATACAAAATGATTCCGCCAGGGTGGAATTCCTAAGCACAGCGGACTCCGCAGACATTTTAGACTTTCACTGTAAGCGCAGCTCCCATTTTCTTTTCTAAATTAGCCTAGATTTGACAAGGATCGGCTATAGGCAAGGATCGGGTCTGATTAAGCAACTCCAGTGGTTGATCATATCGTTGGCGGTTGTTGTCTACCTATTTTCTCCATCTTCACGAAGTTTAAGCGCCGCATGCTTATATCTGCAGTAGAGAGCACCAACGCTATTCATGTGAGGCGTGCCTTGCAAGATGATAATCTATTGTGCACGCGTCCAGCGCAAGACAGTAGCCAGAGAATCAAGTTCGGATAGCCCGCAACGAAGCACAACCATGCGGCTCATCCAGTCATTCCTTCGTTTTATAATTGGAAATTATGGAAGTGGCCATGTCTATGCTAGGTCCCGCTGCTGAGAATACTATGTTTCGTATATCACAAATAACTGGCCTGTTGGGTTGCCATAAGAACGAGGAATGGGCTACTAATTTCCTATTTCATCAACCGGAGTCCGATGAGTAGGGCTAGGGAAGCTAGAGCCGTTTTCAAGGTTGCGAGGGGGTAAAAGAAGCATTGTCTTAGTACATAATACGGCATACCTTGAGTCCTATCATTTTTATGACAGACGCAAGAAATCGGTGTAATGAATATTCCATTCATTACTTTGAACTCAAGTCAGATG
The DNA here is from genome assembly GCA_020975415.1 of Calonectria hawksworthii. Classification (NCBI taxonomy): domain Eukaryota; kingdom Fungi; phylum Ascomycota; class Sordariomycetes; order Hypocreales; family Nectriaceae; genus Calonectria; species Calonectria hawksworthii. Next base: position 2,960,409 of record JAHXZK010000005.1, on the reverse strand, counting down.
CCAATGCCATAACATGCCTCTCATTGTTACGATAAAACTCGTGACTATCGATATAAAAGTCCCGTGAACATTCTCTGTTCTCCCTTCATGTCATAAAAGAGTGAATCGCTTCCCATAAACCCATGCCAATACCTGAACAAAGTAAAACGTAATCCGCCATATATGAAAAAAAGACTGCCTTATCTAGCATGCGTTGTAGCAGTCTGGGAACCTCTCCATGCAAGTGTTGTTGCAGCAGTCCACGGACAAGTTGCAGTCATTGACGCAGCAGTTTCTCACACCATCGCAGTCGCAAGAACGGGTAAAGAGATACTTGGCATCTTGTGCAGAGTTAGAATTATGATACAAGAGAGACTTGGACAGGGGAACTTGCCCTTGGCAGGGTTAGGCGCAGCAGATGCCACGGCAGCGAGGAGAGTGAGGCTGGAAATAACACCGAAGAAACGCATTTTGAATATGTGGTAGGTTTGGGGAAGAGGAAGAGTTGGTTTATGTTGGACGGAATTGATGGTGTGGTTTGGTGTTTGTGGTGTTGGTCGCGAGTGTTGCTGATGAATTCCAAAACCTAGACACAGCGTCCCGGCGTGCTTTTTATACTTTTTTCCATCTCAAATTTGTCAACTTGACTCGATAAAAATCATTCCAATCCGCTTCACTTCGGAATTCCCATGATCCACTAACACGAAGGTCTTCTTGGCTTCTACTTGGCCAGCTGCTGCCTGGTGGGTTTATTCCCATAGCCACGCGACGATCCTTAACCATGCGTTGCAGGTCGATTCGCTGAGGCCATTCATAGTTGCTTACAGTTGCATAGCCAAGGCCTGAATTTGCGATGATCTTTACGCAAAACTCGCATCAGCTGACAGGTTCCTTCCATCCAATGATGTAAGAGTGCGGAAATGGTAACATGTGTGTCTCCGCTAGCTGATTCACAGAGCGAGGTCGTAAGTTTACACTTCCGCATAGGCTTAACTAAGATACTACCAAAGCACTTATTCCGATGATCACTTCTACACAGGGGGAACCTTGTTGGCCGCAGCGAGACGGAGAGTAACCGTATGGTATCCATCGTCAGTGACCTGGTTCGCTGGATGGGCTTCAGCATGCACAGAGGGACGTACTATGCCACTTTTTGAGGCGCTGTCCCCTGCATGCCCTGCCATCTCGGGTCACGCCCTATCGAGTGGACCTGCATATCAATGCCGTTTTGGTCGAGAGGGGTTCTCAGCCCTGCACGCCGTCGCAGTGAGAGCAACATGCCCACAGAATGCGTCGAGCTGGGCAATTGACCGACCGACCAAACAAAAATAATTCGCGATGAAACTAATTTCTAGATATCTATCTAATTGAGATTGTATAGTTAAACACTAAGTCATGGGCCGACCCTGTTGAATGCCACAGGAGAGACTGTGAGGCAAAGGCACTTGGGTAGCATAGCCTTGGGCGCATAGCCTGCATTAGTTATGGCTGACTGCATGCCAAGATTTAATTGATTCAAGGCGCCACCTGCAGTCTTCTGTGTCGCTTTTTTATTTGCGGCGACTTCCCGATTTGTGGTGCCGGGTTGGAACTTCGGATCTCGCCGCATTAGTGTCGCGATGAGTTTCAGTTTCTGTCTTACTGTCCCCATATTTAAAAGATAAAAAAGGCGACCATGTCTCTGCACTGCCTGAATGGGATCTAGTCCGGATGAGGCAAATTGCTACGTGAGAATGGGCTGTGGGAGCATCAGACTAGGTGGGGACAACTGCCGTGACGTCATGCGGACATTGCCTGTTAAAATACGCCTCGTGGGTTGAATTGAAGCAATCGATTTACAGAGCTAAATGGGAAGATGAGAATAAGAATATAAGTCAAAGGCATTGTCTGGTATAGGCAGTTAAGAGTGGGCTATTTTATAACTTTTCGTCGTGTCTCTTGGCCCTGCGAGTTTGCATGAATCGCGTCGTGCATCGCTGCTATCACGAGGTTGATCGGTAGAAAATATAGATTATGAATCTTGAACGTCCTTTTTCTCTAATAAGCCATTCATGGGCTTCCGGATTCAACGAGTGTAAGCTATTTCTGACACCATCTCTTTTGCTTTAATCCTTGGTTGTCTCGGGTTGAAATGAGTGATGACCAGCGTCATGTAAATCCCACAACAAAATCTGGAACAGTTCGCACACTCGAGCTAAAGACACTTTGCAACAACAGTTTCCCCAGCTAAACATAAAAACAGGGTAGAAAGCCCCAACCAAAATTTAGTCGGAAATCAACGACTCGGGGTCAAGGCCTTCAATGCGGTACATTCCCAGAGCCTTGAGCATAGGCTTGTCATCAAAGCGGTACAGATAAACCTGGTCATCGTTGGCAAAGTGCTGGTATGGGTACCAAGCCGGGATGCAAAAGGTATCGCCTTGCTTCCAGTTCAGCACCTGGCCGCCAATCTCTGAATGGCCGCTACCCTCAATGACGTGGTAGACAGAGGATGCCGTCTCGCGGGTAGCAGGAGACTTGGAGCGGGCATCTAGGCGCTCTGCACAGGCTCCAATAGTGCGGCTCACTAATTAACATTTTCGGTTAGCTATTTAAATTGCAAGGGGCGCCGTGCTCAAACTTACGCTCTCGGCCGTCCTTCTTCAAGTACGGGGAAGTGGCCCACTCGCCGCTCTGCTGATCCAAGGTTGCTTGCATCTTGGCCCAGGGGAAGACTATAGGCGACTCCTCAATATCCTCTGCAGGATATCTGGATTCTGAAAAGTGCTCGTTGAAGTGGACGGGGAAGTGCACAAACTCGGGAAGGTCAAGGCCGTCAAGCCAGATGATGGGGTTATCATCGCCGCCTTCCTCATCCGCGCCCTTCTTGCCGTGGTCATGCCAGTTCCATGTTGGGGTGATGATGACATCACGCGGCTGCATTGCCACGCGCTGTCCCTGAACTGCAGTGAAGCCGCCCTGGCCTTCGATGATGAATCTGCAAGCAAAGGCGGAGTGTCGGTGAGCCGGTGCGGTCTCGCGGGGCATCACAAGCTGAAGTCCAGCATAGAGGGTATCGGTCGTGTACGGGGCGACTGAGCGTTAAGAGTGTTAGAGGTTCCTGTGTATAGCTTTTACGAATAGGAATGACCCACCTCGAGTAGGATTGACAAGCATGAGAACTCGCCGTTCGGCCTGCTCTTCTCTGATGAGAGTACCGGCATTGAGGAGGTATGGGCGAAGACGCTCATACTCCCAGATGAATGGCTTTGTAGTAGGGTTGGGGAGAGCTGGGTTGAGTCGGGCCATTTGAGCCCACAGAGGGGAGACGTTTACATCGCCTAGCGCCTTGACGAGGTCATCCCCAGTCTTGAAGGTGAGGGCCTCCGCCTTTTTCTGCACCGCCGCGGAGACATCCTTTGGGGTGACTTCGTTCAATGAAGGTGCCATGATTGCGTTATTCTTTTTAAATCTGATAAGATCTTGATGATTTGTTTGATTAATGTCCAGTAGTTGCAACAGACCTTTTTATATTCTCCTAAGTGCAGGCTGATACCTCTCGGCACTCGGTTGTATTCCGACCCATACCCGTCACGCTTGCCACTCTGGCTGTCGCACACTTCCCATCTAGTTTTAGCGCTTCAAATTCAATGCCATATACTTCCGCCTCCGGGGAACCGTCGGAACTGAACAAGCGTCATCAGCATAAATAGCTGATCTCATCAGAAACAGCGCTACCAAGACTGTCTGCCAACACAAACCATTTTCACTGGGCTTTCATATTTTCATTACCACATTTACGACGTCATCTACGGATCATTATTTCTCTACATACGAAAAATGGCTATTCCTTGGAGTCGACTCATCCGGTTCATCGCCACGGATGGACGCGTTTTGCGCGGTGAACCTATTTTGCCCACCCCGGACTTTGATCTCGGCCAAACCTCAGAGGAGACTAAACTACAGGCCAAGGTTATCCAGGGCAATGACCTCTACGACACCACAGGAGCCACCAAGGTGACTGATGAAGTTGTAACGGTCAAAAAGTTGCTCGGACCGCTGGCGCAATCAGATGTGCCACTTATTCGATGCATTGGCCTAAACTATGCTACTCACAGTTTGTCTCAATTTTCCAAAGCTCAATTTGATTTTGCAGATCACTAATTGGCTGGTTAGTTCGGGAAGCTGGCAGGACACCACCTCCATTCCCGTTCATGTTTATCAAGGGATCTCCCACTGTGCAAGACCACGATGCCAACGTCGTGATCCCGGTGATTGCCCAGGACGACCAAGCCGATTATGAAGGCGAGCTGGTATGTATTTGATCGAAACACGGCAAACTTTATGCGTTCTTGGTGCTAATTTCCGTTTGCGCCTCTAGTGCGTTATTATTGGAAAAGACGCAAAGGACGTCAGCGAAGAGAATGCTTTGGAATATATCGCTGCATACACTGTCGGCAACGACATTTCCTCACGCAAGCTCCAGCGCCAGGCCGCTCTTGCTGGACCTGTGCCACAGTGGGGTTTCTCCAAGGGATTCGACACCTACGCGCCCTTGGGACCGGTGTTAGTGAACAGCCAGCTCATCAAGGACCCAGCTTCTTTGCACATCAAAACCACAGTTGATGGCGAGCTGCGTCAATCCTCTGGATTGGATGATCTTCTGTTCAGCGTTCCGTATCTGATCGCATACCTCTCAACCGGCACTACGCTGCAGAAGGGTAGCGTCATCATGACGGGAACTCCAGGCGGTATGTTCCAGCCTTCCGAAGCGGCGCATGTCGCTCTGTCGTGGTGTCCAGACTAACATGACTCTTAGGCGTTGGCGCTGGCCTCAAGCCACCTAAGTACTTGGTTCCGGGAACCAACATGGAGATCCACGTCACCCAGATTGGCACACTGCGAAACGGTGTGGAATTCGCAAAGTAAATGAATAGGCATCCCGTAGATTAGGTTAATTGTGTAAACCGAAATTTAGATGAGATGTTCCAAGGCACCGCTGTCCGTTCCGAAAATGAGGGGTGCCAAGGTGCGTAGATTTCCCTGTGATGCAAATCGATGTGCGTGTATGGATGCACATGATTGAGTTGAATTGCCCGTGGCGATCCATTTGCGATCGACTTGCTTAATCATCTGGGGCGTTGGTCTCAATCGGAATACGGAACGGGATGGAAGGTGGGGAACGACAAGGATGTCCGGGAATCCTACGGACTAAGGTCCGGACCACTCCGACTGACCCAAGGCAAGATACCGCTACTGATTTCGATTTTATGGGGCATCCGATCCGCTGTTGTGTTGATGTAATACGCCGGTTTACCAATTCACTCACTATTATCATTTTCGCTGCCCTTGTGCCCTATTCAAATGCCAAACTCCAGACCCAGTGCGGAGCCATCCACCGCCGACACGGATGAAGGCAACCAGGCGGGACGCGACAACAATTCAACGTCCGGATCTAAGCGGCGCCGGACGGCACTTGCGTGTAGTCCATGTAGGGTCCGCAAGTCAAGAGTATGTTTTGATGCAAGCATTTTACTGGTCTCAATTATGATGAATGCTAATGAAGTTGCGAGCGCTAGTGCGATGGCCATCGCCCAAAATGTGCTTCATGCGAGCGCATGGGGTTTGAATGCACCTACGAAATGCCAAACTCCTCAGCAAATCTAATAATCAGCAAAGAGTAAGTCATTTCATATTTTGAACAAAATGAGAATCAATTGAGGGTTTATTAAAAGTCTAGTGTTATTACAGGACTAGAGGCACGAGTCAATGACTTGGAGAGAATTGTCAGACAGCACCAAAATCGATTGGACTCATCCAGTGCAGAAAGTCATTGCACAACACCACCTTCTTCACATCGCGGCACAACAGGCGAATTAGCCACAGCCACGCTGCCTGGAACAGTGGTCGTGGCCATTCAAAACCAGGAGTCCGATAATCGATCTGATGCTACTGAAACAGATGGTATGGCCATCTCGTTGATAGACGATGATGATTACGGATACTTTGGTAAGTTTGTGAAACCATGACATGTGAAAGTGAGCCTAACATGTTGATAAAAATAGGACCTTCATCAAACATTTCACTTATGCGCATCATGTTTCAGGCTATGGCCCAAAGGGGATACCTATCCACAACATCAAGCCCCACGTCCGTGAGGCGGTTCAGCACCTACGACGCTAACATACTTAGCATCCCTCGCCCGGAAGGCCTGCCGACAGCTCGTGCAGGCTCTCCGCCGCGTCAAAGCGTAACTGCGCTGAACCATTTGCCACCAAGCCATGAAACTGAGGCATTGATCAGGAGGTACTTTGAAAACACCGGAAGGTTGTTTCCATACATACACGAGCCTTCATTCCTTGAGACGTATCGTCAATTGAAGCAAAATGCACCCGGCGTGGAGATGCGCCGCACTTGGCTTGGCCTGCTCAATATGGTGCTGGCAATGGCAAGTTGCGGGACGAGGCATGACTCTGTGGACGGCGGATCTTCAGGGACTTCTAAATCTGCCATATTTTATCGGCGAGCGCAAGAATTGTGCAAAACGCACATGCTTAGAGGTACCACCTTGGAAGCTGGTAAGAAAAAGAAACGCCGAGTCCGGTTATTTCAACTACTGATTCAGCATACAGTTCAATATCTTCTCCTCACAAGCCAGTATCTACAGGGTACGCAAAAGGCAGTTCAAACATGGATCACTCATGGTTTAGCAGTAAAGTCTGCTCTCTCTATTGGCCTCCACTCAAAAGAGGCACTGAGAAGACTGCCCCACATTGAACAGGAGATGGGTAAAAGAACGTGGTTCGGTTGTGTTCTATTGGACCGGTACGTAACGAAAGTCCACTAATAAAAATTGGAGATTATTAACATCGAATAGGAGCCTCAGCATGACCTATGGCCGCCCGAGCGCCATTCCTGAATGTTACATCAAACTGGATCTTCCGAGCATGGTCGTTGGTGACTTGGACGGCGGTGCTAGCGTCACCTTCTATAACGCAACAATGTGAGTTTTGGAACCACAGTTTGTACGGCTCTCTTCTAATTTCATAGAAATCTTTACAAGGTCCTGTGGAAGGTCATGGGAAGCCTGTATGGGCATAATCTAGGGTGTGATGAGCCTTCCAACGTTGACATTGTTGCTCAAATCTTTCGACTTCAGGACGAGCTGGATTTGTGGAAGCAGTCGCTCCCCGTCTCTCTCCTCCTAATCTCATTTTCCAACCTGAAGGAAGTGGACCAGAGCCACCCGCACCTTGAGCGGTTCCGATTCGTCCTCACATTACGCTATCTAAATACCCAGCTACTTCTTCAACGTCCTCTCTTGACGAAGCTCCTGAAGGCGGATTTCGAATCCATACAATCGGCGTCTTTTGAGAAGGTTCAGGAGCAGTTGACACGTAATTGTGCGAAGTCGGCAGAAGAGATCATCTTCATTATCCATTCCGTGCTAACCAACCCGAACCTGGGTGGAAAGTTCCTCGGAGCGTGGTGGTTTACCATTTACTACAGTGCGTTCATCAGCACCTTTATTAATATCTGGATCTTGACTAACAGGTACAATAGCCTTCAATGCGGCCTTGGTGATTTTTGGAAGCCTGCTCATTCCCCCGGATGCTTTTGATATACAGACGAGTAGTCTCGGCCAAATGGAACAAGGAAGGAAAACTCTGAAACAAGCCATTGAGGCTTTGCTTCAGATTGAGGAGGGCAATGTGCTTGTTACCAGATGCATAGCATATTTACGCCAATTAGTCCGTCTGGTTGAGGAGTGGAGTAAGTCTAAGTCGCACCTATTTATTTTCTTACTAACCGTGGATAATACCAGGTACATCATTCAGCACCAATAACATTGCGACGACGAATCCACCCATGAGTAGCGCATTGGATGGTGGCTTTGCAGCGTCATTCAACCCCAACATCATGGTGGATATAGCCGAGCTTCGCAACGACATCGCGTTTGAGGATGAGATTGAGCTGGGGCCGTTTGTAAACAATGAATTTCAGCGATGGTTTGCGGGCACACCTTGGCAAAATGAATAACTAATTCGAATCATAGTTAGAGATGAAGATATGAACTTTTTTTTTAATTTACAATAGGCGAACATAAAAAAGACACACGGTTTTTAATGCAAAATTTGAAGAGGTAAAAAAATGGGTCATATATTCGCCATCTCTTGTAACAAAAAGATTCAAACGCTCATCTCATTAAATTTATTCGGGGCCATGATACTTCTTCCGTCCTCGAAGAAACCAGTCAATGGTGACCAAAATCAAAACAGAACCAAGGACAACACTCGCATAGTTCATGTTCTTTGGGGTAACTGGCTGGAAGGGTGGGAAGAGCAGGAAGATGGAGATGAAGGTGAGGTAGGCTATCGAAATGATGTTGACCACAATTCCAACCTTGGGCGAGAGCTTCCAGGGGCCAAAGTTGAGCTTTTCGGGTGTGAATAGTCTCCGGTACACCATGGCAACAATTGGCATCAAGTATGACAGACACAATGCCACGACGGTGAGGGAAAGAATGGCATTGAAGGCCGTGGTTGACGCAATGTTGAGAAGTCCGAGAAGGATCAAGAAGACTGACGACATAGCTACAGCGTTGGATGGGATATGTCTCTCGGGGTCCAGTCGGGACAGCCATCTGCTAAATGGGGGAGCGCCGTCGCGGGCGAAGGACCACAAAATTCGGGATGTTGATGCAAGTAATCCAACGGTTGCAAAGGACGCAGAGATAATGATGCTGCAAATCATGGCGCTAGTAGCCGCCCGGTTGCCTCTGGTCATGGTCAAAAAGATCTCGATGATGGGGAATCCGGTGGTTGTCGCCAGGGCAGCCTTTAAATCACCCATGCCAAACAGGATAGCGATGAGAAGCACGAAGCCCATGAGGCCGTTGATAACAAGGGAACCGACCATGGCGCGAGGCACACCAATACGGGGCTCCTTCATTTCTTCCGACATGTGGGAGGCCGAGTCATAACCTAATCTCCTGTTAAATCGTGAAAAAAGCATAGAGGTATATCAAAATACATACCGACCATAATGTAGGCAGATGTCAAAAGTCCAAGAATCCATGCAATTCCATCACTCTCCCAGCCACTATTGTTTTGATAAAAGGTGAAGACGAACTCGGCCGAGTTTCTGGTCGGGGGTACAACAGCAATGACGATGAGCATGATGAAGAAGAAGAGGACGTGGAGAACCATGATTAGGTTTTCGAGCATGGGTAGGACCCTGCTTCCCCAGAGATTGAGAATAAAAGCTATTCCCAAGACGGCAATGTAAATAAGTGTTCCGTGCCACCTTTGCGGGGTATACGTGGAGTAGTTGAGGGTGATGAGGCCTTGGATCAAATTACCGGAGGCAAACGGTGCGCTCGCCGTCAGGGCAAGCCATCCAAGCAAGGTCAGCCACCCGGAAAACCAGCTGAGTACCGCCTTGTTGGATGGGTTGCTCAGTCGTGCCGTGAAGTAGTATTGTCCACCTGCGGACGGGTACCTGATTGCATCTCAATAAGCCCGTCATCTTTACTCTTAAACTCGATCATTTTCTTACATCGACGCCGGCTCGGATAGGGACAAGGCGGTCATAATATTTCCAATAAAGGCAACTGTTCACGCGTAAAGTTAGTTTTCTTTTTTTTCCTCGCGAAGATTTAAGTTTTGTTGTTCATACCAATGAAGCCGTATACAAGTGACACCGGCCCTCCGCTAGTCAAGGCTGAGCCCATGGTGCTGCAGAGTCCTTCCCATGTTGCCATAAGGGACACTGCCAGGGACAGCATAGACAGAGTATTGAAATTTTTATACGTCTTAAATTCGGCTTAGTGACACGACCAAAGTCTCCATGACTGAGAAACCTACCTCGATGGTCGAACGACATTGCTCGGCAACCTCGAAATCCTCGTCAGGAGGGTCAATCTGCTTCGGGGTGTCCGAGCTGGACTTATTCAGACTAAACAGCCCCTTAGCCGACCCAGGCTCGCGCGGAGACGAGGACGACATGGTGATGAGTAGTATGAAAAAGAAAAGAAAAAAAAAGGAAATGCTGGTGGGGCAAAGTATCTCTCGGTGGGTAGATGGACGGTGCAAAAATAAATTGAAATTGAAGTGAGAGGGACCGAGCAGACGGATTCAGGAGGTTTGGGCTTTTTAATATTTTAGGCTTGTTAGTGCGAGTTCATGTAGCGTGGCTTTCCCCGCGTTTCACTATATACGGCCGGGAGCATCCCCGATCCGGGGGAGCAGGTGAGATAACAAGCGATTGGCCGATCACCGCCACATTTTTTTATTTTGCAAGTGACGATAAGAGAAGGCGGGCGAGCAACACAACAAAGACAGCGGAAATACCGTTCGGAATGTTCCTACCACCACGCCTCTTCTCAAAGCATAGATAGCGCGGCATGGCGGCGGTACAAATCTTGCCGCGCCCCATAGGTTTTAGTGTGCGCACGCTTTCCCAGCGCTCAATCGACACGTCGTATCCGCCCGCAATCAGCAAGCAACCATGTCTAGGCTCGTTCCGCTATCAGAGATACTGCAGCACAGCGCCGAGCATGACTCCTGGATTGTAGTCAACGGCCGCGTCTACGACATGACGGATTTTGCTCCCGAGCATCCTGGAGGAGCCGAAGGTATGCCACATTTTTTTTTGGTTGTCTTTTTTTTTCTAACTGGGAATCTATCGCTAACCCTGCCACCCACCACATAGTCATCCTACGCTATGCAGGACGGGATGCATCTGCCGAATACAACGATGTTCACTCCCCTTCCCTGATCCACAAATCCCTGGACGAAAAATTCCACATTGGGCTTCTGGATGAAACTACCGTTACAGAAAGCTGGAGAGCAGCGGAAACGCAAAGTAACGCCGATGCAGCAAGCGCCGCCGCCGCGTCTCCCAACGAGAAGCCCGGCCTGGGCGCCATCATCAACCTATATGATTTTCAGGACGTGGCCAGCCGGGCACTTTTGAAAAAGGCCTGGGCCTACATCAGCGGTGCATCCAATGACAACATCACGCGGGACGCCAACACGGAATTCCTAAAAAGAATATGGTTTCGACCCGCCGTGATGCGCAACGTAGCAGCCGTCAACACCAAGACAACCCTGTTCGGGTGCTCCCTCGAGCTGCCTATTTTCGTCTCGCCAACCGGGGCGGTCAAGCAGGCCGGGCCGGAAGGGGAGCTGGCCCTGGCCAAGGCGGCAGGGAGATCGGGGATCGTGCAGTGCATATCTACACCCGCCTCATTTCCGTATCAGGAAATCCTCGATGCCACGGCGCAGCACGCCTTCTTCCAGCTCTACGTCAACAAGGACCGCGCAAAGTCTGAGGATGCGCTGCGCCAGGTTGCTGCGTCGGGCAAGGTCAAGGCCATCTTCGTCACGGTGGACCTCCCCATCGTCTCGAAGCGGGAGGCCGACGAGCGCGTCAAGCCAGAGGCGCCCATCGTCAACACAAACGTGGGGCTGTCAACGCGCGACAACGACCGCAAGGGCGCCGGTCTGGCTCGGCAGAACGGGTCCTTTATCGACCCGTCGCTCAACTGGGACGACGTTGCTTGGCTGCGCAGAACAACCAAGCTGCCCATCGTGGTCAAGGGCATCCAGCGATGGGAGGACGCCCAGAAGGCCATGCAGTACGGGTGCGACGGCATAGTGCTGAGCAACCACGGCGGCCGTGCAGCAGACAACGCCCTGCCTGCCATCATCACGCTGCTCGAGCTCCACAAAAACTGCCCCAAAATATTTGGGTCTCTCGAGATCCTCATCGATGGTGGGTTTCGCAGGGGCTCTGATGTGGTCAAGGCCATCTGTCTCGGTGCATCTGCCGTCGGCTTCGGCAGGCCATTCATGTATGCAGTCAATTACGGACAAGAGGGTGTGGAACACGCCATCGATAGTAAGTCGCATCCCTTACCTAACCATAACTACCCATCTTGTTTCAGAGCCCTACTGACTATCCATTTTTTTTTTCTTTCCATCACAACAGTCATTCGTGACGAGATTGAAACTGCAATGCGCCTATGTGGCATGACGGATTTGATCCGTGATGCAAACCCTAGTTACCTCAACACGGCCGATGTCGATCACTATGTCAACAGAAGCGCCGGTGCATATTTGCAGAGGAAAACTCGCCGCCCCAAGGCTAACCTGTAGACTTTTCTCAACTGTTGAAAATGGTGGCGGAAGCACGGGCGTGGTGATTGTGGTTGACATGCACCATAGCCACGCCCTGCCCCCTGCTGGAATGATGGCGTCGGCACCCCCCAAAAAATAACCTGTCATTCTGTACTCTTTTTTTTTTCTCCGATGTAATCTGTATTTAGTGATAAATAAGAATGCAATCCCTATCCTAGCCACCCGGGAGGCCCCTACATGTTTCTTGTCAGTGTAACCGCACAGACCCTCCTTAACGCCGAGAACAGCCTCTCGACGACCTAGCCTAGTGCGCGCCAAGAAATTTTCAAAGCGCCCGCATAATTCATGACATTGCGCGTCAGACAGCTGCAAAAGCCGTCTCCTCGTCAGGATGTATATGCGAAGCATCACATTTTAGACTTTCGGAGCATTACTTCGAATGTACTAGTTGGTGATAGGCCAAGTTTGGTTCCTTCGCCGCTGGGCTGTCAATGCCTAAAGGGAACCGTCTGAAAATCGGAACGCGCCAGCGGAACGGAAGGTCGGAACGGGACAGGGACTCCGCCCGTATCAAGGTGCAATCTTGATAACAGAGATTCCTATATGGTAATCAGTTCTTGCTATGATAGCTGGAAACCATAATGCCGTGCAATCCGGTAGTGCAGCCCAGCGAGGGTTCCGATCACACCAACTTGATTAGTGTAGCCGTATAGTTTGAGCAATACCTAGCGAGCTAGCTGGCAGATGACTGAGGGTCAACACGCCAACCTTGCCACCCTATCCATATACTTCCCTCCACCGCACAACCAAGCACATACGACCATAGCCCTTAGAGAATACGGGATCCCGTCCGCTCTCCCTTAGTCAAGCTGAGGAGCGCCTGAGTAGTAGTTGGGTCGGTGACGACCAGCGAATGCCGGGTGTTGTATGTCTTTTTTTGTCTGCTGTGTCTTTTTTTGTTCGTGTGTGCTTGGATGATTGTAATCTTATTTGCCACTGTTTATTCGTCTTTGTATTCTCGCACCCAAGGCTGAGCAACGGGAGCTAGCGTCCCCCCGCACGTATCTCCACGGTCCATGCCCTCGAACACTTCGAGGGGTGCATATTCACAGCAAATAAGATATCTCCCAAAGGCTTCGGCCGATAGGTTAAGGCGATTTAACTCAGTTTCTGATAAACAATTTACTTTATTTAAATGACAAGCTTGATCCTGGAGCCTCTAGTATGCATTGGCCAAGATCCACATCTTATTTCTGACTGCGGCGCTCCGCAAGTACCTCCTTGACGTGGGCTCTCATATCGTAGCTTTTCAATTATTAGCTTCATGGCCTCTCGCCGCGTAATCAGAAGTGTACTTACGTGTTCATTTCGTCGATGGTTAGCTTGTTCTCCTCATTTGCCACGGCGTAAACACCAGTATCTGTGTTACTGGAGAAACCTAACTCCACGTTAGCATGGTCATGCCCTCTAGCGAAACTGTTGATCTTACCAATGCGTTCGTTGATGTTCTCTCGGGCACGGGCTGAGGCGGCCTGGACCTTTGTTCCTCTGGGCTTTCTCACATGCTCAAACACCTCAAGAGCCTCCCGGATGTCACCATTGAAGTTGTCCTTGCCAAAGACCAGACCCAAAGCGGCAGCATCTTCAATGGCCTGGCAGGCACCCTGGCTCTGATCGGGCATCATCTGTTTCCTTTGAGTCAGCATATTGTGAAAGCCGTATTGGCGGGAATGGTTCCTACAGGGTGGGCGGCATCTCCGATGATACATGCCAGGCCCTTCTGCCAGATGGGGTAAGGCTCGTGAAGCCAGAGCCTCCAGGGGCGCACTTCGTATCCCAGCTCCAAGTGCTTGAACACCTGTCGGTCAAGGTCAGGGTAAGGAGCCAGAAGCTCCTCGACGCTGGCCTCCTGGTCCCAGGTCTGGGCTGTTAGGTCGCCGGCCTCTCGGGGGAAGAAGCAGTAGTACGACAGAAGTCGGCCGCCGTTGCAAGGCGAGAGGACAATCTTGTAGTGGGTGTGGTAACCACCCCAGTACTCAATGGCGCTGTTCTGCGAGTAGTCGACCAGTCCAAGCTTGACAGCCTTTTCCGTATCCACGTTGGTGTGGAGACAGGTGCAGGTAGCAGGCTTGCGGACAGTCTCGATTCCCAGGGATTGGCGAATAGTAGATCCAATACCGTCGGCGCCGATGATGACATCGTGCTTGACCGTCGTTCCATTGGTGAAGGTAACCTCGCCAGTCTCCAGGTTCACACTCTCGGCCTGTTGTTGCAACGTTAGACAAGGGATCATCTTTTTCTCCGTATCCGAGCAGCTCACCTTGTGGTTGACAATAAGTTTGGCTGGGATGCCATCTCCGTGGTTGCCAGTGGCGCTGTCCTTGAGCATTCGGTGCATGTACTGCCTGTGGAACATGTAGTAGGTCTGATCAATGGTAAGTTAAACTGCCTCCAAAGCCATTGGGCACAAGACATACGTATCCCCATTTCTCCTTGTAATCCGACAGGTCATAGACACTCACGGGCTCACCCGTCTTCCAGTCGCGGCTGATCAGCTTCTTTAGGACAACGGGGTCACCAAGTTCGATGTTGACCTTCCAGTCCTCGAGCCATCTTGTGCCGTTGGCAGCACACGAGATTGAGGCACCAACTTCACCAGCGAAATCAGCTCGCTCGTAAATGGTAACCTTGTGGCCCTGTCTGCGCAGGGAGGTGGCACTGGCTTGACCGCCTATGCCTCCTCCAATGATGGCAACATCAAGTTGTCTCCATCCGGTTCCGTTGGCCATTTTGGACAGCTTTTGGTGTGCTTTCAACGAGGTGGGTCTTTTGCTTTCTTAAAAAGAAGATTTGAAATGCTGAAGCTGTGATTGTTTGATGTGTGAAGCTGTTGCGATGATTGATACTCTTCATCGTGACGAAACGCATCGTTAAAAACCCGTTGATGTTATCAACACTACGAACCAGCCGGCCCGGTCAGCGCCGGTATCACTGGTGCACTTCATGCGAGTTCCCGATCTACCCCCAGGCGCTCAGCCTTGATTACATCACGGCTGGCATCGGCTCGTCCTCGTGACTTGCATGTGCGTCGCCGACCTACGAGTGCCGTCCCGGGTCGCTTCCGGAGTGGCGGTGTTCCGCCGTTCCGATCCCGATCGTGCGGGGGGCGCAATTCCTCATCATCACGGCTCTCTAATCAGATCGAAACAATATTTCGGTTAATAATACGGCAAATCGAATATATCTTCTTGCTCTGTATTAAAAAGTCACTTTGAACACTGGAATCCAAAACTGCTTAACCCCATTTTGGAACCATTACCCTACTCAACATCATCCTTCCTCGCAAAAGTCACAATGTCTGCAGCATTTGCAAACATCAGAACCTTGTTCGACATCAGTGGAAGAAACTATGTCGTAACAGGAGGCGCCCAGGGCATCGGCTTTGCCGTCGTTGATGCCATCGCACAGTTGGGCGGAAACGTGGTGGCGATGGATCTCAAGGCGGAACCTGGCCAAGATTTCGGGGCCCTCGCAAAGCAGTACGGAATCAAGGCTCAATACGTCCAGGCCGATGTTACCGATGAAAAAAGCCTCACTAGCGCTTTCGCAAGGGCTACGGAATTCCTTGGTAGCATCGAAGGTTGCTTTACTTGTGCCGGACTGGCATTGGAAAAAGAGTTTGAGAAGACGGAGTGGAAGGAAGCACGAAGGCTCCACGATGTTAATGTAAGCTTTGCGCTCCAATTCCTGCAGGTTTTGTAATGAAGGAAAACTAACATGAGATCAATTGATAGGTTATTGGAACCTACTTTACAGCACAGGTTGCAGCCGAGCAGATGAAGAAGCAAGGCAATGGAGGAAGCCTTGTCCTGGTTGCATCCATTACCGCTCATACCGTCCTCCCCAATCATCACATGTCAGCTTACGGAGCAACCAAAGGAGCTGTTAAGACAATGTCTGAAGCCCTTGCCATCGAGTTGGCTCCACACAAGATCCGTGTCAACACCATCTCGCCTGGTTTCATCGATACGGAGATGACGCAGATTGTGCGCGCTGCGAAGCCTGAGATGAATGACATTATGACCAAGACACCGGCGCTGCAGCGAATTGGCAAGCGCGATGACCTTACCGGTGCTGTGATTTATCTCCTGAGCGATGCGTCCTCATACACAACAGGAGCCGATATTGCTATTACCGGAGGACTCCACATTGGTAGAATTTACAATTAATTACGATGAGATATGATAAAATAAATACAATGCACTGGTTTAACAATAATTTTATGTAATAACTTCTTGTCGGTGTGATTCTTATTGGGGATTGGTGCTAGATTTGAAACAATAAACG
This sequence comes from Calonectria hawksworthii, assembly GCA_020975415.1. Classification (NCBI taxonomy): domain Eukaryota; kingdom Fungi; phylum Ascomycota; class Sordariomycetes; order Hypocreales; family Nectriaceae; genus Calonectria; species Calonectria hawksworthii. The sequence goes on along the minus strand of JAHXZK010000005.1, from coordinate 2,943,961 downwards.
AAGACATCATGATGAGTCTCGAATTAGAAGCTAACAAGCAGGTGCCGTCTTTCATGGCTAAGTTGATTCGCGTCCGCGATAATATGGATGCGTTAGTTGGGTTCAATAACCACCCACATTGAACCTTGTCACGTTGACCTAGTTGTGATATCCCTTTGACTGCCGTAAGACTGCACCCAGGTAGCAGCCCAATTGCATATTAGTTACCAAAGTCCTAAATTGAAAAATAATATTTCTTAGTAAACATTTTATAATTTATAATACCTAAGAATTATATAATTTATTTTTTTTTAGCGAAATTATACTGGGATAATACCTCTTTTTGCAGAGGTGATTTGGGGATGTACCTGAGTGCAGTCTTGCGGCAGTCAAAGGGATAGCTCCAGTCACCGTGATTGTCAAGCCAAGTTCCCGAAGGTACGCGTGTATCCATGCATGTAAAGAATAATTGTTTATACCTATATATCTACTTAATTGCAAGCCTATGCCTTCGGCCAGGACCCAGCGAGCCGCACTTCCAGAATGGCGGAAATGCCTCCCTGAACCGCTGCCACTGCCTCTGGAAGCAATTTATTGAGATCCTGGACACTTTCCACAATTCCAGCAAAGGCCCTGCCACCGGCAGCAGACTTTGCAATTCCGGAAAAGTCCGGTGTGGGTGCAAACGAGATATTCAGCTCCTCATTTGACACTCGGGAACCGTATCCGTTGGGGTGAACAAGCTCCAGGGAGTTTCGCGGCGCATTCCAGCCTAGTATTTTGTTAGACGCGGGTCTAGAACCAATGACAGAGAACTTACCTTTGTTGCTCAAGACAATAGTCAGTGTTGGGATCGAATACCTTCGTGCGACCCAGTACACGGTTCCTGGAACACCAAACATGTAGGTACCATCACCGACGATTTCGCACACGAATGATCCCTTGCCAGAGCCACCAGCGATCGAGTCAAGGGCCAGCTTCACGCCGATGGTACCACCACCAGACCAGCCAAGACCGCCACCTCCTCCATTGACGATGTGACCGGGTTCGTCAACTTGGATCTGATCATAGACAAACATGGCATTTGTCACGGCCTCAATACACCAGACTGTGTCTTTGGGGCAAGTCTTCTTTAACTCTGAGCACAGGTATGAAGTGTTGGGAGAAGCCTCGGCCGGCGGTGCCAGTGCGGCCTGAGCCAACCTGTCCAACTCCTGGCGGCGCTCGACTTCAAGAGCAGCCCCTCGGGAGGTGTAGGGCTCAGATTGAGAGAGCACCGAGAACTTCTCAGAAGAAGCAACATAAGTGTTCAATTGTTTCAATGCAGTCTCGGAGTCTGCTCGGTAGCGTTTAAATGCAGGGATGTAGTGGAGGGGAATGTTTTGCTTGAGTGGGTCAATGTCGATCTGAACGATCTTGGCGTCCTTTCGAGTTTGGCATTGGGTTGGGATCCAGGGGACATCGCAGTCAAAGACTACAATGACGTCGGCCTCTCGGATGCTCTGGTGCTTTCCAATCTTTACGCCGAGAGACGCTCGGTGTGTGTAGGGAAAGCAGACGTCGCTACCAAGGGCATCGAGGACGCGAACTCCAGGAATGGAGTCGACCAGCTTAACCAGTTCCGGGACGGTGGCGTGATTTCGGCCCGTGTACCCGGTAATGATGAGTGGCTTTTCGGCTCCAGCCAGCAGGGAGACAATCGTCTCAACGCCTTCTTGCGGCAGTGCGGCCGGGGCAATAGGCTCCCATTGTGTCTGATCCAGATAGTACGGTGTGATCTCCTCTTCCATGACCTCTCTAGCACCGACCAAATAGGTTGGGCCCTTGGGATCGCTGCGAGAAAATTGAAGGGCCCTGTTCACCAGCTGCTTCACATTCTTGCCGGTCTTGAACTCTCCAGAGTAGCGGCAGTACTGATCAACAATTCGCTTCTGATCGGGCACATCCTGGAGCCAATGAATGTACTCTGTGCGTGATCCGCGCATCTCCCCTTCCAGAGTGAAAGGCGAGAGACCCGCAAAAACGAGAACCGGGCACCTGGCCACTGAGGCGTTATGCATGGCACACCCAAGCATTTGGGTACCAACGTCAACGTGGACAAGCACACACTGAGGCTTCCCCGTCACACGTGCATAGCCGTCAGCCATGGACATGGCCACCATCTTTACAAGAGACAGTTAGTATACGGATATAACGTCTTTGGGGAATGGCTGGCGTCTTACCTCATGAGGACAGGTGATCACTTTGGGGAACTTGGTTCCCCGCGGGGTGGTACCCTTTGCGAGCGCCTCCATAATCGCGGGGTGGTCTGATCCGAGATTGACAAACACATAGCTAACACCGGCCTGAAATTTTACTTTAGCATGCTATCCGTCTTGCAGCCCGCCCAGGGATTGTCTACCTCAGCAAGCGCCTCAAAGAAGGCGCTTGACGCAGAATACTGTTCTGTCCTGGAAATTTTGTCAGATTGAAATTTCGAGCCATGGCAATTTACCCGGGGTATACTGACATGATTTCAGCTGGAAATGAATACCTCGAATCGTGTTCCTGGATGATAACCTCCTAATCGCCCAGTAACTGACTTATAAGATGCTCAAGAGTCTTGGTACTAGCCTCGATACCCATATGGCGCTTGGGAAGAACGCCCCGATTAGCGGTTGAGTTGCCAATGACAAACGGGACTGGCTATCTTCCGGGGTCGAAGCCTCGGCGGAATACCCGTCGGCTTACCTACCCCCTCACCGGAACGTCGGAACGGCGGAACCCCCGGACTTGCCACAACTGAACAAGGCAAAGGCGCTGATAGGAAGAAATTATGCAGAGATCGCTTGCGGTTCTTTGCATTTCGAACCTAATCTATCTGCAAGCTTTGCAGATGCGGGGAAATCGGCCAGGAGGGTCTCGATTCTGTCCAACCCATTTTTCGGATACCGAGACACAATGACATCACAGCGAACCCTGGGGGAGTAACATGATCCAAATTATGAACTTTAATCTTTTATTACAATCTAAGTCGTCGAAAGCCAAACTTTGTATGCATGTTATTGGTTTGCATGGCCGATTGTCATGATGACTGCGATGGCTCTAATTTGACGCTGGGTTCTATCTCACCTCGTTTACACCGAAGTACCGACCCAGGCTCAATCTTATTTCAAATTTTGGAGAAATAAGCCGAAAGAGGCGACGAACTAATGTGAGGCTACTCTTCATGATAAAAGGTCCATCAATCCATGTGCAAAGGTTTGTTGTCGTGCTTCATCACTAGATTTTAGACAGCAGAATACGTAGCTACGTTTCAAATCACACAATCAACCACCAGGATCCTGGATATTCGCGATGCTTCTCATGGCTTTTGACTACAGTAGCAAGTCATATTTACCTGTGCATATGCAAAACACTGCATTCCTACCAGCTGGTAATTTGAAGCCAAAGATGTATTCTTCTAGTGATCAAGGTAGATAGCTATTGACTCGCATAGAACTATAAGCAACTTAATCAAGCACCATCCCATGTTGAACACATTGATAATCCGTCAATAAATTTCTATCTAAGCTCCGTTGGTTCCATTTGTTCCATTTGTCCCATTCGACTGGGTTTGCAGCGCAATCCACTCCTGGGTTAGACCCTTGAAGTCCTTGGGCTTGTATGGCTCAGTCAGCTCAGCAATCTGGGTCGCCTTCCTGTGGGACTTGAGGCCGAGATCGTTGACCAGAAGGTCGACGTATGGCAGCGCGTCAAAGGCAAAGTCGGGAAGGCTAGCGCCATAGCCGCAAGGATATCTCCACTTGCCGAACTCGGTGTGCAGCAGGACCTCCTTGGTCACGTCATCCTGGGTCTCTGGTGTTCTCTTCAGCTTGCCGTCGAAAAACGCCGAGATCCAGAGGGCCTGGGCATTGGCAAACATGGCTGTGCTCACGGTGGAGACCATTCCGGCGAATGCAATGTTGCGCTGGAAGAAGAGCGAAGCGGGGACGATGAACCGGTAGTTCCTCAGAGGCTCCTCTTCCTTGCGCTCGTATCGCAGGACAGGCTGTGCCTTGAGGCTGGGGAACCTGGTGAGAATCTCCTTGTCTGCCTCCTTGCGCAGCACTGAGATTTCTGAGCGTGCCTGCGAGAGACCAAGGTTAGTCTTGGCTGACATCTTGATGCTAGACTCCTTCTTCCAGCCTGTTGCGCAGATGAGTACATCGGTGGACAGAGTCTCGCCGTTGCTTAGAGTAATAGAGTCGCCGTCAAGCTTGTCAATGTCGGCAAGGTGGACCCGAATCTTTCCTTCCCTGACCAGATCAAAGATGTTGGTCTCGTAGTTGTGGATACCCACACCGCTGCCGGTCCACATGGCATTGTTCCAGGGCTTCAGCTTGAACAAGTTGGGGTCCTCGTTGTAGCCGTGTGCCTCGACCACATCGGCGCTCATCTTGTTCCAGTAGTTCTCGACGAGTAATCGGCCAATGGCGGTCTCGTGGAGGAATTTTCGAGCAACTGAGAATCCATCCTCCTCTCCCCAGGGGCATGGGCTGAACCAGGTCAAGCATCGAGTGTTCAAAAGCTCTTCCATCATTCTCTTAAAGGGCGTCACGTAGGGTGGGCATAGCCAGACAGGACCCTGGCCTGTGGGGCGAACAATTAAATCCACCACGGCGCCTCCCGTGGCAAAGGCATAAGCACAATCCATGGCAGACTTGCCTGCACCGACAACCGTAGCCTTCTTGGCAGTCTTGACGATCTCGCCATGGGTGCAGAAATCCTTCGCGTGGAAGAAGGGGGGCTTGAAGTTCTCCTGTCCTGCATAGGTGGGCAGGTTAGGTTCTGATGTCAGGCCAGTGGCAAGAATAAGCTTCTTGGTCTCTATTGTCTCCTTGCCCGACTCTGATGATAGGTCCAGGGACCAGTCTCCACTCGCGGTAGGCTCGATAACATCAACCTTGGTGTTGAAGCGGATCTTCTCGTAAACACCAAACTTCTTTGCGAAGTCGGTGAGATATCGATGAAGAGTGGCTGCGGGGATATGGTCACCATATGTGACGCCATAGCTCTCATCCATGGGGAAGTCTGGGTACTCGTATGAGCCACACATGTTGTTGGACTTCAGGCCGGGATACAGTCGATCCGCAGACCAGGTACCACCACATGTTCTATCAGCTTCGATAACAAGGGCCTTTTCGTCTGGGTGCAGCTCGATGTAAGTTTTTGCAGCTGCCAGTCCGAACCAGCCTAGAATTGAATTGCGTAAGTCAAGTGCTCAACCAGGTCATCAATCACAAAGTGAACACGCACCTGCTCCAACTACGACGATATCGTACGTGTTTGCCATTTTGTTGAACCGATTTGTTTGATGTGCGATTTACAATGGATTGGGTGATCTGGTAATCAGTTCGGAGGCTTCTACTCAAACAGGTCTATTTCATGTCTCACGAGAGCACAATCCAAAAGCTTTATGAGACATTCTCAACTGATAGAGTGCCACACCACTGCACACCTCAAACATTCTTCTTGGTAGCCAAAATCCGCTATCATGGCTGATCGGCACAGAGGATTCACACAACGGAACGGCCGGAACAAGCGTATCGGATGCTAGCAAAAAGTCAGGAACGCGGATCCTGCAGCTGTTCCTCAGATGCATTCCGGCTACGATCCGACCGTTCCCCGAAGTGGTAACGCGCTCCTCGCTGACAGGGTGACCCCGCCAAGACAGGGATCAAGATAGAGTCACAAGGACGCGTTCGCGTGTCGCGGGGTAGCTTGACGGCAACGACCGCATCTCCGCTGGAAAGCCTTGTTCACTCATTATTCTAGCCGAATTGAATAATTAGTCTGCACTATTGTAAACTAAGTACTAAACCTAAATTTTACTGATAGCGTTTTTTTGGTGGTGCTATTGTCTTGACCTTAGTTGTCAAAGGCACATCACAAATGAGTATCCATAACATCTTCGTAAAATCTTTTAATGTTACCACCGCAGAATTTTGCTTCAAAGCACACAGCTAAGCAGGAATTTCAAATTCCCAATTAATTAATAGTCTTGAAAAAGTTATCAACAGGCCAGGATATCCGGAAATAAGGTGTCATGGTTTGACCAAAAAACAGCCGGCTATAGGGTAGGCCGTGATGAGGCTCAATTTGACCACAACCAGATCGTGCACTGACTGATCCGATGCTCTGCCAGCTTGCATTATTCGGAACTTCCGCCATTCCGGAAATGGAACCATTTGTGCCTCATATTCCTATGATTGCTTTTTATTTGTCAATGGAACGTACTTTTGTACAAAATGTTTAGCACAGCATATTCCGATTTTGACGTCGTCTGCACTCAATTGCTATCATTCAGCCATCGCACGGTTTACGCAGCCCAATCAGGTTGCATTTTCTTGTCTAATTATTGTCTATGTCTAAATATCTAGCTATTAGAAGGGGCAGATTTGGTGCGAAGCTGTCCTACGCAACCTTTGATGGCCCGTATTTCGTCATCTCCAAGTGAAATGTTGAAGTAATTCTCCAACGCCTCAACTCTCTCTTGATCGTTTTGGAATTTTCTTTCCCACACAATAGCGCCCCTCTTTCTCCACCTGAGCGCATCTCCGTCTATAATGACGGCTCCGTCGATAGCACCGGCGTGGTCTGCCTGAGAACTGCCGTTTACAGGCTGCGACCCGGGTTGTGTTGGCGAGTACTCTTCTTGGTCGGTTGTAAACTTGACGCACACCACCTTTTGAGTAAAAAAGCTGGCAGGGCTTTTCGCCGGACCCCAGTTCATGGCACGGATATCCTCTGGTAGGAACTCAAGATCCGGAAAGCAGTACTGCGGGACCCAGCCAGCCGTTTCGTTTGCTCGGTGTTCGTATATCCAGAGCTTGCTATTCGCAGACAACCCCTGAGGGATTGGGCCATAACGCACTCGCATCTGTCCAGGGTCCGAATGACGTTGGACTTCCCCATCGCACAGCTTGAGAGGGAGAACAGGCACCCGCGAACCAAAACACACATCAACTGCGTAGCGGTCCTCGCCAATGGTCACAATGTTGAGGCAGTGCGAGAACCCTCCGTACTTTGAGGTATCGTTATCGAAGACTCTGGCTCCGACCATGTGAACATTGTATCCGAGGGAGACTAGCACGGTATGGAAGAGAGAGTTGTTTTCCATGCAGTATCCACCTCTCCCGGAGCTACATACGATCTTGTCGAAGAGGTGATGCGGGTGCAAATCGATGACGCGATGCCATGAGTAATGGAGGGTGAGGTTCTCAAACGGAATCCTCATGAGCTGGTGTTTTTGGAGTATAGCCAGAAACTGCATCTGTGCCTGAGGATGTAGGCCGACAACCGTGAATAGCCTTCCCGTCGGGGAGAGGCCGATCCTGTCGTAATACGAGCCCAGCTGGGCCTTGTCGTATCTATGTGTATCGGCCATTTTGGAGACGATATGTCGAGTTCCTTCTTCACGAACGCCATTGAGATAGGCCCGTTACCTGCCAAAACGGAATCATGTTTCCATGTCCGTTTCCTTCTTATATTTGCTTCTTGTGGATATGATCCGTAACGCTAGTCTGCCCCAGGTTAAGACTGGAAGCATTATTTGTAAAAAGAATTCACATCTTGGCATCACGACTCGTTCTTTCCAGTTCAGATCCGGACGCCACGGTACGTGCCGACTTCGGAATGTTCCGAAGCATAGGAGCGAATGGCACCATACAATTCGCTGGAGCCGCCACAAAGACGGCGGTTTTGATGAATTTCCGTCCGAAATTGCCCAAGTGAAACATGAAGCCACCTTTGGAGGTGGATCTGCCTGCATTCCGTAATTCGCGCTGGAGTATCGTATAAGAGCAGCCAAAAATCCCCAATGCCCGTCCCTCGTACCTAGCGGGTTGGCTTGGCCCTACAAAAATTCGAATGAACTAATGGAGAAAAAAAAACGTGGGTGGTGTTGTTGCTGGCTTCCCACGCCGGAACGCGCGGATTCCGCAGGCGCGTCATGGTAATCTCCTCGTCACCGCCCCAAACCATCCTCAATCACGGCAGACAGACGGTCGGGCCGACGGACTTCGCATTGACAGGAGGGCCGCAGGAGACGCGTCGACCGGTCGTCGCAGGACCGCAGGACGAAATTGACAGACCATCCCATCCCAACCTGCCAACCCTAAAAACCAACCCTGAGGCCCAAGCCAAATTCATCACCTAATGCCAAGCGTCGATCACCGGGGGGCGTGCAAAACTCAGCGATGCCGGACCTCGGGCGAAGGGTAGCCAATGGCGGCAGTTTGTGCCAAATCTAGGTTAATTCCCCGAGGAGCGAAAATTATGCTTGGCAGCCTTCTGTCAACCTCGGGTTCTCGACCTTTTAACCCTGTTCATCCACCTGAATCCGCGATGTTGGCTTGGACCTTGCTTGCTAGTGCGCGAGGCTAGGCTACTATTGGCAATACCGGAAGAGGCAACCCGTTGAACAGGGCTGACACCAAGGTTTGGATTTGGATCCGCTGTGGTCGCATTTTCATCTTGACTGCTGTAGCTGGTCAAATGATTCTGGGCAATGGCTGACAAAAGGCTTGGTAAAAGAAACACTATTGTACACTCTATTCATTGATTTCTGACTGTCATGGTATCTAGGAAAAAAAAAAGAATTGCCTAGAATTATCCTCTGCTCCTCGACAAAAAAACAAATCGATAGGATAACATCACGAGTCGATAGGGACTCATGGCATGAACAGTCGGGAGCCCATCCGATCACCCGGGAGCTCATCCGGGGCCCCTGTGTTAGCACCCGCCGTCCGAGAAGAAGGCGCTTGTGGAATTCATCGAGTACTCAAACATCAGGGGGTCAAAGTATTCTACACGCGCGTCGTTGGTCATGCTCGGGAACCCAAAGCTTGCTAACGGATCTGTGAACCCTGCCGTATTGCTGAACGTGAAGTCTAAAAACGAAAAGTCTTCGGTTGTAGTTTCAGGTGGATTGGCCATGGGCTGACGAAATGAAGGTTTGGTGGGCGTCTCCGTCTTCTTGACATCAGCAACAGTAATGGTGGATCCCTTGCGAATATTGGCAGCAGCAGCAGCAGCTGGTGGCGAACTCTCTCCAAAATCATCCTGGCGAGAGATGAGGCCCCATCGTATGAGGGGTTCTCTCATTGCCACCAGTCTTTTGCACAGCCTGTTGGACGCCTTGGAGCATTTGCTGTAGGCAGAGGACAGCTTCCAGGCCCGCCTAAAGCTGTCCTTGACAGACTCGGAGTAGTTCCCAAGCAGGCTGGGAGAAATATTGTTGCGGTTCTGTTCCGTATACGAAACGATGAGCAGGAGCAAGGCGCAAGCAGAGGCCAAGAAGTGCTGCAGATGGGGGTGCTGCTTCTTGAAAATATCAGTGTCCCTGTGCAAGATGGACAGGATGTTCATCGAATCAGACACGATTTCGAGGCCCCGCTGGATCTTCTTCTTGGCCAGCGAGTTGGTGCTGGCAAGGAAGAAGGGTCGCAAAAGTATACCTCGAACGGCATTCGCACGCAAGTATAGTATGATGGTCCATGCGGGCGCCTTGGCGGTCGTATTGGCGTCCCATTTCTCAGGGTGGATAAAGTTGTGCTTCTCCAGGGCCCGTTTTCTCCACTGCTCGACCCTGAAGTTGGTGACCTCTAGCGTGTCTTCATCTTGGCAGTTCCCACCCTGGGCCACGCGGGAGATTGGCTCGTTGAACTTGTGGCTCATCAGAGTGAAGGCCATCATGGCTTTTAGATATGGTGTGGATGCCTATGAAAAAGAAAGGATAAGTAACCGACCAGGTTTGCAACGATTTGAGAGTATGAAAATGCTCATACCAAACACACTTGTGCTGTGTCGAAATCTGTCTCCTGAAAGTTGGATGGCAGCCCAGCAGCAGCACTCCATTGACGATCTAGAACCAATATACTGCACGACAGCGTCGCTACGTCTTCTCGATGCCGCCCGCTCTCCTGGTAGTGCTGAAGCACATCTCTGTTGTGAATCCCGAGCTCCATTGCTATGCGACCCGCAAGCCCACACATTCGCCAAGCCAGACGGAGTCTAAATTTGAAGAAGTGATAGAAGCCCTAGAGCCAATATACAGGTTAGCCTGGTTTTCTAGCAAAAAAGTATCATGGCCGTGGTCATGGGGGGGAGGCAAACCATTAGTAACGCAATAACAACTTGATTTATGCTTGATACGGGGCTGGTCAATTTGTAATCAATCGTAGGCCGGCAGCAGTTGTACAAGCCCAGGGCGATTTCGTCCAAGTAGGTTTCAGGCACAGCCTCGGCGGTAATTGCAATGAGCAATGCCAGGTTCAGGATGACGAGATCATCTTCGTCGGGCCATATTTCCTTGTCGTCTCGCGGTGTTTGCCCGTTGACAGAGGCGTAGAGCATTTCAGTCTGCTCGAGAAGGATTCCAATGTCTCGAATCGGGTGCAATTCGCCAACGATTTCCTGGTAGACCCGTAAAAGCCGGAGGGCGTCTGCTTTGGAAATCTGATGCAGGAAGTTTAGCAGAGGTGGGGAATCCTGCCGCGTGGACTGGCGGCCCATGATGGAGTCATCGTCCCCGGTCTCCACAGCCGGCGAGTCCTCCTCCCCATCATCCGAGTGGCATTCGTCCAAACAGGGGAGCCTCCGTCGGCCCGAGTCACCTCCAACTTGGAAAGTCCCCTCTTCGATCCGAATCTGAGCAGCAACCAGACTGTAGTCGGGGCTCGTTGGCCCATGGAACCAGCGCGCAGGGCGCTTGGTGGAAGGTCCCCGCGAATACTTGAGGGGCGATTTGGCCACAGAGCCGTCGCGGTCAGCGTTGGACGAAGCATTAGACGAAATATTGGAGGAAGCTCTCGTAGGCGCCAACGCGGCACGAGCTGCATCGAGGCCGGGGCCGCCGTCGTTGGACATTTTCACATGCGCTACAAGAGTTTCCAATTGTCCTTGCATGGTTGCCACCAAGCCGCCCAATGAGCTCATTTCGCTGTTGGACAGCCTCTGTTAGCGCCAAAGTGAGAATGAGGGCCGAGACTCAAACACTTACTCGGTGCTCCATTGGTGAGCCTTGTGGCTCTTTGGAGGCGCACTTCTGTTGGAATTCACATTGTTGGTGGTGTTGGAGCGACGGTCGTCGGTGTTGAGCGAGTAGGAGCAGTCGATCTGGCGAAGCAGGCAGTATTCGCAGGGCTTGCGACCGTCGCAGCGGCCTTTGCGACGGCGGCAGGCGTCACAGGCGCGGGCAGCATAGGGAGCGCGCCTTTTGCAAGACTCGTTCGGAGCCTGAGGTCCAGGTCGCTTTTCTGCCATGGTTTCTTTCTTGTTGTGTGTTCTGTTCTGGGAGATGTGCGGACAGACAGCAGAGAGTGAGTGTTGGGGCTGAAGTATGCAAAATGAGCGCTGCTCAATCTTTTGCAAAAAATGCACCTCGGGAAGGACTGGCAGGATGTCGAAATAGGGTTGCAAAGACGAAAAGAACCGGGAGGTCGCGGCGAGCATGTGAGGCTATATGTAGACAGCGGGTCCACAGCCACTTATCCCTGGCGCAAAAAACGCAGGTCTCTAATCAGGATCCTGGAACAAGCTACTCATGTGTGGCGATTGAATCAAGGACGCCGCTACAAAGTTAGTGCAAGGCCGTCTGACCTGTGCGCTGCAACATGATCTGTCCCACTCTATCTGACAAATATCTTGAGCCTCCTATCGGAACAACCGCAGATGCTGTGAGGCATGCCCGGGAGCGGCATCCGCGTCACAGATTGCGGGGTAGCGATGCTGCAGACGCTAAAGAATCTTTTTTTTCTTCTTGGCTTGGCCATGAGAGCCAATTGGCACTTGGTGATATGACTTCTGCTTCGGCTTATCGCCTGTGCCTCCGCCGGATCCCCTACCTCGACGATGCAGCAGAGTGGAATATCACCTAGTTTTTCTTTAATGGATATTGTTGTCCTCGGCCCGAGTGGCGTTGTTGCACCCTGGGGCTGAGTCTCTTGATACTTCCAAAACTCCAGCCACGGCCCAACGTGCCCAAGCATTTAGCCTCCAACTTTCCCCAAGTATTGCCCACACACAACTGAACCCACTGAGTTTGCGCTAGGTTCCTGTAGCTCATCTGCTTTTGCGCGATCCAAGAAGGCCATTGCACCGGCCTGGACAATGCGGGGGTGGGGTGGCATTTGCAGCCCCAAGAGTTGAATGGCTAGGCCGTACCGCTCACTAAACTCTCCTATGCCTGACCCGGTGTATGATTATCGACTCGCTCGGAACTAGACCACACCACGCTGATAAACCCTTTCCGAGAACCTCAACACCACCTCTGCACACACTGCTCAGGCGCATGTATCTGATAAGTTTTGCATCAACTCAAAGAATTCATTATATCTTCACAGCCCTGTGTTTTTTTTTGTCCCGTTTGGCATGAATTACTGACTATGCGCATGTCGCACTACCGGGCTGCTGGTTTGAGTCCGAGACCAAGCGAAAGTACACCAAACCACCCGGAGACTTTTTTCTTATTTTGGAAACATCAAACTTTCTTTTACTCAACGTCTAGAACCAGCACTTTCCCAGTCTCCAAATTCGCCAAGTAACCATACGGTACGATGTAGCAATGAAGTGAGAAGAAAAAAAAAAGGCTGTGATATCTGAGCCTTGGTATAGGTCATTTCGTTTAGCGAATTTCTTGTTGGCTTCGACAAACCGTAATGGGCTATGATGAGTTGGCGATTCTTCACTCACCCGACCAAAACCTCATCTACACACAGAATACTTGACATCGAAAAACCCTTCGCCGAGCGTTGAACTAGACAAAGCACAGTCTCTGATCCACGTTGGTGGCGCGCGCTGTTTATTATTCTATAACACCCGGCGTCAATCATGTCCCTATTTTTTTCATCCCTGCGTATGGTAGATTAATATCCCAGGCCGCACCAACGCGTCTCGCCTGATACCGATACCCTAATCATGGCCAAATCAATCACAGATTAATTTGCTTGATTAAAGGTGGGTCATTAATGTCCATCCATGGGTAATATCATAGCTCCTCCCGCGCTTAACCTTTTTTTTTTATCCTCCGAATCCTAAAGTAGATGGGCTATTGTGAATCCCATCGGTACAGAGACGCCCTCGTTCGGAACGCCTCTTATCAGGTGGTAAAATTTTTCACCAAAGCTACAATATGCATCCCATGACAGAGTTCAGAGCACTTGATCACTTCCTGGGCAGCAATCAGTGAGTGAGTCAAGAGACACATGTGGCGTCGCTCATGCACTAGTGGCGTTGCCTTTCCCTATCCCTGCACGCATTCCCCTGAAGCGTTCCGTTCCGGATTCCGATGGTTCCGATGCCCCACGAATGGGCTTGGTCAGCAGCGACGGATGCGGAACCCCCAAGCTTTGGCCAGGAAAACGGAAGAGGAGCTAGCTTGACCTCCATTGGTGATACTCCGCGTTTGGTCATCAGGTCTAATCAGGCCATTTCGAATTGGCTTCCTGAAGTCCGTATTGCCGTACTGCGAGAGACGCTGGTGTCCGTCTTGAATTCCTAAACAGTAGTTTAAAACAACAGTAATCCAGCCTTCAAAAGATGTAAAAAAAAGAATAGATAGCGATCAAGCAACTGAATCAATTCATAAAAAGTCATCCATCTTTTATTCACGCCACAATGAACAGCAAATATGACGTTCTTCCGTTTCTACCGGAAACGCGCCTGAAGCAATTCGCGCCAGGCCTGGCCATCTTGCAACCGCTCTCGAGAAGAGGCCATGGGCCTGGTATTTTAGTCTTAGTTTCTGACAGTGGCGTCACCAGCCCCAAAACGCTCGCCATACAGGACGGTGTCCCGTCGCCAATCATGAAATGGGCCGAGGAAGGCTATACCGTTGTTGAGATAACGGAGGCCGCCTTGGCCAGGCCGGGCGACGCGATTGGGTGGGCGCTGGAAGAACTTGAAGCGTGCAAAACGGTTGAACCCAAGGGTGTTGTGGGGCTAATTGGTATGTCTTACCCAGGAATTGCAGTCATCAGTGCGTGGTGGTTCGTTCACTGTTTGCTAACTAATCAATCCAGCCTACAGCCCAGCTCTCTGGAACAAGGTTGCCTCGAGCCTCGCCTCATTTCCTCAAATTAAAGGTGCTTCTATTTATGGCAACCTGGAAGACACTGCCTCAGCCCTGGTGCCGTCTACAGTCCCTCAGGTTCACCACCTCGCCGGCAAATCATCAGTGCTCCTGAAACGCAGCGAGGAGTTGACCGTCTACGACTACCCGACGGCCTCCAGCTTCCTCTTCGCCACGCCGTTCAGCAGCGAATTCAAATATCCTTTGGAGTCCGTGTCACACTCGAGGAATCTTACCTTCCTCAAAAAGCTCATGAATGGGCCCTTCTTTGATCTCGAAGCCATCTGGGATGAACACACTTACTATGAGTTTGAGAACCGCTCTGTCGAGTGCACCATGTGCACCATGGTGCAAGAGCCTTACGTGAATCATATTCCTACTGTGAGTTGAAGCCAAGCCCCGACCTTCTTGGGCCAAGTTGGCTAGTGCATTGCTGACATGATTAGTTGACTGGTGGTATCGGTCGCGAAAAGCTGACCGCGTTCTACCGTGACCACTTTATCTTCAAGAACCCCGAGGACACAGAGACGGAATTGATCAGCCGCTCAGTGGGTATTGACCGAGTTATTGATGAGTTCATCTTCAAATGCACTCACAACACTACTCTGGATTGGCTGTAAGTACATCGTCACAAGCCCACTGTAGCTCACAAGAGTTCAAGTTGCTAATCATTTGCCTAGCCTCCCTGGAGTCCCTGCTACCGGACGCAAGCTCGAAATCCCATTCATGGCCGTGGTTAACATCCGTGGCGACCGGCTATACCACGAACATATCGCCTGGGATCAGGCGACAGCATTGGACCAGATTGGGCTCCTACCAAAATACCTTCCGTTCCCTACAAATGATCCATCGGCGAAACAGCTGGAGTATCGCCTCCCAGTCTCGGGCTTCGACGCCCCCACCAAGCTGCGCGACAAGGACTCTGTGGAGTCAAACCAGATGTTCGCATTCGGTACTCGCGAGGTGTAAGAACGGGATAATATGACGTGTTGGACATGGGATGGATTCCACAAAGGACGAGTTGAAGGATCGACCTATGGCTATTTTGTCTAAGCTAGCATGATTATGAAAGTCTAAGGTATCATGAATGAAGAAGTTAGTGAGCCCAAATTTAAAGCCCGTGCTGCCTCTCCATTCCACAGAACCGCCCGGTTGAGCCTCATCCCCCGGGGATAGTGAGCAGAACGTGTCTGGTCTATTATTTACGTAAGGTTTTGGCGATCCAACTCGGCCGAGTACAACAGTCTGTGCACCCGATGCGGCCATGATCATCAAACGACGAGGTTCAAGCACGGCCCAACTTGATCCCGTGAACCTTTTTATACGAGATGCACTTTTGAGCGCAGCGCAGCCACCGCAGTACTACCGTCTGAACAGTCGCATGCGATGCACGTCTACGTCAAGAGCATTGCATACCTAGGGCAAAGCTAGTCTACCGTATCGGGACTCAATCGCCTGGTCTGTCCAAAAAGGCGCTCCAAACAGTGGCCATCACGGGATCCTCTGCGCCATTTACACGGTGCATCGGGGGAGGGATACGAGGTCTGCAAGAAGGTTGCGCCGTCGCAGCTCAGCCCTGACGTCACTTCTGACGCCAGGAATGGCCTCTTGGCGCGCCTGCAATGGGCCAGAACGCTGTCTGCGGCCCGTCGCTGCCGGGGTGCTGACGGGAATACGAGCAAGCTACCCCGCAGTCAAGAGACGAACGTGTCTTGGGCTGGTCAGGCGGCCCCCCCAAAAGTCCCGACGAATAGGGTAACGCTCTAGGGGCGAGTATCGGCGTGTTTTTTATTCCTCGGGTGCTATAGTGCTATCAGCGAATCGGTAGGCTACCGGAGCAAACTGTCTGATGTGACTTAGAGTCGAATGTCAGGCCGGCCCGGAGCATCTCGTCATAGACGGGAGGGTGATATTCGAGCATGCTTGTAATGAACCTTACGGGAAACTGAGACCCTCCTCCAACTAGTTCCAGTGGTATGTCGCTTTTCGTATAAGAAGACCATGGAGTCGCAGTGAATTCGTGCCCATCTCGAATCATCACACCCTCATCTCTTGAGAGTCAATCTACGATCACCAACCACCTTTGCCCAAACAGCCTCAAGTTCAAAACCGCAAACATGCAGTTGTCCAACATCCTCTCCATCTTCACCCTTGCCACTGCTGCTTCGGCCGTCTCTGGTCAGTGCTACACTCGGCCGCCCTGCCACCATTCATCCCGCTAACAAGAATATGCAGTCTCCTATGATACCGGATATGATGACCCCAACCGCTCTCTCACCGTTGTTGCTTGCTCTGACGGTGTCAATGGTCTCATGACCAGGTACCCCAACTGGAAGAAGCAGGGCGACATCCCCCGCTTCCCGTACATTGGCGGTGCTGAGTCCATTGCCGGGTGGAACTCTCCTAACTGCGGACTGTGCTACAAGGCCACCTACAACGGAAGGACCATTTACGTCTTGGCCATCGATCACACAGCCACCGGCCTCAATGTCGGGTTGACAGCCATGAATGCCCTCACCAACAACCAGGCTGTGCAGCTTGGTCGTATTGACACGAGTGTTACTCGTGTCGACAAGAAGTTTTGCGGCTTGTAAAGGCTTCAACCCCAAATTCTTTTACTTCAATTCATTCCTTACTACTATTTAATGCATTTTAGTCTTCATTTAGATAATTAACTCATAAGATATTACTACAATTTGTTCATCACTCAGAAGCTTATGACACGTGAATTCGAATTGCAACGGCACACCCGAAATTCCTCTTCGCCTAGGCCTTACAATCTAACAGAGAAGCAGCTTCGATGTTCTTGCGAATGGGCGAGTTTCATGCTCTCGAATGAGCGATAAGAAGGCCATGGTTTCATTGATATGCTGCATATGTGTGGCGTGACACTGAAGCTAGACAATACGAGGATTGATTGGGATGAACTCTATATTTATTGAAGCACGATGAACTTGCCTTCCTAGCTCGTGGCTATACTTCTTACGCCATAATGGACCTCTGCCGATTGAGCTGATACAAGGTTACTCAAACACCGACCACCTTCAGCAACGCGGATTTCTTTTTATCCAAGTTCCTTTTGGTAAATACATTTTGCTTCATGGAATGTGTTATTCCAACAGGGAAACTGCCGAATACATGATAGACCCCGTACTTATTTGTATTTTTTCTCTCGAAATCCTTAGTGTTGTTGTCTTGGTATAACGAGGTGAAGGGTAATTGGCGGAATAGTATTGCTAAGCCGGCTGGTATTTAGCTGGGTTAGTATCACCCGTGTCGACGAGGAGATGACGCACTAAGAACTATCGAAATCTCCCAAGAGCCAGTACCTGGACTTTACAGCAATGCCGCTGGGACTGCAGTAATATCTAAGACTAAGAGTGCACCAATTCTCCCAGATGAGATGGGCCATGGGCTAGAATCAATAGCTTCTTCAAGGGCAAGACTAGAAAAAGATCTTTGACCCCATCTTCTTTCTTGGCTTTAATTGCCAAGTCGCATCATACTCAAAGCGGGTAGGTCCTCATGGAGTGATGGGTCTCCACACGTAGGAGGTGAAAAGAAGTCGGGTTGCACGGAAACATTCGAATTTCTGTCTTGCTGTCAGTCACCTCTGTAGGGTAAACACGGACTGCAGCACCTCGTCGCATTTGTCAATCTAGAAGAGCAGAGGTTCGCTACTCCAACGACGAGGTTAGCCATAATTCTAAGGCGAATTGGTAAATTTATTGAGTAATCAGATAGACTTGATCCTTCTTTAGAAAATATTGCATGAAATAACCCACATGTCCT
Source organism: Calonectria hawksworthii (assembly GCA_020975415.1). Taxonomy (NCBI): domain Eukaryota; kingdom Fungi; phylum Ascomycota; class Sordariomycetes; order Hypocreales; family Nectriaceae; genus Calonectria; species Calonectria hawksworthii. The sequence continues at coordinate 2,926,098 of JAHXZK010000005.1, read as the reverse complement.
GGCTTCACTCAATCTGGAGAGCCTTACCTCAATGTGAAAATTGAGACCCAATACGTGCATACCAGTTGGATGATCTGTGAGAATATTTAGCCAACGGAGAATCGCGACACCAAACCCGATCTTTTTTGCATGTGCTGAAAATCAAACCTACAGCAGTGCAGCGATGATGTCCTGACTGACAGTACTCAGCTTGTCCCCTACGCTAGCCGAATCAAGCATTGGTGGACATCACGGTGCGCCTCAAGGCTGCCAAGCCTGACACCAAAGCGTGTTCATTGGCTGAGTGAGATTTTAGCGCAGCGCGGATCAACGCGAGATGAGTATATTAGCCTGGTGACCCACCGCTAACATAAACTTGTTCGAAAAGGGGACGCTCCGTCCTTCTTTCGAATCCCATTTGAGTTTCCCGCTCTTCGTGGACGGACCGCGGCCATGCGAAGGTCGACGTTGAGAGCCGTAGCCTTGTCGGCTCTAGCCGGTTTCGTGACTGTCTGGTATTTGTACACCCACGGGCTTCAAGCTGTCACGGGTTTGCTGCCGATCGGTACCGGGGCTGCGCCATACGCGCAGTCCCTGTCACCAAATGCAAAGCAGATGTTGACCGAGTCTATGGAGTGGATGGATGGCTACTATGACTCGAAGGCAGGCTATCTTTACGACATCGGTACTCCAGCTGCTCTGAGACATGAGACGCGCAGTTCCGTGTGGTATGCCTTGGGCCTTTTGGCAAGAAATACGGGAAATGACGTCAACGAGGCTGAGAAGATCATCAAGAATGTTATATCCGCCCAGTTCAAGGTGGAGGCGGAGGAGTGGCAAGTTAAACACTGGCTTATAGGGGTTTCATGCAAAGTAACTAACATGTTGGCAGGTATGGAGATTATCAAAAAGGGCCAGAAGAGCCGTACGTTGGTTCGCCAACATACTCGCCCGAAATTTATCGCTCTTGGGATCCGAACTGGCGCGGGTTTGTTGGCACAACGTTGATTCTGGCCATGGAAGAATTCCCACATCTTTTAACAGACAGTACAAAACAGCTAATCCTCAACTCTCTCTACAACGCTACGGTGGGAGATTCTTATCGATTTGGCCATCTGGAGAAGACTCAAGATAACCTCTTCCCTTGTTACAGTAACCCTGTGCGTACTCTATCACACCACTGAAGAAACTGGAGAGACAAATGACGGAATGGCTGAGCTAACTGTTCGTAAACTCTAGTCCATTATGCGGTCCTTTGTGTCAGGTTGGACAGGTCGACGCCTCAAAAATTATAACATGACCTGGGCCGGAGAAGAGTATGCTCAAGAGGTCATTAGCCTTTTCAATGAGCATCATACGCTCTCCGAGTTTAATTCTGGAACCTACACTGGAGTTTCTCTTTTTGGACTAGTTCTATGGAGCAAGTACCTTCCAAACACCTCGGTCATGGCCCAGAATGGACCACGCATGATCGAACATACCTGGAAGGCCATCTCCGAACTCTGGAATCCTGAAATGAAGAATATTGCTGGTCCATGGGACCGCGCATACGGGTACGATATGAACCGCTATCTTAGCCTCATGTCCTTGTGGCTATGGCTCTTTATTGGCAAAGAAGAAGCGGGAGTCGTTTCAAAGGTGAGTAGATTTGCCGTATACATTTGGTCGGTTGCTGAAACGATGTGCGTAACTAGCCGCAGGCCTTGTCCCATGTGGCAGACTACACTTGGGCACCGTTGTTTGCTGTTCTTGCAAATAGTCACAGAAGTCTGGTTCCGGACAGCATTGTGAAAAAGTTGTCGACATTCACAGGAGAACATATGTTCAATACCACAACAATCTCCCCTCCATTCGACAAGGTGGCCAGAATATTCACCACCTGGGTTTCAAAGCGCATGAGTATTGGCGCAGAGTCGTATGACCAGATCATACTTGGTGGCCCTGCCAGATCTCAGGAATCTTTCAACCCAGCTGTCATTCAGTGGGATACCGGCCGTGAAATCTCCTTTATTTCGGTACGTTTTAAACAAGCTTCCCAGACGATATCCTTCAAAGAGAGGGGTTGAAAGGACGTCAAATCGAGATGGAAAGCTGTTACTAGCCAAGACCTATGCTAACGAGTCGGACTTACAGCTGTATCCTACAGAAATGGCCATGGACGTGGAGGTGAATGCCAAGAGCCTAAAGTTATCGTACCCACATGGGAATCGGTCCTCTATATTCACCTTCATGGTCGGGACCTTTGTCAACAAGCCTACTGTTTCAAGCTGGGAAGATATTCAGGGACTTGCGGTAAACGTGTCCGGCAACGTAAATCCTGCCTATGAATTATCTTTTGGCGGTATATATGGAGGCAGCAACAAGTTGATCAGAGATGTAGAGTACTGGAACTTTACCTACACGATGCCGGCAAACTTGGAAACTGTACCATCAATTGTGTTAAATTTTGAGCTACTGGATCTTTAGATATTAGGTGTGTCTAATCAAGTATTGAAACCAATGGAGGATTGCAATTGCCGGGCTCTGCGCTAACAAGACCAAGTACGCGGATTAATACGCGGGTCAAAACCTTGTCATCTTGTTATTAGCACAGATGTGAAACGTCATTAGGAGGCGTATGTAAAGCTTTGTTGGCTGATTACATCAAGGCAAGCTGAAGGGTTTCCGTTAAGATGGCGGTTTCTTGAGTTCCCTTCACGCAATAAGAAATGTTCCAGCATCGTCATGCCCGCTTGGCGCAATGACTGGACATGATTGATGCTGATGGCTTAAGTTCTTTGTTCTTTTTTTCTTGCGCTCATTGAGTTTCTCAGTCTTGGCAATGGAGTTTTCCGTCAATCCGGAGACCATAAATGAGAAATTTATCGTGTTTAGGCTGATCTGATACAAAACACCCAGACTGGTGATTTCTCTAGCATAAGCTGCATTGTAAGGTGGCTAATGGACGCCTTGGGGCTGGTTATGGGCTGAGCCAGAAGTAAGCTTGGAAAAACTTGATCTTTGAACTAGTACTTCTGAGGGGAGCAAATGAAGAAATAGCACAAGGGAGATGTAAATAAAAATTTCCCGGGAGGATTTTCTGATAAGTAGGTCATGTACTCTATAAGCCCCTGGAGAGTTACATTGGGTCATGATCAGGATCAATGATGACTAAGATCCTAAATTTAGACTGGCTTGTTGTTCTATCTAACTATAGCAGGAAACGGCCGATATGGATCTCAGAATAATGCTCCAATGATGTTTCTGCACTATCGAACGAGGCCCCGCATCATTTTGGAATTTTCCGAGTGCCTGTGGAGAGTCCAAATATTAACGGTCGCACTCCAGCTTGCACCCCATTTCTTCTATCCTTCATCCGATGCCCAAACAAGGCCTTGTACGATTAATGTAAAATATGGCGGCCCAGAAGCGGAGCGAACATGATCACCCTCTTTTATCCATCAACACCAACATCGGAAAAGGCTGGCGGCCAGCACCTACTAGCTCCGATGAGCCAAAAAAGACTCAGGATGTCGAGTCGAAATGGGGGAATCATTGGCAAACGACATACACTGTGATATTATTTTTCATTTTAGGTACGTATGGCATCCCCTTCAGTTTCATTACTGAGGCTTGGCCGTTTGTCTCGATAAGTTAACGTCTCGTCTTCCATCCAGCGCTGGCAACCGCCTTGTCGCACCTCGTAATGTTTCTCAGACTCGATGGAAGGCTTGTCGGCGATGGCGGTATTCCTCGTCAAACATATGTTACAGCCATCTCTACACTATTAGTCAATATCTTTGCAGCAAGTATTGGAGTGGCGCTGGGCATTGCTTCCACTCAGTATGTCTGGCACCTATTTAGGACAAAGCCAATGCGTGTTGAGACGATTGAGAACATTTTAAGAGTGCGGAGAGATGTCATAAGTCTTCTCACGCGCTCAGCATGGGTAGCTGCCCCTATAGCATGCACCATAGCGGTGCTCATCTGGCTATTGGCGCTTGCCAAAGCGTTCCCCCCAGGCGCATTGACAATCGTTTCCAGGAATCTGGTCAACAAAACGAGCGCTGTCGTCCCGACGTTCACATCTAATGATACCGTGAACTATAATACGCTGTGTCTGAACACTGTTCTAACTTCCATGTGGACCTGCTCGTATGTCTTCCAATTTCACATCCCGATGGATCTAACCGAAACTAGGCCCGCCAACCCTGCTTCTGGAAGGATCGCCTATGCTACGCTTGCGATCGGGGAGGTTCTGACGTCGTCCTCTGCTTGTGGGCCTAACTGTACTTATAACCTTGCCTTTGAAGGACCCCAGTTCCGATGCACAAAGAGATACGAAGCAACATTCCAGACTCGAATGTACGATGGCTGGTACGAATATTACTCTGGTGGCTCAAGCGAAACTTCAGAAAAAAGCGTGCTTGACGTAGGATCCGACAAGAAAGTAATCTATCCAAGCTTCTTTATCAACATATCATCACCAATCGGCTGGGTAACATCAGGGCTGGTGGCAAACAAAACCTATCTTGAATGTAAGCCCGAAATTGTCACCTACGATCTAGAGGTGGGCTACAACGACGGAATTCGAAATTTCTCCTTGTCCAAACGAGATGATGCGCGGAGCTTGACTGAACTCTACGTGCCATATATCGGGCCACCAGACAACGGCTCAACTACCTGGTCTACTGATCAAATTAATACATTGACAGCAACAAACATTTATGCCATAATTTCTTCAATGATAAAGCCCCTGACCGGAATTTATCCGATGGAAGCATACGGACAGCCGGATCATAATGATACAATTACTCTTGCGAATGGCACAGAGATCAAATATGAAGTCGGAGCTTATGCGGTATTTCATACTAGTTATGAGACACTTGGTACGTAATGGCGTGCTTGGTCTATTTACTCAATCCTGGATGCAGTGGGTGGCATGTGACTGACTTGGCAGTAGAGCCTTTGAATGGCACAATAGTGGATAAGACATACCTCAATAAGAACCGCAACAGTATGGACTTTATGGCGGAACCTAACATACAGGCTTCGGCCGATATCCTCAACGATTTGTTGGCCAACGTAACGCTATCAATGCTTTTTACACTTCCTTATTGGAACACGACAGTTGTGGCCACGCAAACGACGCCACGCAATTTCTATTCCTTCTCGGATCCAATCTACCTCTTTGTACCTTATGGGGTAGCTCTTGCTATAACATTACCATTCCTTGTGCTTGGCATAGTATCGCTCCATAAAAACGGCGTGGCGGCAATAGACGGCGGGTGGCTGCAAGTGCTCATGACGACAACGGCAAGCCAAAGACTCAGCAAGGCGGCCGCTGGAGGTTGCCTGGGTGGAGACGATAACATCCCCAAGGAGTTAAAGAAGATGAAAGTCATGTTTGGGGAGGTTGTCCCACCAGGATCTGTGGGAGAAGACAAGTTGCGACGGGCAGGTTTTGGTTTCACGGATGAGATTGCTCCGTTGAACCGGCGAGTGAAGTATGGTGCGACATACGAATGACGCATGGATGATTTGTATGGTAACGGGGGATATATTGGAAAGAATCCTAATTTATATTCAACCTCTTGCTATCATAAATCTTGACCCCCATAGTAGGCTATTGAAGCACAGCACAGGGAGCAGATTGTACAATTCAAAGAGGCATATCACCAGTTGTCTCTCATTAACGCAACGCCACTAACAGCAAAGCCAGGATGTGAGCCGAGACTATGATCTTGTCGGCTGGTAATTGATCCTCTCTCTCAGGTTGAGGCGTGCCAGTTGGAGATGAGCGGGGTTGCGCTCGTCGTTAAAGCCACCATCACAATCTGAACTGGAAGCCACACAGTGCCTTTCCTGTGTAAATGGGCTTATGCGTCGGAACTTCGGGAAGTGTCAGACTCGAAGAAAAATCATGGTCTCCGCAATGTTGCGAGGCAGGCATTTTCCGAATGGCAAGTGATGTTGTGTTTGTGCCCAACAATCATCTACGTCAACGTACCGCGAACTGTTAAAAATTCAAGACACAGAGTACAACTGTAATCGAAAGTTAAGGAGCCTTCCCAGGCATTCAACCCCACCCACGTGAAGGGATAGCAAAGATCCGTTTTCATTCCAAAGGGGTTGAATCCAGAAATTACAATCATCACACTCTGCGGGTCATGGAACGACATGCAAGACCGCGCGAGACGGCACATTAGTGCAAAATAGGCACTGCATCATTTTATCTCAAATAAAAGCAACGGATCCGTTCCTCAGCCAACAACATGTTTCCAAACACAATCAAAAATGACGTCCATGTAATAAAATTGCCTCACAAAGTCCAATCGTCAGCGTAGACGCTCTCGGAAAGCTACAGGCCTCAAACCGAGCGATTTAACGCGGCGTTGTCTGACCCACCGGTTTTCCAACCATCCAGCCAAGCAAGGTAACGAAGTCCCCGTGTAAAGTCTTGCCCTTTTTGTCGTTAGTCCATACACCCTTTTCAAAGTGAACCAGCGGAGTTTGGCGAATCTCAAAAGACTGTGACACGGTGTCAAGAACACATTGGGTAATTCGGATGGTTCTGTGGGCCACCGTGACGAGCGTGACCTATAAATATGTTAACCAAAACGCAAAGCTAAACACAGGGGTGCTAAGGAGTGTACATACGGGAAAATACTGGTGGTGTTTATGTATATTAGACATGGCGACATTGCAGGTGAGGTATAACGAAACAACCAACTCGCTTGTCGACATCTTGTCCTCTCTGAGTGGTGCGCTATCAGCTACAACAGCGATTGTGTGAGGCCTCTCAGGATCTATGGGGCGGTCGACAAGCAGGGGGCCTGGTGCACGTTTTGCCTGCTGAAACAGCGCGACCAGTGACCAGTCGTGTTTTCCCTCGCATCTTCGTGAAATGAGTTTGGGCGGACCGCCAAGCCTAAGAACCAATGTTAGTTCATGTGGGATCAACGCAGGAGTGAGTCGACCTGTCAAACATACCCACGACGTAGCCACGGTGTTTCAAGCGCCATAAAGCCAACATCTTCCTCTTCCTCATGACTAGAGAGATAGATATCCATCAATATCCAAAAGAAGTTGCCCTCATGAAAGCCGGTGGACTGCCTAGAGTTTACTGTGATATCCTCACGAGCCATCCATGGCTTATACCTTTTCAGCCATGTCCACGTCTCCTGCTCGCTCATGGGTTCAAGGTATCGCTCACTGGGCGGCGAATATCTGTGCTTCTGGCCACCTGCCATGCCTGTGTGGAAATCAAGGGGCCTGACGGTATTGACGCGGAATTTACTTAGAGCGGCTAAGTCAAGGTATGGCTCCTCGAGCTTTGTAAGCAACGAAAGGGTCGAGCGATCCAGGGCGAGAGCTGCCGCTTTAGGATCTAGGACCTGGGGGTGGGTGCGATTCATTTCAACAGCTTCGGGTGGGTGCAGAGTGATAGTTGTATTGTGAGGGTTTAGAGGAGAGCTTTTGGGAGGCATTGTGATGGTTTATATCGTCTCGCGGGGAGCCGGAGAAATCGCTTGATGTTGTCAAAGGGCTGTGTTGACAAGGTAGCCACAAGCGGACGCGCCGTCAAGGCTGGGCACGGGCCCACATGACTCGGGCCTGGAGGCCGATCCACCAGCCGCTCGGCCAATCGCAGGCCAAAGCGAGAAGGCTGTTGGTGATGGTATCAAATCTGGAAACAAGAAGGGCTGGAAAATCACAACCAACAATGCTCTATTTTAGCCTTGTGATCAATGACTCATTTGCAATCATCCCTGAGACCATCCATTCCCCAATCATGAGAGCCAAGTTGCCGCCCAAGTTGCGCGTGCACGTTTCGCTCGTTGGTTTTCTTGTCAACAGTTGGTGATGGATTCCCTCATGGGCGCCTGTTGCGACGCATTGCGTAATCATTACGGATTCGACAATCCGCTTGTGCTTGCTAGTACCAAATTAGCATGCCCAAAATGGGCCCGTCAAATCTTCCGCAAAGGCGACGACAACTATAACTAGATGCGAGATTGCTCTTTACATTGTCACTTAGAACTCAGTCACAAACGATACACCATCATCGTTTTTCTCTTTTCGCCACAAGTAGCCATCATTCAAGGCTCGGTCAGAATCCATTTGCCTATTCTCTTGTCTAAAGCTGGCCCACGCTCTCGCCAGTTTTTTCAACAGCCCATCATGCTCCTGGACCTGCCAACTGGACGGCAAACCTGGCGGAATGCCGCTCAAACATACTTGGATGCGAATTCTTCTTTACATAATCACGTCCACAAGTCTGGGTCCAACATTGACATGGAGCAGTTTCTTCATCTGCGCACAATCTGGCCCCGGACCCGGAACGCTGAGCGATTCAAGGCTGACAATGAGAAGGCTGGATGGATCAAGGGTCTTGATAATGCCGAAGCTCATCTGCTGCAATTGGAATCATGGGTCAAATACTGTAAATCGCTGGATCCAAAGGCAAACGCAAACATTCGCGCAAAGAACTACCAGAGCACCTTTGCTCTTGTTCGATACTACCAGTACCTAACTGTTGGAAAGCCTGATGAGCCGGATCCCTCGGAGGATTACTCCCAGCCAAAAGCCTTTTTCACTTGAATGGTCCTTAGAAGCCATACTCGCGCAGGGAAAGATGCAGCTCAGTCCCCGTCGCGCCGCCCACAAACCCCCCAAAATGCTACTGGCAATTTGGGAGGCAACAACTTCAACAACAACGAGGAGAGCACCATATTTGCGACACCTCTGCACCTGGTTGCCAGTTCTCCAATCAGCGGAGAGAACGCAAAGGCATACACAGTTATAGAGGATGAGCAAATCGTGAACGCAGCCTTGATCCTGTTCCTCAACGCGGTTTGTTTCCACGACGAAGCTGTCGCGGCAGAGTGGACACTCTACCGGAAGCCTTTCATCCTCATGGACAAGTCTCAAAAGGAGAAGATCTTCGAGGCTCGAGTGGACGGGCTTCTTCGCCTCTCCGGTGAGCCGGGAGCCATCATAGAGGTCAAGCCATACCTACGCAATGCTGCGGGTAAGCTTAGCAAAATCAGGATGCAGGAATCCGCTCAGATGGCGGCTTGGATAGCCCATTACCGGCCCAAAAAGCAAACAACACCTCCGGTGGGCTTGAAGGCATCGCGTACACCAGGATCAGCGCCAGCAACTGTGACACACAGGTAAGATGATTCTACATTTGTTGCAACCACACTCCGCTGACTTCATAGGCGTCTCCTTATCTCTCAGGATCGGCATGAGATTTACTTGACAGTAGCCACCTTTGATGACGAATACGTCAAATATTTGCTTGAGAACACTGATAATGCGAACTGCTTTCTCACAATGCAGGAATACGGCCCCTTTAGGCTTGACGACGCCAGCCAAATGATGGCATTGGGACCTTATTTGCTCGCATTCTCAATGCAAGGCCGCTTGTATTAGTTTTGTTCAATTTTCATCGTTTTGCAGCAGATAGCACTCAGTATAGCCTCTTTTATAGCTCTTTAAACACGTATGGTTTTCGTTGTAATCCGTCAGAGAATTGCGTGTTTTGTTTAACTTCTAGCAAATGATGAGCGAAAACCTGACATCAGACGACGACTTACCAAGGCAACTTCGACATTCCCCGATGATCTCAGCCGCCTAGCTTATACACAATAGTAGTCAATTCGTGCGGTCAACAGGGCTCACACTTGGTATCACATTGATCATCAACCCGGGCTCGTCCGAGTACGGGGTCTGGGGTAAGAGGAAAAGCCTTGACCACTGGTATGTCAGTCCTATCGCCAGGCCAGCGGATAGCTGAGGCACACGCTTGGATGGGCAAGAACCCAGCCGGTCGGGGCCAAAACACCATAGTAAAAAAACATACGAGCCTGGCTTATCAATCTGTTGACCCGTGGACCTTGTGGGGCTCGGTCGGCGTAACTGTGGGTCGAACCCTACATACGAGATACTAGTAGCGGCCAGGAAGAATAGCACTTACAGGAAATCGAACACGCCTTCCTCTGAATAAGTAAGGACTTCTACATGTATCTAGAACCACAGCTATCTATTGACAATAACCTGGACAATAAATAAATAGAACATGAAAGGAAGCAAAAAACATAGAATAGCGGTGTGACCCACAATCAATCATTCCAACCCTCAGCAACCAGGATACTGCAGCATGAATAATTATCACCCGCAATACGCTAGCTCGTTGATAGATATTTTATGCTCCTTATTACCTCGGAAGCAATGGAGACTAACTCAAAAAGACAGCTGTAGGGGCAAGCACATGACAAAAGGTGTAAGTGGATAAAGGTTGACCCAGCAAAACAAAGTCTGGGTCCACTATTACGGGGCGGCTGGGGTTCCGGAGATGAAGCCGACAATACGGAGGGTGGTCGTGTCGCACGAGTCGTATAGAATACGACCGCGAGGCTCCTCGGATTAGAAATCAGTCACGATTAGGTCCCAATCATATCAGTATCCAAAAACGAGCGAAGCTTATGCTGGTGTTTATGTCAATGGGATTGTATTCCATCTACATGGGCAACTATTCTAGTTCTCAATCAATTCATCCACAGCGGTCCACTTTCAACATCGCAGCGAATTGACCAAACACTTTTAGCAGACATCTCAGGCGTGATCGATCAGCGAGGGGCCAGCATCGATCGGGTAGGTAAAAATGTAGTTGGGTCCGTCCGCCATCAGACCATCGGCGCCGGGTCGCATTTGAGAAGCCGGAAGCCACAGATTCTGATCGGCATCAACCCACATGAGATCAGTCCAAACCAAAGCCTCATCCTGGACAAGGATGGACGCTGTTCCGTTGGGCTGGACCTTCCAGATGGCCAAGAGGTTTGTATCGCTGATGTAAATGTTGCCGTCGCCGTCAATAGTAGTTCCACCTGTGCTGGGCGTGTTGGCAAACGGTTCCGCGTAATCGCCTAGAGTGGCTTCCAGGGTCGCATTTGACAGGACGGCATCCACGTATTTGGTCTCGATGCGGTATAGACCACCATTGCAAGGCTGATAGTACAGGTAGACGCCGTCGGGGGAGACCTCGATTTGATCTAGGCCTACGGAAAGAGTGCTCCCGTCGCCCTGGTACCCCGGCACCAGATTACCCTTGTAGGACATTGGGAACCATGCTTGGGCGGATGCATGATCCGACAGCACGCGCTTTCCGTCGCCTGTATTCAGGTCCAGCACAAGGAGGGCTCCGGCCGTGTCGCTAAGGTAAGCGATCTCCCCGCTAGCACTGAAGCGGACGTCGTCAATGCCGCTGCCAATGGCGGTGATATTGTCCAGGAAGTAGATTTTATCGACTGCGTTGGTGGTAAGATTAACGCCGACAAGCTTAGAGGAACCGTTGACGAGTACTCCACTGTCGTCAGTGGTGCCGCCATCGACGATCCAATAGCGGCCATCCGGCCCGATGCGAGCCCCATCGATGCTGACGAAGGCAGTTTTGGCATCCACGCTCGAGTTCCACGAGTTCCAGGCTTCATCAGGATACAACACAGTGGTGTTGTCGCTCAGTAGCTCAACCGCCTGAGGGGGTAAAGTGGTTGAATAGCGCTGGGACAAGAACTTGCGGCCGTCGCTGGAGATGGCAATGCCCTGTGTAGCTCGCTCTAGCGAATACACAACCTCCAATCCCGGAGCAAAGGCAGCTGCAATAGTGGCAGTCGCGCCGACGACCGCGGCAGAAAGTTTGGTTGATACCATTTTTGTGGCTTGTTTCTGGTAATCTAAAGATGCAATTGAATGAGAGGATGATAAAGATGTTAAAAAAGAAAAGCCGGGATTGACAATTGAAGCATAGTTTATATACTCACAATTTTGGAGTTGCATGTATCTACATTCCAAGAGTAAGCTACCTGGCTGCCGATTACTAGGATCCAATGTCGGGAACGGCCCGATTCCTTTCTTCGAGATGCTGTGACATCGTTCCAGCAGTGGAGTCAATCGTGCCCAGACAAACGCGCATCTATACCTCGGTGAACCTTAATGTTATCGGTCTGCTTAATAATTCTAAAATAAACTGGGGCTCATACGTAATTCTACGGAACGACTTCCCGGACGGAGTATCCAACTGCTTGGATAGGCCGTGGCCGAGGTTTGCGAAGGCGGCCGAGTCTCACGTAAATTATTTCGTGACACGCGATTTGTGGATCTAAATAGACAGTAAAAATTGAAGAAATGCTTTCCTGGGATGATCCACCTTCAGCAGGTGGCGTGGTCCGAACAAACTGAGTAAGATCAGAAAACTCGGGAATAGTGACCCGATGTGTAAACGTAGGGTACAGAGGATGGGAGGGTCAGCATCGTTTAGAATTCAAAACGATTGGTTCTTTCATTTTAAGGTAATTTCCAATATACTCCTTCCAAAATAATCACCCAAAAGGAAGTGGTCGTACCATAATTCCTCTACTTCAGACTATTTCTTCTTTTGCGACTTGAACCCATACAACAGACACCCCCTGTTGAATTGGCCCACCCGCTCCGTTGCTACCATTTCAATCCATCCAATCGTGCCAAACAAATCTTCATCCTTATATCCCTCAGGCTTGTCCTTGAACAAAGGGTTTGTAGCACAGAAGAAATCAAGCCCTGTAAGGTAATCCAGTCTACAACCATCCTTCCAAGAAATAGTGTCCTGGTACTCGGTCTTCTTCAACCTTTGATAGTGCGATATAAATTTCGACTTGTCACCCTTCTTAGCGGGCTTTTTGCTCGAAACCTTGCAAGCATTCTTCGTCTCTATTACCATAAATGTGCTGTCGGCATCTCCACGATCTCTCCACTTGTAGGTGTGATAGGAGTCTAACAAACGATTGGAGGAATAAGCTTGTATTCAGAGACACCACATCCGATATCCACTTTTCTGGTTGTCGTCGTGGGAACATTTATGGCTGGGTGGAATAATGCACAGTGAACAATGACCCTCAGCTTCACGAAAGCACAATGATGGTTTTTGAAAGAATCCAAGACTTATCACCAGTGTTGGCACACGCATTTTCCATGTTGGAAAAAAGCCCTTCGTAGTCTAACGCATATTCTCATTGCTCTTTTTAAGCTCGAAGCTTACATCGAAATCGCACGATGCCCGGGTTTTGACGTTTACTAGAGTGCGTCCCAGGATCTTGAAAATCTCTGCATCCCTGTTTTACCAGCTGAGTCAATATGTTGAATTCCAGCTTACCATTTGACCTGTCGCAGTTTCAATTACAGCTACCTTCGTTTTTCACGGACCAATAAAGTAAAATCCATCACTACACAGGTGTAAAGGTAAGATAGCGTGGAGCTGGTTTTGCAAATTATGAACACTCACTCTCCTTCACCACACCTGAATGTTTCGGATTAAAGCGGGGCTTCGCCGTCGCTCAGATGTTGGTTGTTGGTTGTTGGTTTTGTTGGTGCTGGTTTAGCTGAGTTAGCACTGCCACTTCTAGTCATTTAACTCAATCAATCCCCCTCCATTTGGTTCAGCGCTTCTTCCCCTCAATTTCACCGCCACTTGACCAGCGGCAATGTTTCCGATCTCACAATTGCCTCATAAGCACCCGAAAAGTGGCCTCCTGGCCTTGCCGTATGAAATTCGTTCTGCCATTTACGCCGACGTACTGCCCACAAAGTTGCATGTCTTCAGCAAACACGGCAAAATACGTTTTTCGGCTTGCATACGTAAGGGCTCAGAGGACTGGAGTGGCCTTGACCGTCTCGACCCAAACCAGCGCTTCTCTTTGGAAGACGAAACCTGGGCCCGCCGCCTGCGATCCTCGTGGGGGTTCCATTGGATGTGTGAGGAAAATGCATCTGCCCAGATGATGTTGATTGTGCTGGTCTGCAAAACAATGTAGTTCCTCGTCCTCACTTTATTTCTATCCTCGCTGATTTACCAACAAGGTACAAACAAATTCTGGCATTTATTGGGGACTATGCAACCATCTACTTGACCGATGTCAACACGCTTCATCTCTTGCTCCCAGGACAACGCTATGATAACACCGATGATCGAGTGCTATTCTCCTCCTGCTTTCTGTTCCCAGTATTCCCAACCATGGAGCGTTTACGCATGATTTTGAGGTTTCCTTTGGGTTTGTGCGAAGCTATGGATCATCTAACAAATGATGATCAGATAGCGGAACATGAAACCCATCCTGATTGGGGTTCTCAGCTGTCTACTTGGCGAAGGGCATCCCAAATAATCACACAATTCGGAAATTTGAGAAAGCTTCGGATTTGTATAGACCATGGTGATAAATCTTCATGGTCTATTATTAACGAGCGAGCTCTCTTGTCGCCTCTTTTACCGCTGACTCATATGACCCATATAGACATGTCTATCCGACTTCCCAAAAGCGACCCACGATACGAAACCATAGACCGACACTATTTGCCAGACGGCCCTCCCCTAGAATTCTCGTTAGAGCGAAGGTTACGGCAATATTACTATGGTGTCGAGCATGACGGACATCTTCGGGTAGTCCAAGAACTGACTTTTCCTCGCTTGGTTGAGGTACAAGGTCTTGCAGATCAACCTGTAGAGGAACTTGAGGATATGGAGCGTAGTATGTGGAGGGCCGGTAGAGGCGATAGTGTTATGCGACTTGCAACTGCCCACGACGGCATATATATGCATTCGGAAATCATTTGATATGGGGCACACTTTTCATCCGAGTCTTCCTGTCACTATCATTGTATCAAGTATTCACCAAGGTTTCGGGTGTGTCTTGTTCTTCTCCAACTAAAACAAAAGACTGATCCAGTCGAGCTCCTCCAAGAAGCCAAAGGGAGCCACCTCCGATCCGATTTGCCTGTGTGACAAGTTTTGATGGTTTCTGGCGTGGCCATCAACGCAGGGCTAGGCTTTGCACTATCAAAGTTAAAACTGCCCATTGATTCAAGTTTAAATTAAAAGAATTCAATAATTGAATATGCTAGGAAAATCACATGCGGCATTGCTTCATCCCGCCGGACTCAAAAGCCGAACTTAAGCATGGATGTTTGGTACAAATTTGCCTCGGAATGTCGAGTAGTGGAGCCTATGATGATTCTCCACGAATCTCACTTTCATATAATATGCCATGGCACGTAGTTTTGCTCATAATGGATTTAATCGAAATGGCATGCGACAGCAAAGTGATTTTTGGTTTCTCGTTCACGGTCCTTAGCAGCACAGTCGGAGAGAGCCGATCAAGCCAGTTCGCACTGTACATTCGCTCAATATAGCTTAGCCTGGACATTCAATACGACGTTTTTAGCCCGCACAACCTTCCAACAGTTGGGAGGTTTATCAATTGGTCAGCTACCAAAACCATTGAATCTTCACTCATCGAGGGCTGGCTATTGATTATCAACGCAAAACACTAGTGTACGACCGAAACCCTGCGAAGGGCTACAGATACAACATGGGCAACCCCGATCTTGCAAACATCCCCAACGTGGAGAAACGACTCGACGACAAGAAGGCACGCGCCCTGGTCACATAATCGGCAAGGGCAACACAAAGCTGACGGAGCTTGCAAAGAAACACGAGGCACAAGCATCTCCTGGATCAGCATCTGCACTCTGGTTCAATAAGGCAGAAATTGACAGAGGCTTGAGAGAAATGACAGGAGAGCTCACAGAGATGGAATCGGTGCTTTACCAAGGTCAGTGTATTCGCCCCGAAATACTTGGAATGAATTTCCACAAACTAACTTCAATAGCCATCAACAGCAATGAATCTGGGCCAAGTGTCTCTCAGCTTCAAACCTTGGCTCAAGTAACCTCCCAGTAGGTTCATGCCAAGACCTTATTGTATTGCTGTTTCTCATGCGAGACACAGCGAATATCCTGATGTTTTCCCCATAGTGAAAAAACATTTACAAGAGAATCCGCAGCAAAATTGGCAACACATTCTCAATATCCTCGCTATTCTGGATTTCTGGCTTCGGGAGGGCGAGGAATCCATGGTCCTTGCCCTCTGCTCAACCGCCTTCCTCTCGCGGCGACTAAAAGTCCTAGAAAATGTTTCCAATATTAACAACGAAGGGCGCGATGCAGGACTGCAAGGTATACTTCCAAAAATCCATCCTGATACAATAATATTTACCATCAGCTAGTACGGGCTGCATCTGGGAAAGTCTCTAGACTGATCCAAGCAAGACTGAGCCGCAGACAATAATCATTCCCTACAGGGGCATGGAAGGCTTAGGAGCAAGGGTTTATTTTGGCGGGCTGGGCTTGGTCGTATTTCGCTCATTACAGTCTGAAAACAAAACATAGCAGAACGTAAAGGCTTACGGATCAATATTGATTCGCTGCGATGAATGCAGTGAGAATTTAGACTGCCGTGGATCATTGCCGTAGGTGATCTTCCCCTCTTGCATATGTGTCCGTGGTGGGGAGCAGTGGGTTTTCTCCAGGTTCCCCAGCGAGGCAATCCCACCTGGAGATTAGAAATCGTGCGTCCATGGTTGACTTTCGACATCCCCGCAGTGGGATGCATAAATGACCCCCGACGGACTTTGCAAGATCACCTTTTTCCAGACATCCCTCTTATATATTCATTTTGGACAGTCGCAGAATCAGCCAAACGAGCCAATCTTCAATTCATATATCAGCATAAAAAAAGAACTTTTGTTCATCAATACAACATGCCATTGACAACTCATATTCGTTGCTCTTCAATCGAGGGGCTCAGTTCCGTCACTACACTCATTGTCGGCACCAAAAACTGTGCCTTGGTCGATCCACCATTTCTCCTCCCGGACGCCGAAGCTGTAGTGTCCTGGATCCGACAGATCACAACTTTGCCGCTCAAGGCCGTCTTCACGACCCACCACCACCCAGACCACTACTTCAGCGCCAATCCAATTCTGGAGGCTTTCCCAGGTGCCAAATTCTACGCTGCGCCATATGTCTGCACATCAATCGAGCGCGAATATGACGAGAAAGTAAAGTATTGGCCCACCGTGCTGGGCGCTGACAAGGTGCCAGCGGCACCGAGAAAGCCAGAGCCCTTTGATCACAGTTTCTTCCTGCTTGACGGAGACGAAGCCTCTCCCGTGGTTCTTTTGGGCCCTCTGCAGGGAGATTGTGTCGATCACACTCTCTTCTGGCTTCCTTCAGAGCGCACAATTATTTGTGGCGATGCTATCTATGCTCGCTGCTCGCACGTCTGGGTGGAGGAGATTGAGACGCCAGCTCTCTTAGCCGCATGGAGAAAGACACTGGCCCTTATTGAAAGTTTGAAACCAGAAAAGCTTATTCCAGGCCATACAGAACCCGGGTGGGAGCTCGATGCCGAGGCTGACTTGAACCATATGAAGAAATATCTACAGCTCTTTGAGGATAAGATCGAGAAGGCACCTAAAAAGCCCCAAGTTGATGATATTTACAACACGTTCAAGGATGCATTTCCCCAAGCAGAGCATAATTTGGACTTCTTCCTGGGCCATCTTAGTAACCAATTTGGAGAAGGTGGTGTTGTGTGGGAGGAGAACAGACATCACCAGCTTGCCACCAGGACGCAAGAGAAGTTGGAAGCTTATTGGTTAGCATAAGTTAGTATTCAATCAAGTTTACTCTTCGTCCGAAATCAGCCTCGCGTGCGATGTGATGGCAGCAACACACGGCTCAGTCCAATGCCGGCAGTATTTGGGATGGGTTTGAGCGGACTTTCATACGTGCCAAGAATTCTCTCTCCTCTATGGTCTAGGGGATTCCCATAAAGGATACTAAGTATTCCGGCAAGCCGGCCAGCACAGGAGCGCAATCGTTGCCCAGATCTCAACTCCATGTTAGCGCGAATTCTATTCTCCAGCTCGGCATCGCGGATGTCCTGTGGGTTTGTTCCGTTAAAGCACACTTTCCCCGCACTCATGTAAATCCTCCGGAAGATAAACATCATTGATCCAATAGGGCGCTTGAAGCACAATGCAGCGCGTCGTTCCATACCTCGGTAAACGTTTCATGAAGCGGGGCGCCATACATGCAGCCACAATCGGAATCCCACAATGCCGATGTTGATTCAGCACGAGGACAAAGATGCGCCCAAACAGGTCTTAGCAGAACCTATTCTGTGCGTAAACGTTTCCAAGTTGTGGAACGAGGATAAGATAATGCAAATTTTGCTCTCCTACCCTATACAAATATCTACGGTCCCTTCCGCTCTTGTAATGGCTTACAAACTGTTCTAGGTGAATGAGAAATTGAAATAATATTTGAAAGGAAATTTAGGGCTCTGTTATAGTGAGGTCAAAATAGTTTTCGTTACAAGCCCAATCAGGAAATATTTCAATTATTTGGGGATATGGTCGCTCTGAGTCAAGTGATTGCCATTCCGAGAGCATGTACGAACCTTGATTGCGACACATTGGTAATCATTTCATTGAGAACAGTAGATATTGAGAACAATAACTGAACAAGAGGGAATGAAGCGGATCAAATAAAAAGCGCCTTCACGATTCCTCCACTGATATTGCGATGGCGACGTGGCGGGTGGGTTACATCAGTCAGATTTGCCGCAACATCCACTGTCGCAGGGTTCATATACCCTAAAATCACTCATCCCCGCATCGAATTCCGATGCTACAGTGGTTGATCACAACCACCAATCTTCCGTAGTATAGTGGTCAGTATGCAAGCTTGTCACGCTTGAGACCCGGGTTCAATTCCCGGCGGGAGAGATTCCAGCCGCAGGTCGCAAGACCTGCATCCTTTTTTGGCTTTTCTTAGAATTTTTTTTTAGTCTGTCTGGCGAAAAGACTCGCTTTGGTGGTGTCTCGCAAGCTCCCCGTCGACACACTGATTGATCTCCATTCCTCCAGCAGCAGCATTAACCCATCGACTGGGTCTCGGCTCTGACGCATCATTTTGCAAGGCTAGCCGAAAACCTAATGATCTGCTTTAACGGATGAGCCGGGAATCCTTGATCCCCAGGTCCTTTCACTAATGCGTCCGAGAGAAGACGTCATTGATTTGCACCGCAGCACCCACCCATGATTCATGATCGATTTGGCTGGGGTAGTGCCTCGAATCGGGTTTAGCGCCCTGGCGCCACAGTTGCCGACACCAGTGTGCGCGATAGTTTTGCGGCGTCATTGTTCCACATTAACGAGTTGCTCGTGATGTCACAGCCGAGAATATCATGACGCACTGCACTCTGTGGCATGCAAGCGACGACTGCCATTTAGTTTTAAATAGAGACCACAGACTGCCGGTATCTCCTCATCCAAAAAAGGATACCACATCTCAAATTGAACATCCAACACCATACCTGCCACAGTGAATCATGTCAAGTGGGCCTATTTACAACGTCAAGCCCGTCCAGGACGACGGTGCTCATCATTCTGGACAAAGAGGTAATGGCCGATTTTTTTTATAGAAAGTTCGGGTTTATATGCGCAGTTGAATACTAACAACTTTCGTGTCTAGTCGCCTCGGAAATCCACCGCAAGACCAGTCCCGAAGATAACGGCCCTTTGAAGGAGATGCTAGGTACGAATAGAATGAAGTAGCCTCGGCGTAAATAAACGGATTTCGCTAACCTCTCCGCGAATTTACAGCACTCCACCAGCACAGTCTTTACAAATACATCAGTGTAGGTCCATCTCTGACTACTCAGATCTGGTCGCTAACGCGGTCGCAGTGGGAGGATCCGGTTCGCACTCTGGGCTCGTACCTGGTTGCATTGGCCACGCTATTCGGAACGCACTACTTGCCTCTTACACGATGGGCCTTGAAGGCTAGCGCAACCGCTTTTGGAGGTATGCCGCATTCTGTCACATCGTTCTGGCTTACTACAGACATTGACTCGGCTTGCTAGGAATATTCATCACGGAATTTATCAGCCGACTATTCACAGCCAATACCTTTCTTACACAAATCCGACCCAAGACATACAGGACAGTTCCGGAGCAGACGCTAAATGCTACCCTAAAAGATATTCATGACTTTGTGCAGTATGCAGTGGTCAAATTCCAGAGAATCGCCTACGGCCAAGACCTAGACCAGACCTTCATTGTAGGTTTCACCGAGAAAATGCACGGCTTCCGTAAATAAATATTTGCTGACCCGAGAAAAGGCTTTCGCTGGACTAACCTCTCTCTATTGGCTGGCAAAGGCCCTGCCTCCATTCTGGTTGACCGTTTTGGGATTGACCACGCTGTACACTGCACCTCTTCTTGCCTCACCTCGAGGTCGCGAGGTGGTCGCTGATGCAAAGGCACGTGCGGAGGAACTTGGAACTGCAGCTGCTGAGAATGGAAAGAAACTTGCTGAGGATAGCAAGGCCAAGGCAACAGAATTGGCCACAAAGGCGCAAGAAGTTGCTTCAGATGCATCGCAAGCTGCCACTGAAACGGTGAAGAACCTGCCTGAACGAAGCGCCAACGCCATCTCCAGCGCCCCAGAGACCGCAAAGTCGATGTTGAATGACGCAGGGCAGTACATCGGCAAGACCTTTTCGGGTGCTACTGACGGTAGCTCTGGTAACAACGAGTCTGCTGCCAGTGGAGCCGCGAGCAAGGTTTCTCAACTGGCTAATAGCGCGACCGAAGCCGCAAAGAATATCGCGCCAAGCTATGTGCTAGGGTCAAGTGCTTCAAAAGAGAAGGACGCCTCGGGTCACTCAAGTGGTCTGCAGGTAGCACCCAATGTGTCTTCCACACCACGCCAAATTGCCGGTGAGAAGACAAACACTACCGCTGGCGGTGTGCCTGAATTCCCAATCATGAGCGACACGGCTGCCAAGCGTGGTATCTTGAACGAGTCTTAAAATACTGGGGCCATTTTGAAATTTGGCGCCAGCTTGTACTATACTAACAAAAGGGAGAGAAAATCATGAATGATCAATCTAGCATTAAGTGATGGGAATTGGTGAGAGAATTGCATGGCATGTTTACTCAATGGCTTGATCATGCCATGGTCGATGGAATGGCAATGGAAGAGATTGTGTGCCATTATAGTCTTCAATTTGCCGGACACAGGGCCATGTACTGCAGGTTACTGAATGTATTAAATTTTCTATCGAGTCATATTGAGAAACCACTTCTTTTGCGAAAGCAAGCCACGAAAAGTTGAAAAGAGGCAGATACTATCCGCAAAGTGAAGTGGCATTCGTGAATTTGCAGTGTCTTGCCGTGGAATTCCGTGAGCAGGGTCCTGTCTTACCCGGAACGGCGTTGCCAAGAAGCCATTGGGGCTATTGTGAAGAATTGCTTTAGTCTTCGTTCTATTTAGGGGGTTTGGCTCCCTTGTTCCTTAAGAAATGACAGGAAACGCCTCGAGTTGTTATGACAGTGAATAACATCAAAGTATGATACAATATCGTGAAACAATGGTTACAAAACACACCATCCAAGGTGAGGATACGGGTATCGCCCCAAACTTTCCAAACCGTGTTGTCCTGCCCAAACGCACCGCACAGATAACCATTTTGACAGCCGTCATGGTATCTAGAAAAAGATTCGCTCAACGTTTCTCGGCATCCTCAGAGACGTCACTCATTATTCGCAGAATGCGACACAGCTCAACTGAATTCCATTTTCCCACCTCTTCCAACAAACTGACAAACTCAAGCATGACTCTCCGCGAAGAGCCATAGCCCCCCTGGTGCAGCTTCCCAGCAAAGGAAACCGGCCCACCTTCGCTGATGAAGCGTAACGCCTCGCTTGTTGAGTTGGAGTTTGGCTTGCCGCGGCCAGGCAAACCCGCATCGCCGAGCTCGGTCCAATCCACATCACCCAGAAGCTCAAATGGCGATGCAGATGACACCTGGTTGCTCTGGCGGAGGGATGATGGCTCGACGTACAAGTACAGACCGATAACCAGGGCAGCGTTGAACATGGCGCTCTCTGACAAAAACATGGTTCCGTCAGCAACCTTTCTCCTCGACATGTTTGCGTAAATCTGCGCCGCGTGGAGACAGGCCCGCCTCGCACATGAGCTCTGTGCCCATGTTTGGATGCTGTCGAGCGCTGATTTCGCTGCTTCTATGCCTTCTCTCCCGGCCGCTCTCTCAAATAGCTCCACGTTTGCTGTCAGGGTGATGTGCATATTGTGCCAAAACACCATGACATTGGGGTTATCTCGGACGAGGTCGTGCTGGTAAGATGCGTATATCTGTTGCAGCATTGGTACAATCACCGCGCCCGTCGTGTCTTCCTGAAACACGATGCCTGGGAACAACACCGCATCGTCAGCGCCCCAGCGCTGTAAAATGAGGCGATGTCGCAAATCTGCAAAACGCAGCCAGAGAGCCGACAAGAGGGTGTGCATGGCAATGGAACTCGAGGGGAGGCCGATTGGAAGGATCATTTGTCCTGGACGAAAGTTTATGGTCTGAGGTGCCATGGACTCCCTTGCTGCTAGTTTGAACCACCCCTTGGCATCCGGGGCTTCGAAAAGAGCTGATGAGCAAGGTACGTAAAACTGCAAAGTGTCAACACGGGTGATGGGACTGGCGCCCATACTGAAGGCGAAGTATGAGTCTATCATGATCAACGAGGCGATTACTCTAAGAATGATTATTTTAGCATTCCAATTCGATGGATGTTAAAAAATGATTTCCGTTGTCAGGTTCACAGATTTTGTAAATGACATACCTTTTCGAAGACTCAACGCGAGCCCATGCCTTCCAAGAGGCTTCATCCCCTCTTTCATGATAGGCGGCCAAATCAAGTGGCGGGCCCTTGTCAGATTCAAAAAGCGAATGTTGCTGTGCGACCTGTACAGCGCTAGGAATTAGCAAACATGACTCAGGTCGACTGGCACGGATGACGTACCGAGAGTGCCTTAGAATACAAAGTCCAAGTGTCCTCGCAATTAATGCGGTCCTGCCATTTATTAGCTACTCCGAGTCTAGACGGCGGTGAATATGTCTATAGAGATGAGGCCATACCTCCATAATTACTGAGCACATCAAGAGGTGAACTGCTGATGCCAAAACTGTAAGCAACGAAATGGAATCGCGCTTAGACCAAGGTTTTGAGAGGGCAGCGATGCATTTTTGAATTGCGTTCTGTACATAAAGACGTGTTAGTAGCCTAAATATTTGTGCGAGGGGGGTGGGGCAGACGCAGTTGATGCTAGGTTACAAGACTTACCGAAAGATGCAGCTCGATAAAGCCGCGGCTTCGTTCTGGATCAAATAATAGCAGACCAAGAAGACATATTGGAAATAAGATTATGTTGGGTGTGTTTTTTGGTGAAAATGTTGCTTCATGGACCATTGGTTTCAGACGGTGAAATCGGTTGAAATAAATCTCGACACATAGCTCGAGTGTATCAGCGCTAGGGAAACGCATGTCCCTTGAGATAGGCTCCTGGTTAAACAAGTGTCAGCTTGCAAAAAGTTGCTGATACATTTAAAGCTGGAGGTCATCCGTACCCCTGTAAAGCCTTCTGTTGAATACTCCTTCATCATATCCTCGCGCTTCTCCTCGTCAATCCCACCAGGTACGGGCTGGGATCTAGATTTGTGCGAATTCAACAGGCTTTCGGAAGCAGCATCAGAAAAGATGTTACTCCCTCGATGAGCAACAGCGTCTGCCCACAACGTTTGCATTAATTTCCACGGTCGTTCACCTTTCTTGGGCCACAACCGTGCCATCTTGGCAAACCTCTGATCAGGAATATCGACGCTAAAGCTGGAGGTCCGTCTTGGCTTATCCAGAACAGGCATGATAGGCATTGAATGTGAGGAAAGCAAAAGTGAATTTGACCAATCTCCATCATTTGCTTCTGACATGACAATGTCAGCATCAAGTCCAGATAGCCAATTTGGTTCGAGCGGATCGGCAGAAGCATCGGTACGACCGTCATATGCAGACAAGAATTGGTCAAGATCTTGATTGGAGACTGATTCCGTAAATGGGTGAAATGCATCATCCTCTCCGAATATTGCGTTTTCTGGAATAACCGACACATGGTAGCTAGGCTGAAGCAGCTTTCGTAATTCCTCCGACTCTTGCTCGCTATTGGGACTGGAACTGGCCTGGCTCGGGGCAGAAGGGGCTCGGTTTTCGTTGCTGGCAGGGGTCGAGTTCGGGCGATCGGTACGCGGCGGATCTGGGGAGAGCGGGATACTGGCTTGTTGGAGAATGGATTCTATATCCAAGGAAGCTTCCCTGGCTAACTGGCTGCCATTGTGGTCGTCTGGGGGCGTCGGGTCCGCATCATGTGACAATGATGGTGGTTGAGAGAGCTGTGAAGGAGATCGCGGTGTAGGCCTGCGTGCCTTTGGTGATGACGCTTCGATTTGAGCATCACGTGGAGGGGATGGAGTAGCAATGGAAGACAACGCTGACTTGTTTACCGATCCATTGTTTTCGTAGTGTCCTTTAAGATGACGGTTGAGAACGTCGCTGCTGATTCTTAGTAATCACGGCACCTTGGCGCTCTGGGCCTTGCAATATTGAAATTGCTTACCCTCTGGAAAACCGCTTGTGGCACTTTCTACACTGGTAGGGCTTCTCGCCGGTATCTGCAGAATTTGTTAATCTTTACACCGAAATCGTGGCGCAGGCTGTGCTGACGAGAGCGCTCGTGGCGTTTCAGATGCTCAACCTTGGAAAAGCTGCTGTCGCAGTATGAACACTTTCGAATGGGCATGCCGCATAGGTATCAGAGTTGACGAGTGTTAGGTGGATAAGGCAATCAGTTGGCGAGCTCTGAGAAAGGAAAGTGGTGAGCGTGCAGCATGGGCATGCAGCAAAAAATGTCAATCAATTCCAGATTGCATACGACATGGGCAATGGTGTTTTGGAGTTGAAAGGGCAGAGAAGAATTCAGTGCTACGTTGGCTGGAGCAAAAAGGACAAACGAGCCAGTCAAGGCCGCTATTACAGGTGACCCCGGGGAAGAGTGCGGGGAAAGTTCAGCATTCTCCGCCCTTTTCCAATAGGTGAGTGACTAGCCCCTGGCTAGTTGATTTTGACCTGTTGGGGGGTGGGATGACGTGTGTGTGGGTGGGCAACAGTCAGAGTCCTCTCAGCCGGGTTTACATGTTGGCTGTGCCTGATGCTTTGTTTTCGTTTATCTGCTACTGGCCCTGTACATCTCCCGTCCCTTTGCATTTCTGTTGACGGGCATGATCGTCTATGCCACCTGCGACGGGCTCATTTTTTGAATCTCTCAATCAGCCCTTATTGCACCTCATTTTGTGGGGTGGGTTTTTCCCGCTGCCAAACGCGTCGTGGCTGATTCGCAAACCTTTTTTTCCACAAGCTGCGCTAACATAACATCCCGCCCCCATGGGCAATATCAGCTGGTGCAGCAACGGCCGCTAGCGAGTAGCAAATGTCTGTCTGTGCTGGCCTAGGCAAAGGTTATCTTTCGTCTCGGCTACGCTTGTCGTCGAGAATTTTCGATTAGTGATTGATTGGGGTATTGGAACAAAACGGTGAGTGAGAAAAAAAGCAATGAGAGCGAAAAAATTATCGGCGCATGCTGACTGCTTTATCATGATGATATGCGCGTGTACCCATGACAACGGCAGCTTTTCCTGCCCTCGGACTGTGGGCTTGCAGCGTTGACGTAAGGGATCCGTATTAATAGCTGCAGTTCGCCCACAGCAATGCCGGTGGTTGGCCAATACGCGCATCGCTCGCAAAAGTGTCCGACGGCACGGTAGATTTCTGGAAAAAAAGAAATTGAGGCCATATTACTGAGGATGCATTCTTCAAACAAAAAGCAGCCGCAGAGTGGCTGCTCGCATCATCTTAACAGATGTGGTTAAATGCGGCGAGGGCTCCTCCTCCTTTCCCCCCCTCTCCACCAAACAGCCTCTCGCCCTCCCAGGATTCCCCCATCACTCAAGGTTCGGATCAGTGGCCGAGTGTACGAAAATACGCTTTCTTTTGCCACGCGCGACGAAGAGGTTTGTGGGGCTCAACATGAGGCTCCCCACATCCGCCCTGAATCTCTGAATGCCGCCCCGTTCACGGCGATCAATCTGATCCGAACATGGAGCAGGGCCGTGTTTGTTTAAATGCGGCACGGCTTGAGTGTTGGTGAGAAGTCCGCAGAATCCAGACCGGATATAATGACCCGATTCATTCCTTCCGTTCGTCCTTGTCATGCATGGAAAATATTCTGATTGAAATCCCCACGATGCTTGTATGCCGGCGTCCAAAGATGGTGTCCTGGGGACCCACACGGTCCCGACTCATCCGCTTGCAGTCCCTCGGCATTTCATCAACCCCACATGACCACGACCAGACACCGTTTTCACCACCTGAGAGGTTACCGATCCTGCGCTCATGTGGCAAAGTGCAGTTGGTTGTGGTTTGCAGCACTCGGGCCTGCTTTCCCTTTTAGAATTTGGGCATTGATCGGGGATTGCCAGATGCTGCGATGCATTTCCGTCTCTCAAACCTGTAGAACACAGACCATCACGGCAACACTAACTTGCCTGGGATATAGCAACACTTATATGTGTGGTTTTCCCTCGTTTCAATCTCCAAACTATGAAGTTAGCTCATGGATTATTAAATAAGGTAAAGATTTCCTGTTCGCTCTTGGATTTTATCGAGGCGGTTGATTTCGAGGCTGGCTGTAAAGGGGTGGGGCTTGTCCAAGCATACAGGGTAGGGAGAGAAGGCGGGAGTAAGCGAGGAACACAGAGGGGGTTAGCAAGAGGTCAGAGATAAGAGATTCTTCTTTCTCGTTCCAGGATTCTGGGGTTTCAAAATGAATCGCTTGATACTGACCCTTTGATAGTGGGTGACAGATTTTTTTTTTATTCTCTTTTTTTATTCCTTTACTGCATCCATCCGATAGCGAAACACTAGATCTTCCATCATTCAATTGTTCAGTTCACTTTCTAATCGTAAATTAGCGAATGTAAATGTGAAGGGGGGAGTTGGATGGACGGCTATGCCCGGTGCTACCTATAATAAGTTGATCAATATTTTATTTACAAAGTCAAATCAATCCCTAGGTAAAGAAATCAAACACCGAAATGAACCTAGGGGTCCGAAGGCAACGGCTCTTGGTCCATATCTTCCTAACAAAGGGAAGAAGTCTTGCAAAGATATTTCCTGGATGTCAGTACACAACAGGCCAGCCCCCCGGTATTCACAC
Organism: Calonectria hawksworthii; assembly: GCA_020975415.1. Taxonomy (NCBI): domain Eukaryota; kingdom Fungi; phylum Ascomycota; class Sordariomycetes; order Hypocreales; family Nectriaceae; genus Calonectria; species Calonectria hawksworthii. The sequence goes on along the minus strand of JAHXZK010000005.1, from coordinate 2,899,074 downwards.
ACAACGAACGGGAGCACCTCATCGGATGATAACGAACATACGTTTTGATGTTCCTGCAACTTTTTTATCGTGTATATTGTATCAATCTCTTTCACATTCTATATGAAAAAGCCCATGTATATCCAAGTAAGCGCTACACTGCTCTATCTTCGCACCCTATAAGGGTCAACCTCATTTTCCGAGGGAACTTGTATTTAAGGTTGACTCTATTTGTCGAATAACGCGGGCAGGATTGCCTGCGGCAAAGTGAAACGCGGGTATATCCTGATTGAATTAGTCATTTTTGCCAGGCCGTCTTGAGGATAGTGTGTCACATTTGTTACGACTGATCCTGCTCCTATGGTACTGCCCTTTCCAATTCGTACTCCTCCGAGGATTACAACATTTCCTGCAATCCAAACATCGTCTTCAATGTGAATTTCCTTGCCAGCTTCGGGGCCGTTGAGTCCATTTCGAAGGCCTGGATCGAGTGGGTGAATTGCCCCATACAAAGAGACATTGGGGCCTATTAGGACTCGATGGCCTATGGTTACTTGGCACGTATCCATGATGACAAGGTTAAAGTTTGTAAAGCTCTCAGAAGCTATTGTAAGATTCAGCCCATGGTCAACGCGTATGGGAGCTTCAATAAATGGGTCCGAGTGCTCAAATAACGCCGCATCCGCTGAAGGATCATCCTTTTTGGGAGGTAGAGGGCGATGATCTCCGACGATACTGAAGCCTTATTAGAACAAGGCATGGTTCGCCTTTCATGAGCTTACTCTCTCCACAATTGGACTTGTCGACGCCGAGGCTGATGAGTTGCCAAGTTGAAGGCTTCACAGGCTTTCTGACAACGAGCTCGATTGGTTTGTATGGTTTTGTCCCAGACACAATGTAGCTCCCCCTTGACCATCTTTTGCCACTCTGATTGAGGCTCCATGATGTGGTGTAGGTTGAATCTGGGCACAACGCCACTTGGGGTCGGGGTTGGCAGTGATAGTAACCTTGTTTAAGCCGGCTGTGAGCACCTTTTTATACCCATAATCTAGGGTAAAATGACATTGGGAAATACCCACCCTGTTGATAGGCGCATCCCTCAAAAACCTCAGGATTTGCGCCAAAAGAACTGAAGTGTGGAAACCAGTTGGAAGTCGGGTTGATGGAGCCAAACACAACCATTACTTTCTCTCATTTACGTAATGATTTCGTGGCCATCATCCTCAATAGCATTGGATAGATACTTAAGAAAAGTGGCCTTTCTGTTACCAGATGAGTGCATCCAAATGCATAACTCGCGTTACGGCTGAAATAGGAAAGTGGAGACCAGATAATGGAACCCAGAGACCAACACAAGGTGTATTGCTAGCCCTTGACCGCCACCGACATTTGATAATGTAATGTGCAGGTACTTCACTAGCTTAATAATTAGAGGTGCTTCTTGGCTTTATTAGCCGAGAACCGAACAGGCTAGTGGAACTCTGTACGGTCCGGCGAGCTAAGAAACGGACGCTACTGATCCAACAAAGCTGAAGGGATCTGGGTGTAGAAAGAAGCCTGTACCATTGCATGGCTCTTTGGCTTTTACCCATTCGTGATGTTTACTAAATGGAAAATCATCTGGGCATTTTGACAACATAGCCGAAACGTCGGCGCTTCTAGATCAAGCCTCGCGGGTCCACATAGACTTTCGTAGCTCTTTATGTGAGTCAGACTAATCTTATTATCAGGGCGGAATATCGCACAGACCAAGAAAAAAAATCCATGTCGGATGCCGTGAGTGTTGTGATGGTACCTACGCAGCTCTCCAAACAGATTTCGAGGGCGCCTACCAGAGGGATGGATCGGAAATACCGAGTTCGTTTCGCCAACGAAAGCAAACGCTCCAGCACGGCTGCTGTAGCCGGACTAAACCTGGTTGGTAACGTGGGATCCGATCTTGGCCCACCGCCACAGGCAAGTCGGGATGCATCCTCAGACAAGAAGCAGGGAAGCAGCAAAAGCAAACTCGGCTGCAGAGAATGCAAACTGCGGCGCGTCAAGTGTGATGAAACATTCCCAGTGTGCCGTAGGTGCCAACGACGAGGCACAGTCTGCCACCCTGGTACACCCCCTCCACCCAGGTGGCAAATTGAGGTGCCCTGGGCGATGACGAGAAGTCCCAGTGAACCATGGGCGGGAGCTGCGCAGCCTAACAGAAGACTCCTGGATTACTGGTTCAACAATACAAGCCGAATGATGGCACTGCGCCCCGACAACAACCCCTTGTCATTTCCTCTCACTGAGCAATTGCTTGACACACCATCACTCCTGTATGCTGTTCAGAGCATTAGTGCCGGCCAGGAGCACTTTTTCCATCAATCCGCTGTCCAAAAATGTCTGGAACAGCGCACCCTCGCAATGGGAGCCCTTCAGCGAGAGCTGGCAAGCCCGGACCAGGTAAGGCCTTCAACCGTGTTGGCCGTTTTTCTTCTCGGCATCTCCTCGTCCTGGTGTGAGGACATGCCTAACTGCTACGGCAGAGAACACTTATCTGGCGCAAGGGCGCTTCTGAATAAAATGTTAGTGGATAAGCGGAATGAACATGACCCTGTGTTGGAATACATTGTGGGCTGGTACTTGTATTGGGACATGTCTTGCTCTTACCTTGTTGATTCCGAAGAGCTTCCTCGAATTGATGAATTTGAGTTATATTCTTCCGTCATGAAGGCTCGCCAATCTTCCCATTTCATGATCGGGTTTTCTGCGGAGCTGTTCTATTGCATCTCCAGCGTTGGCAGACATTGTCGACAGGTAATATTAAGTGGAATAAGCCAGCCCGATGTTGAATATGCCTTTGAGGAGAAGCTGCTGGGATGGGATTGCCCCCACGAAGACGATACGAGTCTTGTTGATATGAGCATGGCTTATCGGAATCATGGCCTTCTCATGCTCTACAATGTTTGTGGGAAACTCGGTTCGTTTGACGGCTCGGATGGAAACAGCAACATTGAATCCACTATAAGGTCTCTTGCTTTGGATAGTCTTCAACGATTATTGGGAACCCCCATTGATGCCCCATCTATCCATTTTCACAGCATGCCGATGCTCACCGCGGCTACTGAGCTGCGACAAGATGATGCAAAGATGAGAGTGGAGGTCAGCAATCGCTTCAAGGCTTTGTATTCGGCGAATAGGATTGTTGTAAATCTCTGGGCGGTGGAGCTTCTGGAAGAAATATGGAAATTACGCGACGGTGGGATCTCTGTCTCGTGGCTGGAGCTTATCTTATCGAGGAATTGGTTCCTCAACTTCGCATAAGCTCGCTGCTACTGCCTATAGTAGTCCTTGGATGCGGATATTGTATTGAAGTAGGTTTACTCACTTTGTCGTAAGTGATGGCTTGTGTAAGGGCCTGGCTTCGAAATGTGAGATGAATGGTGCTTTTGTGAACTGGAGGCCGGGCTCCAATATCAGCGGGATATTGGCTGAAGATGATTATAACCATGGGACTTACGCAGTAAAATGAATCAAGCGTTCTCAATGCAAGTGATGCAAAACACTCATGCGGGATGTGAGACGCCTATTTCTATTACAATCAACAATATAGGAATCAGTGTGGCTTCTACAGATGGCGCAAACTTGATTATCGTGTAATTTAAAAATTGATTTGAATTGAATAGCTATCTCTATTAGTCAGTGGAGGCTGAAAATCTCATCTCGTTGGTTTATTCAAACCAATGCAAATAAACTACCATCCGGCAACATTAGGCCAGCCATGCTTTCAGAACACTCGCCAAGCCTTCGGTCATCCAATCGTCGTCAATGTGCGATACCGCATCAAAACCGTGGTCACCATCTCTCCAAATTACATTAAGATTTGCATCTGGCGCGACTTGTTTCATTTTGTCCTCCAATTCAGTAGTTCCTTCCACAGGAACAACGCTGTCATCCTTACCATGCCATATCAGCACTCCACCTTCAGGGAACCTTGCCCCATCATCTAGACGATCTGTCAAGAATATATCGCGTTGTTCCAGTGGAAAGTGGTGGCGGAACATGCCATACTGACACATGCAAAACACAAGCGGCGAACGTTCCAATCTCGAATCTGCTGTGATGATTGGCTTCAAGCCAGAGGAAGCTTCTTCTTCCTGAATCTGTTTGATGTGGTTGAAATATATCTCCTTGGGGAAGGTGGGGAGATTCAACACTTTCTTCGGAGCCAGGTCTTCTCGGAAAAATCTACCTTTCAGATCAAGCATTGGGTATGCGGCCATAACGGCGCGAATCTTGTCGGGATGACTCAGTCCGAGCTGTAGGCTCAGGTAACCTCCAGCACTGTCCCCTGCTGTAACGATCCTTGATACATCAGGCACGACTCTGCCTCCTGTTTTGGTTTCAAGGAACGACGCCAGCGACTGTTGTAGCCATCCCCAAAAGTCTTCCAAATCTTCTAGGACTTCCATCGCGGTGGCTTCTGGCATAAGCCGGTAGTCGGGCGAAACAATGATCGCAGAGTGTCTTTCGGCGAGTTCAAAATGCCAAGGAGCGAAAAATCCCGGGAACAGGCTTGAACCACCCACAAGGCCACCGCCATGGAAACGTGCCATGATCGGGCTGGGCTTGGCCGCAGTATGTGGCCCCATTGTCAACTTCTTCGGGACCAAAACATCAACAGTGATCGGATGATCCCGAACATGTTTATAGGCGGTGGTGAAAATGTCAAGATTTGAGAACCTGGAAGTATCATCGGGGTCAAAGAAGTTGATCTCATCCGAGGAGCTCATGTTGACGTTTGTTGATATACAGTGATAGACTGTGTGTATGTGTTTGTGTATGACGAGTTCGTTCAGGTATGTTGGAATGAAACAAAGCAGAAATGAATATGGAATTTACAAGATATTCTGCTTCCTTATATAAATGCACAACCATAAATTGAACTGGGTTTCATTCTCAAGGCAGCATGCATCACTGACACGGTAGAAATTGAGCTCGGATCACAGAGTGGTGTGTTTGACTAAGGCTAATGCAGACCTCGCCTTTTGGCCAAAAGAGGAATGCGGGTGCCCATTCACATACTAATCTGTTCGAATGACGATAAGGTTTACTTGACACTAGTGGTGAACTTAGCGATGTCAATGCACGCCTCGCGTCAGCAATGACTATAAGAAGCATGTGGGTGTCCGCTCGCCTGATGACTCACATCACATCACGAAAGGATCATACATGCTAAAACGGCCAGCGGTAGGCTTGGTAACACGAGTTTAGATCTCACTCTTTCACGATATTGTGAATGTGGATGATGTAAGGTTTTTATTGAGATATTAAATTACATTACAGGTGACTGTTCGAAACGAGGTGTACCTTGATCGGGCCAAGCAGAGGATATTGTTTGTGGAATACATCGAAGTCCATGTCAGATCTGATAATTATAACAGTGATTGTCATATGTTCTGTCTAGAAAGAATTTCCTTCTTTAAAAGATCTAAAATCATGGACATACCGCGACAATCTTCCCTCTCAGACCACGTATAATCGACCGCCGTCGCCGTGCATACGCTAGCATCGTTTCACCTGACACTTGCCTCCACTCCAATTTTAAGAGCACTCTTGTAATAGCCACTCCCGACCAGGATTTGATCTCTTTCGCTTCATTTAGTGAATTCTCCTCTAGCTTCCTCTGCTCTACAAACCTTCCTAACAGAAGCCAGTGCAGCATGGAGGCACCCCTGTGCATCTCAGCGACCCCTTGCCTTCTGGGACGCAAGATATTATCAGTGATCGCAGCACCATTTCTAAACAAGCACCTGACTGCTTCGTGATGTTTATTTGAGAATGCTGCGTTTAGAGGAGTTCCATGCTCATTGCACTGCTGTTCAACATCCGCCCCTAGCAGGATAAAATTTTCAATCGCATCGACAACCCCGTAACAAGCAGCCTGACAAAAGAGATTGTGTTTTCCTAAGCGTTCGAAATCGGAAAGATGACGCATCTCTTTGCCGCTATGAAAGAGTTTGAGGAGCCGTAGATTTTTTGCAATGGAACCGAGCATGTCAGATGGCATGGTGACTGGAGGGGTGGTAAACAAAGACAAGTTATGCCACTTTACCCGCAGGTGTTGTGACAAATATCCCTCTTTGTTGAGGAGGAATCGTAAAACTGCGGCTCTGGAACTAGCCAGCAGAAGGTTGGCACTAGATGTGCCGAATATATCTTCCTGATATAGATCGACACCGGCGTCCATGAATTCTTTGAATAACGGAATATTGGGAGTGTTTCCAGCCTTTATAAGCTCTGTTCTTGCCATTATATTGAGAGCGTTTTGTCCCCAACAGTTTACAGTCGCAACTGCAGTGGCCTTTCCTAGGAGCATGCCCACTGTTTCCCATCTACTACCTGATACTGCAGATAGAAGAGGTGTCTCGGCTCGGTAATTTAATGCATTGCAATCAGCGCCCTGGCTTAGAAGATATTCTGCTACCTTTATATGCCCATTTCGACATGAGAGATGTAAGGGTGTATCACCCAGATTATTTCGCTTGTCAATGTCAGTGACGTGTTGAATCAAGATTTGACAAGCACTAATCTGATTCCTCCGTGAAGCCATATGAAGCGGTGTATCATAAGTTAAAAGTCCACCAGTTCTTATTCGAGTGTCGTGCTGATTGACATACAGCGAGAGAGGATCGCTACATGTCTGATGGTATTTGCCTTCTCGCGTTCTATTACAAGTTAGAGTGACCATCTACTGTGATGAAGATGTCACTTACATCATGTAATTTAATTTTTGCATTCGCTTCAACGTGTCCATCAGTATATCCAATCCTGTGATATTGTCCGAGAATAAGGCACTATGGATAGGACTTGTAGGTAAGTTGTGGAAGTCACCCCCCTCTTCAAAGTACTTCTGTACCATTTGGGGCAATATGGGATTGTAAGTAGCGTTTGCTGCTGCTGCCTCAAGTGCAGTATAGTATCCCCTGGATTGGACGGGCTGGAAAACTGTTGAGATGCTGGCACCTTTCTCTAGAAGCCATTCAACTAAAAGGGAGCTTGCTTTTTGGACGATAGCTGCCATCAGAGGAGTCTCACATGCTGGGCTATTCAGTCTGATTTCCAATGGGCATCCCAGATCAAGCAACCTTTGGCAACTTTGAAGGTTGTTGTTTTGAATCGCCGCCCCGAGTGCATCGGCCATGCGTCTGAGTCCTTTGGGTCCTTTGGGCTCGGTCGCTAATCTGTTGCTGTTGGAAGTCCCAGAACTCTCGCTCAGGATTTCAATTATACTGGAGTTGGCAGTAGCGTAAGCATCAATCAAGGGAGTACACCCGGATAGGGCAGCTAGTTGGTTTGCGCCTAGGTTCAATAGTGTTTTGACGCTCGCAAACTCTTGCTGTTGCACTGCTCTGTGTAGGGGGGTATATCCCCAGCGGTCAACGCAATCAATATTAGCTCCGCGCTCTTTTAGAAAATGGATGATTTCGACATGACCGCGCTTGGCTGCATAGTGCATCGGAGTTTGAAGGTTGTCATCGCCAGCGTCCAAGTCGCATAATAGTCTTTCGTCTAGATAGAACTTCATAATTTCTAGCTGTTCGTATATCACGCATATATGTAGCGCATTTACTCCAGAAAATACTTCCTCTTCCTCTTCCTCTTCAATCACATAAGTGCGGTCCCATTCTGTGGAGAAGCGACCGCCACTCGCGGCTGTTGCGATCTTGGCTAATATGGATAATTGGCCCCACCTGACTGCTGACATTGGTGTGTCAAACTCGTTTGTGGTTTTGAGCCATGGGTCTGCTCCAAAGTTCAGAAGCACTTCGGCAGATGCCTCAGAGCCACGGAAGACGTGATATGTAAACGGTGGGCCCTGTGAACTTGACAACGGTAGGTTGCAATCGGCACCTGCCTTCAACAATCGTTTTAACTTTGTAATGGCAGGATTTGGACCTCCTAATGCGGCCGTAAAATGAAGCGCGCCACATCCTGAAAGACGTGGATTTCCTCGATTGATTTCCTCTAGCTTTGAAGAAGAGGTTAACAGGTCGAAACTTTCTTCGCTCACCTTCACAGAGTAAAAGCAGGCTAGATCAAATGGAGACATTCCCTCGACTTTGGAATGAACATCCACTCCGCCCTTGACAAGCATGGATATCATGTCTTTATTACCGTGGGCAATGGACTCCCACAGCAATAGGATTTTATCTTTTTGTTTCACACCTGTCCAGCTCTCACAATCCTTCATGAGAGGGATCAGAATTGTAGAAACAACAAAGTTCCATTGCAACAAGTGTGCAGGTACTTTCTTGTCATCCAAGAACTTATTCTCCCGCGCTATAGTCTGACTAACAATGGCGCATATCAACGGTGCCAGGGAAGCAGCGTTCCTTTCCTTTTCGTATAACTTTGCTGTCCCTTCCTTTATGAGAATCGAGAATACACTTTCTAGCCAGGTGGGTTCTACAGACGCATTGATAATGAGTGAGACTATTTCTGAACAAAGAAAAGTCCATAGAAGGCTGGCTTCATGGGGATTAGAAAGAGCTGAATCCGGTATTAACGATGTAAATAAATCCTGACTCAGCACATGGTCATTTTTGGCGGCTCGGGATAATAACGCCTCTAATGGGGTTCTGACATCCTCTGTCCGACGCTGATTGGCATCAAAATACTGTTTGAGCTTTCGAACGCACTCCGTGTCAGCGTCGGGGGCAAGATGATACAAGGGGCTTCCTGCATCTGGATCCATTTCATCCAGCTCGACACCTATATCCAGTATTTTTTGAATGATTTTGGAAGAGCCCACGCTGGCCGCCACTCTAAAGAGGGGCTTGTCACCTTTCCAATATTCGATTGAATTGCAATGCTGCATAAGGCTAAGCACGGCCTCTTTATTTCCTTGAAGTAAGGCTGCGACAATTGGTGTTGTGTATCTGTTTGACTGCATTTGTAAAGCTTGATCTCTGTCGTCATGTGCCATGAGGACTTTCAAGATGGTTGTGGAATTGCTTCTGGCACTCTTGTGCCAAATAGTCTCACCCTCTTTGTCTTGTGTGATTGTGGATACGCCATGCTGTAACAACATAACGAGAGCATCGCGAAGCTCATTACCGGAACACAAATGAACCGGATAGATACCATCTTGATCCTCTATATTTGGATTGCAGCCACCTTCAAGACAAAACCTCAGAGCGTCTAGCGAGTCTTCTAATACGGCAGTGTGTATGAGAGAGCGGCATGGCATGGCAGAGTTCAGATCCAGCAGTCCATCCAACCAATGATTTTGGAGAAATGTCTCCATACCGGATACATTGTTGTTCGCAATTAGTGATTCAACAAATCCAAACATCTGTTCTTTGGAAAGTTTAGACGACTGAACCAAATTTAGATCTGACCATGACTTCATACTCTTCAGGAAATCCATCGTTATTTCGTATAAGGCTAGGCGATTTGTATCTTCTGTGACTGTTGGAGATAACGCATCCAGAAACCTGGCAAAACCTGCATTGTCCTGCAAGTCATCAATAGTCTCTGACTCTTCAAATCGTTCGAGGTAGGAATAATATTGGGTCCTGAAATCGCTCAGATCCTCTTCCTCAATAGAAATACCACTTTGAATAAGATCGGACACTATATCAAAGCAGCTGCAGAAAGTTCCCACCGTCATCGAAAGGAACAAGGTGGTACAACTTATAAACGGCGTGCTGAGCCGGAGGTCTGGATCCGCCCCAGATTCCAAGAGAAGCTGAATGGTCTGAAGTTGTGCAGATTTATCCGTATCCACTGTGCCGTGATCCAACTTCCAATGTTCATCAATGGGCGCGTCGGTGAAAACTGTCAACTGACCTACTGCAAAATGGAGCGGAGTACCAAACTTGCTTCTTCCATTAATCTGTGCGCCTTCACATAGCAAACGGCGGCAGGTTTGGGTCAACCCTAATGCTGCTGCCATGTGTAGAGGTGTGAAGTCTGGCCTCATGACACCATTCACAACTTCAATAGCTGATTCCTCATCGCCGTCCTCGAAATCATCCGTCCAAGGTTCATCAATTTCATAATCGGCGTAAAGACAATGACTCAAAACTTCTATGACCCACAAACAAAACTTTGGCGTTTTTGAAACTTGAAACAAATCGTGAAGGTAGTTGGAGTCATCCGATTTGGAATCACGCCGGTGGCGCTTGTTGTAAAAGAGATAGCGGGGCCAGGATAACGCTGCATGTTCGTAGAATGGCCTTTGGGTTCTCCTTTCGTGTAAACGATCAATTTCCGTTGCTGGTTCTTCTAGTGACATTTCGCCGTTCCCCAAGTTAATATACCTCAGGCACAGAACGCCTAACATATCATAAGCTTTTTCGACTGAAATACTATATGTGGCCAAAACATGGTGCGCCTTGCATTGGTTCTCAAGATATTCCTGAACGGTAAAATGAGCAAACTCAAGGATATAGCCATCGCCCCATGTTCTAGTTCGAACAAGGCTTCCACAAAGTCGGAGTATCTCCTGTTCCTCGACAATTTCGTCTTCATCTAAGGTGTCTGAGTCATCCGATAGAGAAATAGCCTCACAAATTTGTCGAAATGTAAGTTTGGCGCACTTCCTGCGCGAGAAATCCCATTGGCTACCAACCAAAAGCAGGGCTTTCTGCACAAGGCGTTTGGTTTCATCCGTCCGACTTTCCACCTTCATCAGTATCCTTTCGTATGTGGCGGGTAATGTCGGTGGAAGTTTCTCAAGCGCTTCACGGCGGGCTCGGTCGGTCGCGAGGTCGCAGATATGATCTAGTTGGCATGTCACCCAGCGAAACCTTGTATCATCGTTAGAATACATTGATCAGCAGCAATTTTAAAGACTACTTACATTCCCTTGGCACCGCTGACCAGTTTTGACATGATTTGGTCCTTTAAAGCGACATCGCGAAGGCGCAATCTCTTCGAATTAATGCGCTCCGTCAATTCGGCGGCAACATATAGTTGGATGTCTTCGGTGTGTGCTTCTAGTTCAACCCAAGGGAAATCATTTTCCAATCTTTCCCTAATAGGAATTTCATCTCGACTTAAAAGCGCGAGGTTGATGACGTTATGAGGCTGCTTTGATGCAAGTGACACGAGATTGGTCACATTGATGTTGACTTGGTCATCGCATTCATCCAATCCGTCAATAATCAAGTAGACACGGCTAAATGAGTCGCAAATTTTGTGTAGCACATCTATGAGCTTCTTTGGTGGAGGCTGTGTAGAGGAGTGAGCGTCAATCTCCAGTTCATCATAGTATTCATGCAAACTCTGAAAGGCACGCTCATCTTGTAAGGCAAGTTGTATGCATAAGGATGAGAGGATATTTGAGCAGGATTGCGTGGCCTTGTCTCTATAAGTGCAAAAGAAGTAAGCAATGGCTGTTCCGGCCTCGCTGCGATCAAGGCATTCGCTGATCATAGCACCGGCGATTACTGATTTGCCTGCCCCGGGGATGCCAGTGAGCCATATTCTACCTCCTAGCGTGTTGTACCATTCCCCAAATTCAGGGCTTTTTGTTAGCCATAAGCCCGTCATTGGGTGCCGGAGATTCCTGACAGTCTCGAACTCTGAGCCAGGATTCCCTTTCATGAAGAACTTGCGAACTTCTTTCTTTTTGTCATCCAGCATCACTTTTGTTTGGATGTCTAGGATCTTCTTGACATCAGCGTGGAGATCTGCTGCCTTTCTCTTGGCATCCTCTTGTTGTGATAAGCATTGCTCTAGTTTCTTTAGCGACTTTGCAGCGATGGCAACATTGATTGTTTGTTTGTGGCGCTGTAAGTCCTGGAGAATCTCTTTCGTTTTACTAGATGAAAAGGGCCATTTGAGACGACCTTTCAGTTTACTAAGGCTTGAGGATGAATCTAGATCGGCCTTGGTGTCTGTGAACGCCTTCTCTAGACATCGAAGGACCTCTCTGCAGTCATGCAGATGCTGCAGGTTGAGACAGGGATTTTGTTCCGCACTGGTCTGTTGAAGGACAGATTCATAGTCCAAGTCAAATGCAACCAGGGACAAATCATGCAAGAGGACGGAGAGACTCTTCACTTCTTTCACCAAGCCTTCAATTTCATCCCTTGAGCCCATGACAGACCTGACATATTTTGTGCCTGCTCGGAAGACAAGGTCGGCTAGGGATACTAAGCCAGCAATGCTGGCCGAGACCGACAGAAGATCCATGTTGGGCAGGTTTGAATAAGCAATATGCTCACTGGAGGGTGGTGATAAAATGAATATTTAGACCTCGTTTGGATTGTAAATAAGATGGAGGAACAAAATATCCACGGGAAGGCAAAGTCTTATGACGGATGTGTGCCTGATTTAATGCCTCGTCATGCACAGCCTGACCGTAAGCCGCCACATTTGTGTTGCCGTGGCCGCCTTTCCATCACCCCGCGTTGGTTCGCGGACATTCGATATGAGGATTACGTCGGTAAAAGTAATCGCCCCGACGTAAGCAAGTATGCCCACACCATCGGCACTCTAAAGTAATTCTTGATCCTCCAAAGTATTGATGGGCTTTCCGCAGTTTTGGTTTCTTTTGAAAGGCGAGTTATTCACTAGCAACTGTCTAAAAGAATTATTAAGTGACCTACAAAGTGCTTGTCTATCTCACAAGGTTGCGCAGCGGTGTTTGCAGCTGGCTACTGGTACCCGTGTGGCTCCTGAGTCAGCCTGCCTCAACTTCAGCACAGTCAGAAGAGCATATCGCAGCCGACCAACACCTCACCCACAATCTGTGTACAGCAGCAAATGGACACCGACTTCCCACCATTAGAATACGCAATTTAAAAAGTCATAGAGCTGAGCATAGTGACGCTCTCAGAATTAAATGATATATAAAGCCATGCCTCAATCCACATTATCCATCTGACATTAATTGGCGGGGCAATCCTTGTCGTTGAAATTGTAATACCCAAACCCCAAGTCCGCCGAGTCAGTCACCGACTTGTCATATTTGCGGCAGGTACCTGTCTGTGTCCCGGTCGTGGGATTAGTGACAATGTAAAACCCTACCGCCAAGCAGCGATTGTCAGACTTGCAGCTCAAGATGCAGTTGGGTTGGTTGGTGTTGAAGTTGGCGTCGTAGTTGAACGCGTTTGCGCCCGGCAGGCCTCGTGCGTTACATATCGCGGGTTTGACCAATATCGGCGTAACCGTGGTTGCGACCTGGACCGTTTCCGTGCTTGTCGGTCCGACTGTGGTCTGCATTGATGTTAGCATCCGGACTCATACACGATGCGGTCAACTAATGGTAGGCTGATAGATGGGTTCTGGCATACAGTTACGGCAACCTCCTGCGTCGCGAACACGTATTGAGTATTGGTCACAAACACAGTCGAGACTGGTTGTTTTGTGAATTGCTGAGTTTTCTCTTGGGTGACGGTTGCGGTGCGAGTGATTGTTGCCGGGCTCGGATTGTAAATGCGTTTACAAGCAGCCGTCATGATCGGCCTTGAGTACTTCCTCTCGATCCCGCAGAAAACGGGGTTGATGACGGCACGCTTCTGTGGGCCATTGTATTGGTATACGGTGCGAGTGCCTGCTGTAACAGTCTGCTCTTGGGTTTGGATTGGATTGTCCGAGTATCGTGTTACCTCGCTCGTGATGACGATGGTGCTGGTCCTGTTGCACAAGTATTATGTTAGCAGTCATATATACAGCAGAACCATTAACTAGAAGTAAACCTACACTTGTACCGCAGTCGAATATGTCGGTGCTGGCAATGTTATCATTTGGAAGTTAGTGTGAACCGTGGTAGCTGTTGCCGTCACTGTCTTCGCGGGGAGCGGCCCCAGGTAGGATGCGCAGAGATCGGTAGCTCTATATCCGAGCTTCTGCTTGATCTCATTGCACGCAGCGACTAAGTGAAGATTGAAGTTAGTTTTCAAATCAGTCCAATGAACCACTGCAACTGGGTGAAATCGGAGTACCAGGGAAGTAATTTGCTTACTTGTTGGGTTAGGTGGTACAGCGTGAGAGATGGCAGGATACGCCAAAAGGCTCAGGAGAGAAAAGTCAAAAACACGCATCTTGATTGCCTTTCTCAACAGTATAGATAGATCAGAGCCAGGATAGAGTTGGTGAAGGCACTGCTATACAAATAGGATCAAAGATGAAAGGGCGACGAAACAGGAGCAGACACGGGTGAGAAATCTTCATATATGGAGGGTAAGGAATTTGGATAGGTATTGATGCTAGCTGTGCAGGATTGAATTACGGAGAGACTGCTCCGTCCTAAGATGAAGGCTTGATGCATCCAAACACCTTAGCGTTAGAGTAGGAGGATTCGCTCAGACATGTGGTTCTAATTTGTTCCACATCAAGTTAGGATGTGCACACCAAATGGAGTAGATCTTCCGGGGCGTGTAAGCAACAGATCTGGTAATCTATGAAAGCCAATGAATCGCCATCTTCATCCTGACGCGCGCTAAGAAATCCGAATTCGAACCTTTACGGTAGCATCCGTACGGGGCTTCAGGGGTCAGGTTTGAGCTAATCGTCTAGACTTGGGCCCAAATCCAAGCCACAAAGCGTACTAAGAGCCCTATCATTTTTAGCTGGGCTGGCTATCAAGATCTAACTTACTGGTGAAAAGCTTGGACTCCACATTTGCAATGTATGAGGCATAGTCTTTGTTAGTGTTTGTGGCTGCCGATTCTCAGGTTCTCAACACTAGCCTCAATGTTCCAACGGATTATCCCGTTCCTAACCCTCATCCCCATCTCTATCCATGTTTCATTACATGAGCCAGTCTGCTTCCAGTAAGGCTTATTTAAAATGGAGTAGCATCGGGAACGGATCAATCTTGGATCAGAATTTAGCATCATGATCACCTGCGGTAAATTGCTTGTACGCACTAGTCAGGGCTGAAAGTAGACGGCATCCAAGATGCGCGGATCATCGCAGAAAGCTAATAGAGGTCACCCCTGTGCATCGGCCCCCTCATTCCAATCATAAATGGTCGGGTATATGAAGCCGGTGCATGGCGTTCAGCTTCTTCTCGACGAGGCTAAAAGACCGTCACGCGGTCATTTACCAACAAGCTACAGCTCGCGCAATTGACCTAAAAGGGAACAGGAACAGGAACCACGAAATGGTTAAGTTCTTTAACCTAGTGTGTCGACATCTGACGAAGCTTGCTCTTGTGATAACGCATCAGGGATATGGGTAGTTTATCATCAAATATACAAGTACAAGCGCCGTAATTGTTCAATTTTTCTATTGGTAGAAAGGAATCATGTTAAGCTAATCATGAAATCCACCACCATACACACGGATCTCCTGTTATTCTAATAGAACTGACCACCGGAGATGAGGCTAATTGGTTGTTTGGAAAACGATGAGCAGTGACGAGCGACCATTTTAGGGCAGGGGTGCCAATAATAGGCAGCCTCCACTGTTTCCAAAAGCTCTGTACGAGGCACCGCAAAACAGGACACATGTAGCGATGCAAAATGGCCCAAGGCCCCAAGTCTCAAGATTATTCCATCATCCATCCGCACTCACCAGCAGATATCCACCGTCCAGAATACAACTACAGTTACTCAGGAGCAGGTCACTGTGGATATCAAGCCAAGCGCGGCGATTTACAATCGTGCTTTACCCAGTTGAATCTGGTTCCAGGCGGCCGTGTCCATTTTCAAGTAGCGTTCGCCGCTAAGCCAGTACAGAGGATCCTCTTGGCCCTCTGCATCCGGGTTCCATGACAGGCCTTTCAACACTGCCTTGGACTGCTTGAATGTCGCCGTTGTTTCGATACTAGTTGAGGGACGGTTAGTGAGGGATACCCTAAGTATGATGCCTGTAATGGGCTGAGTGAGTAGACATACGCTTTGCAAAAGCGGACAAGTTTAGGTAACTGGTACAAAGTAAGGCCACTCGAACGAAGTCGTTCGAAGAGCTTGTCGGTGAACTCCTCCACCTCACTTGGGTTCTCCAAGGTGATGGCAGCGGCGCCCGCCTGACCATCGTATCTACAGGGTAGGTGTCAGCAACGCACCCAAACGCGGGTAGAAAGCGCTTACCCATTCAGCTTAACGGCATATACAGAGCAATCTTGGACACCAGGGAGTTTTGCGATGTGTTCTCGAACCTCGCTAGCACTCACATTCTCGCCTCTCCAGCGGAAAGTATCGCCAGATCGATCATGGAAACGAACCCACCCATGCTTGTTGCGAATTAGAAGATCTCCAGTTCGCTGAAACAAGTCTCCCTTTTGGAAAACATCAGATACCAACTTCAACCCTGTGGCATCCGGGTCCCTGTAATATTCATTGTAGAAGTCCATGGAACGCACCCGGCCGATAGCTTCTCCTGGTTCTCCAGCCTTGGCAGGCACAGCAAAACCTGTCTTTGGGTCCCGATAAATATCCTCCGCCACAGGATCATACTTGACGAGAAAAGTGTCATCCTCGGCGTACAGCTTAATTGGGCCCGCGAACCCCACCATGCCCGCACCAGTAGTGCCTGTGGTGAAGTTGTCAAATTTGGCGATGCCCTCGGTGGACCGATAGACCTCGCGGATCTCGAATATGCCAAATCTCTTTCTAAGGTTTAGCCACACATCTCGCGACAAACCGTTCCCGGTAGCAACAATGCACTTGTGGGCTTTGTCATGAGGAGATTCCGGGGCGGACAGCAGATAGCGGCAGAGCTCTCCGACGTAGAGCAGGCGAGTAGCCCCGCTCTCGACCAATTGAGCTGAGAATTTCGAAGCCGAAAATTTACGTGCGAGACAAAGAGAGCCGGAGAGACCAGTAGAATAGTACAGACCGCTCAATAGACACGTGGCATGGAAGAGTGGCAGGCAGGAAAATGTTCGAAGAGGAAGATAACGGCGGCGATTGTTCACATCTACAGTGAGTGGGGTTGACACCAGAGCCAGTAGGAAATTTTTGATGGCTACAGCTTTGGGTTTACCACTGGTGCCAGATGTGTATATCAAAGCGCCGGTGCCTGTTAGAGGGTGCGAGACACGGGTGATGGGATAATCCGGCTGCACGGAGGACAGGTCCTCGTATCGAAGCTGGGTGATGTTGGCGGCAGTGCACGTCCCCTCATCAAGCTGCAGTGGAGGGAATGAGGTAAGGTTGAGGCAGATGGTTGGTAGGTGGAGAGTGTATTCGCCAAGCTCCGCAATTGGTGCAGCCAGATCCGGTGTGCACACAATGAGCTTTGGCGTCGCGATTTGGAGACAGTGCTGCAGTGTCTGGGCTGTCACCAGGGTCTAGAATTAGCTAATTTTTCTTTACGTATTCATAGATGCGTATGCCACAGACGATTTCGCGTCAATGCGGGAGCCTGACAGGTCTTCCATCAATAGCAGGATAACAGTATAGAAGCTCCATAGATGGAGAGAACCGTGGGGACGATGGAAGTGTTGTGGGGCCCCAAGTTGGTGATGTGGGATTGGGGTGGTTGCACCACTAGTGCATGGACAGGGGTAATGTGGGACACGGGAAACAGGGGATTTCGGGACGTGGAGACGAATATGAAAAGCCGAGGGCAAATGATTGACGGCAGAAGAAACGGAAAAATATCGCACCTCGGAGCGCAGAGTTGATGAGGGCTGGAATAGCTCCTAGCTTGGATGCAGCTGCAATGGAAAAGATCATTTCGGGGGAATTAGTAGCAAAGATGGCGATGGCATCGCCTGCTGATACGCCTCGCATTGCCAGGAGAGCAGCAATCCTGTCCGTCTCTACAAGATACCATAATTAGCTTCTGGTACACTGCCACTATTAACACTAGCGCAAGAGACGTACCCAAGAGCACTTCTGCGTAACTCCAACTGCGGCCTTCAAACCAGATAGCCTCAGCCTTAGGGTCAGCCAGCTGCAGCATATGGTAGAGAGATGTGTCATCTCCTAGAACACGAATCCGTTCCTGGAGTCTCTTTCGAAAGGCCCGCTCTCGGAGAAGCTGCTGCACATCGTAGGAAAGTCCATAGCGCTTGTCCACGTAGAGAGCACTGAGGAGCGTGGCGGTGGCGGCAGACGCTGCAAGGGCAACGGCCTTTACTGGTCCTTGGATGGGGATTCTGGATGACATTTTGAAGCAGCAAATGAGATGATTATTTTTTGTTATGTTGAATATGCGCGAAACAGGCTGTCAGCACCTTTTCTTGTCCCAACATGAACCTCCACGTGGGGCTGCCGTGGGCGGCACAACCACCCCACTGGTTAAACTTAGAGGCCATGGCAGGGGTAAATGAGGCGAGCGGTGGGATCTGGAGCATTTATTTTTGTTTGAACATTTTTCAGACTGAGACAACTCCCCATTGGCAAACAACTTCGAAAATCTCACCAAATCTTTGCATTCTTCATCCCCGTACCATGTCTTCACCAGGTCAGAGAGTTGCTATGATCTCGAACCAGATGTCCAGCCCTGCGAGAGAATCTCCTCGGGATGCCCTCCTGAGACGAAACCCAAACGATGTGGTACGTAGCTCTCACTTACCATCTCCCCACCACCAAGCCAAGCATCTGACTCCTGTCTAGGTTTTCACTGTCGCAGCTCGAACTGCCTTGACAAAAGCCAAAAAAGGCTACCTCAAGGATACTCAACTCGAAGGGCTTCTGGTGCCATTACTACAGGTACCCTTCCTTTGAATATGTGCATGGGTTCATCTAATGTTTAATTGCAGAACGTGCGAGAAGCCTCAAAGATTGACCCGCAGCTTGTGGAAGAAGTGGTTGTTGGCAATGTCCTTCACAAGGACGCCACCTTTGTGACGCGGGCATCTGTGCTCGCTGCCGGCTTCCCAGCCACAACATCCATCTCCACGGTAAGTCGATGGTGCTCCTCTGGCCTTTTGGCAGTGGAATCTGTCGCGCAAAAAGTTGCATCTGGCAGCATTGATATTGGAATTGCTGTGGGCGCCGAGAGCATGAGCACCAACGCGGACAATGGCGCGCCGAAATTCCCCCCTCAATTTATGGAAAACCCCACAATCAAGGACATCACAGAACTGATGCCATGGACCTCTGAAAACGTTGCGCGGGACTTTGGAATAACACGCGAGCGCCAGGACGCATACGCCGCCGCGTCATTCCAAAAAGCTGAGGCGACGCAAAAAGCCGGCTACTTTGCTGAGGAGATTGCGCCCATTACCACCACTTGGAAAGACCCAAAGAGCGGAGAGGTTCGGGAAGTGATTGTGGATAGAGATGATGGAATTCGACCAGGAACGACCCCAGAGGGCCTAGCCAAGATTAGATCAGCCTTTCCTCAGTGGCCACCAGCGACGACCACGGGTGGAAATGCATCTCAAATCACGGACGGGGCTGCTGCAGTCCTCATAACACGTCGTGATGTAGCAGAAAAACTCGGAATGCCTATCTTGGGCAAGTTTGTGCAATCCACTGTGGCGGGAGTTGAGCCGAGGATCATGGGTGTTGGGCCCACTGTCGCTATTCCCAAGTTGATGGCGAAGCTGGGGATTTCGACCAGCGACGTGGACATTTTTGAGATAAATGAGGCGTTTGCATCCATGGTAGGTAAACCCACTTCTAGTCAGCTTGGCATGATTTTGCTCACTCAAAGCTCACAGTTGGTCTACTGTGTGGAAACGCTTGGGTTGGACCCAGGCCGCGTCAATCCTCGAGGAGGAGCAATGTAAGGGCATAAAAGACGTGCTTGCAAAACTCATGGGCTAATACGTTTTCTATAGCGCATTCGGTCATCCATTGGGATGTACTGGGGCGCGACAGATTGTCACTGCTTTGGCTGAACTTAAGCGCACCGGAAAAAAGATTGCAGTGACATCAATGTGTATCGGAACTGTGAGTTACTTCCTATCACTATATTATCTAGCGAACATCTCATCTCTAACTTGTAACAGGGCATGGGAATGGCTAGCTTAATTGTCTCTGAAGAATAGATAGAATAGTCCAAGCAGGTAATTAACTTGTATTTTTAAAATTCCTCATGTCCTAGTTGATAATGGAGATCTTTTGAGTCTTTCTAAGCCAATATCAGCACCCTGATTAATGTTTGCCCTTACTAGAGTTGAAGCGAGAAATTCGGGGCCAATTGCCTTCACTCACAATTCATCATTGTTAGCTCTGGGCCATTGGGCTTCATTCCCCCGCATGTCACTCTCATGTTTTTACGGGCGCTTTGGTCACGATGGCACCTTGAGAACGAAGCTATGCCTTACTTCTGAATTGAACGGCAACTTGTCAAGCTAGGGGCCCAGTCTGATGCAATCCTCAATGTTTTCGCTTAGACCGAATTTCGGCATTTTGGTGGGATGTCATGTGGCTGCCACGCTGAAGAGGGTGAAATGGCTAGGAAAATGCTTCAGCTGCGATGAGCCTGTATGGCGTTGAAGCCTAAGTCACAGTTGGTCACGATCCCTGGGTAGATCCACTCGGTGCCGCTCACGAGGTTCAACGCACATTCAGCTTCAGCCAGCCATTTTTATCCTTGGCACAGGCCTGACGGTCTAAGCCATCTCTGCTAAGGACCTAGGCCTCCTAACTGGTCTTTTTGATCGTACGATAATGTTGGCATGCCACAAAATGTGTTTGAGGCGGCTCGCTTCGCTCGATTTCAGACCAGTTTTGGACAAGTCTTTCGCATCCCTGCCCTCTCGTGGGGCCAAAATGAGCTACATCTGTTCAGTCACGAACCAGGAAATCAATGATATTCAGTATTCTTCTCTGCAATTCTGATTATTCTAGGCTTTCCAGTATTGTCTGCGCTCATGTTCTTTGCTTGACTTCCTTGATGTGTGGAAAGGTAGCATAAAAGGTGTGCATAAAACGAGAGCCAGTCTCCAGTATTGGTCTCCGGGGAAATAATTCTTAAAGTCCTACGAATTAGTTTCAATACTATCATCCGATGAACCGGTCTTTTAGATTGCATAGGCCTATGCCACGATTCGCACCTACTTGAAGCCTAAGGCCCAGATAAAAAGTCGCCATGCGCCAAGAATAGGCTTGACAAACTATTGAATTTCCATCTTTCCATTTTCGGGCGCTTGCATATATCACGCAGAAAGCGGTGGTTATAATGCCGTTTTAGAAATCCACTTCACTGTCTACCAAACTAAGTCTGTTCATGCAGGATATATTGTTTCCGGCTCCTGTGGCTGCCTGGAAGCGATTGAACTAAGGCCATTAAGGCTAGATCAACCGCTGCGCACAATGGGGTCCAGGTTAGAGGCCAACGTGATTGGCTAGCTAAAAATGCCCTGGGCAGAGCAGAACTGGCAAACAGTCATGAATGGTAGAAGGATGACTGGAATAACAAATGTGGCCGGCTGTAAATGAACCCAAAGCAGAAGGGCCGGTCAATAGGCTTCGGGTATGGCCCAAGCAGTTCAAGCCATGCGACCGCATCAGTGTAAATGTGGCTGGCTGGCTGTGGGCTTTCAGTTCTTGGCAGTCAATAGCCATAGCAGGTATCAACTACTAGCGGTTAACTTGTTGCTTTGCTCCCGAACACCACAAGGATGTTTAGCCAACCGGATGCGGTAGAAGCTCCCATGATACTGGTTAGCCTGGGTCATGTGGACAACCAGTAAGAACCAAAGCCTTAGGATCAAGGCCATCTTAACGACTGACAGTAAAGTAGTCTAAGGATCTGCGATTGAAAGGGATACCACGAGCCAAAGACACATATTTAAAGGCCATCATATCGCAGGTTTCATTTCTATTTCTCATCATCCACTCCAACACAACCTTCCTCATATTTACCAAAACAAGCACCAACAAAACACACAATCTTCAACGCACATACACCGCCAACATGCCTGCCCGCTCGACTAAAGTAACCATCATCAACAGCACCGACCTCGACCTCAACCTCCAGTCGAGCCACCTCGATCACGGCATCTGGAGCTCCGACAGCGAGCCATCCAGAAACATCTCTTCGAGACGTTCTATTACCTTCCAGGCTGAATCGAGTGGCTTCATGACCGGGGATCAGGGAAACGTCGTGTATCGTGGTGAGGCCGGCGACTTCCAATTTTGGTTCAACAACCCATACGCCGGTTCCACCAGTTACTCTCAGAGCAGCCCCAGCGGCTACAATGCGACCTACACTGGTGGTAGTGGTGAGAACTCTCATGTCACCTGGACTATTGGTAAGAATTCCCATTAAACCAAAGTGCCCTGCAATTTATCTGACGCACTCAAAGTCAAGGCTTAGACACTAGTCTGGGCTGCCCCAAAGCGGCGGCGAAATGTAACAACGTATGCATATTGTCCGCATTCTGACGGGGAGAGAACATCTTGGACATTTTGGAATCTTGATACAATTGATAGAGCTACTTCTATGTAGTGCCGTATTATCAACCACTTTGATTTATACATTATTCTTGACCTTTGCGATCTTTGTCTGATCTGACCACACATAGGTCCAACTACTACCATGTGAACTCTCGCTTTGATGTGTCCCTCGGATACTCAAAAAAGCAGCAATGTGATTGTTCGGAGTCTTCTGGCTTGGAGATTTAAACTCGTAGCCAAGTTCTTTTAGTTTGTCATATACTAGGAACATGTTGTCATTTAATCTACGTAAAGGCGTCTGAGAGCCGAAGGGGGCAGAAGCTAAAATAATTGACAATGCAATCATAGATGCTGGGTTCGTTTAGGACTGTCGAAGTGAATCACCACCTTTCCAGTCAACTATACAATAACACGTTAGTATCACGAATACTCTAGATTTCGGCAGTGGGAAGAGACTTACCTGAGCAAATTCCTGCGCCAACGGAACCAGATCATCCAGCTTCTTGGGAATTATTGAAGGCTTGACTTGTCCCCTTTCGACAAAGCCAATGGCCTCCAGAATATCCTGCTTCGTACCAACCGCCGAGCCCACAATCTTGATACCTCTGTCTATGAATTTCATTGGGTGGACGGAGAATACCTGATCTGGCGGTGTAATACCAATGGCCACGAGTGTTCCAAACGGCCCCAAAACATCAACCATCGAGTTGTACGCGGCGCTTGATCCGGCGCAAACTAAGCCCACGCTGGCGCCCGCCCCGTCGGTGAGTTGATACACCGACGCGGCGAGATCTTCCGTCTCCGCGACATCCACAAAGTGGTTGGCGCCAGATGCGATGCAGAATTCGCGCTTCCCCGAGCCCACATCGAGCGCAACGACACGGTATCCCATGGCCTTTGCGTATTGGATGGCGAGGGCGCCCACGCCGCCGCCGGCACCAGCAATAGCCACCCACTGACCGCCGACAGCGTTGGCATTCTTGATTGCGGCGTAGGCCGTGACGCCGCCGCACAAAATGGGCGCAATCAACTCATCCGCGACCTTGATCGTCTTGGGGATCCGGATCAGGTACCGCGAGGGCACCAGCGCGTACTCGGCGAAGGTACCGTCAATCTTGCGACCCGAGTTGAGCTGCTCCTGACACCGCGTCTCTCCGCCCGGGTGAAGACAAAAGGCGCACACCCGACACACGTCGCGGAGCCAGGCGATGCCGACGCGGTCGCCGATCTGTGCCTCGCCAGCAGACACGGCCGTTCCCACCTCGACGATATACCCGACGCCCTCGTGGCCCAGGATCCTACGCGTGGGGCCCAGCTTGCCCGTCGCAAGGGCTATGTCGGACCCACAAACACCGCTCACTGCGAGGCGCACCAGGACCTCGGAGGGCCCGGGCACTGGCGTCTGCACTTCTTCAATCTGGAATCTGAAGCTGTCCTCGGAGCGCTGATATCGGTAGCTGTTAGCTATCTCTGTGTCCCAGATGGGCAGCACTCTGTGAGGTGGGGACAAAGGAGCTTACGACGACGACCCCTGCTCGCATTGTGGATGGGGCGGGCGGCATGTTGGACAGATTGAGATTGAGATTGAAATAATGGGGTTAATTGCAACAACGACAGGATGACATTTACAGATTACGGTAGATTGGAGGTTGTATTCAGGGGGAGATATACAGGCATATATACACGGCTGCATGAGTCGCAGACACGCGGCACAGAGTGAATTGTCCCTTGTCTTGGGGGTGTCTCAGTGTGTCCGCATTCCCCGGCCGTACTGCCACTTCAGCACCTCGTCGACCCCACAGAGACGACTCCCGTGTGACGCTCCCGCCCCCGCGCGTGGGGCAGCGCAGCGATGCTACTGCTACAGTGCCGTACTACTGTACAACACACTTCACAGGCGCGCGACTTCATCGCTCCTCTTCAGCTCGAATCCTCGTCCGCGGAGGCGCTTGGGCCAAACCCCGCTCTTGCCGGGCGCCAGGATACCGTTGGGATCCAGTGCATCCTTGAGCTGCTCGTTGAACTTGAGCAGCGATTGCCCGTTCCAGTTGTACACGCTGGCAATCTGGTCCATGTAGCAGAGATGCGTGCGGTATTCCCCGTACCCCTAATTGTAGCATTAGCGCGTTGTTTCTGTGTACAGGAAAAAAAGAAAAGAAAAGAAAAAATATGCATACCTCGGCGGCAGCATCGTCAATGAGAAGTTCAATGCACCGGTGCGCTTTTTTGCGCTGCACAGGGTCCGTCTTGTCGAATGTAAGACATACTGCAATTTCGTTAGTTTTACTGGTCACGCATCAATCGCGCAACAGCCTTCACATACCGATATGGTGCAGCTCGCGCCATCCCACGACGAACGTGCCAATGTAGTCGAAGCCAAATTGCGTGAAGCGACGCTTGACCATTTCATACTGCTTGTTGGCATCCACGCCCGTCGCGGGGGAGATGGGCGAGAATCCCAGCAGAGAGCCCCGCTCGCACGTCCAGTTGAGCCAGCCCAGCTCGTAGAGATTTGGGGACCCTCGGAGCGTTTCGTCCCGCATGTTCAGGATGCTGAGCTTTTCGCCTTCAGATCTTGGTTCGGGGAATTCATATTTTGCCTTTGATCATGTCAGTCATTTGTATCCGCTTGTGCAAATGCTATTTCTGATACTCACGCCCGGAATCTCCATAAATGATGCCTTGAGCGCTTGCCACTGAATGTCGCGCATTGGCTTCGGTCCGTACATGGCGCCGTAAATGTTCCATCTGCCGACTTTGATCTTCTTAGCAATGGTATCGACCTCTGTGCTTGACAATACACCCTTATTGGTTGTGTAGTCGGATTTAGGACCATAAACGGCTGCGTCAATGAGGGTGTTGCGAATGGTGGGGGCGTTCATAATAACACCCGCGATTCTCAGCTTTCTCACCCGCTCTACAATTTCTGGGAGGTCTGTTTCTTTCGCGAACGAAAACATGTATGCTTGATAGCCCTATGTACATAATTAGTTGCGATGGTCTGCTGAAATTTGGCTGATTTGGGGACGCTCACACCAGGATCTGGCATGAGCCAAAAGCCCATCTTAGTCACAATACCAAGGTTAGACTGAGAAAAGATGCCATCATGATATGGCCCGTAGCCTTGCAGGAGAATTAGCTATGGAACTGTTTGAGAAGAACAATTTTAACTGACCGTACTGAAATGTCTGCCACGTGTTGTTTCCCGGCAGGGCTCCCATGCCAGTGCGAATGATTTCTCCGTTTGGAAGGACAACCTCCATGCCACAGTGCATCGAGAAGTGTTCACCATAGGGTGTGTAACCGGCACCACGCTCGAGTGCGTTGCCAAGTAACGAGCCACCACCTGGCAGTGATCACATTAGTGATGAAGCGACAAATAGAGCCAATTTTCATACCAAGGTCTGGGTTGTCGATCCAAAGATGCTTGTAGCCATTTTCCTTGAGGTGGTCGTTAAGCTTAAAGTATGTGACACCTGGTTCAACAAGACAAGTGCAATCCCTGTCGCTCACATCAAGGACCTTGTCCATTCGAGCACCAAGATCGAGGACAATGCTTCCCCGAAGCCTAGGCGCTGCGCCGCCATATCCTGTTGAAGATAAATTCGACGCATCAGCAATGTTGGGGTAAGAAATAGACACTTTCAGGCTCACATACCGAGATTGCGACCAATGGAGACGGGCCATAGTGGCGTCAGATACTTGTTGGCAAGCTTCACAATGGCGCTGACGTCCTCGGTGCTTCCAGGGCATACAACAGCCCCAGCGAGGAAATGATCTTTTTCCAGGACATAAAAGAGATCGTGTTCCTTGGGGAGATTTGTGTATGCGCCCTCAGTGTCGGGCATCATGGTTTCCGTTGTGTGAATGACGACATTGTTGTCGCCAACAACCTTGGCGATTTCCCGAAGCGCCTCGCGGAACGAACCTGCGGAGACATCGGGAGGAAGAATGAGAGCCTGGTCTCGAATGTTGTCTAAGGAAGTTATGGATGTCATTGTTAATCAGGTTTTTGGAGGTGAGAGTGAGGAGAGAATGCAAGTTGGGGAATGTGGGACGGTTATAGGGACAGAGGAACCGCATATGGATCCGGGTGAATTACAACAGCACCATGATAATACCCAGGTCTATTCAGAGCTTCTGACGTACCTCCGGCTGGCATTGATTTGCCTCTAGGCGACAGGTGGCTTTGAGTAATTGGGATGTGAGGCGTGGGGCATGCGACCTGTGTGGGTCAACGCGCATGTTACTGTATCTGCAATGTTTCATGATCGAGACGGGCCAACGGAGATCAGATTTTTCAGGTCCCTATATCAATTGTCAGATCAATCGTGGTAAGACACTGGATCTTGTTAAAGTCATATATCCTGAAAAAGAATTATCCTCTTGAATGTATTCTCGCAACTCCACCACCACCCCCAATTAGCTTTTATCCACCTCTCTACAACCCGCTGGACATATTTATCCCAACGCCATCCTTGTTCCGCTAGCTTCATTACACCTCCATTTCCAGTGCTCGCCCTCTACATATAAACTCAGCCCGTCCACGACATACCCAACCCGGACGGAGAACGAGAGCCTGGCCATCTAGCTGACTTTGGGCAATTGCAGCGACTGGACCCGCTGCGGCCCGCGTCTCCCGTCGCTAAGTCATAGTGGGGATGCTGAAGGTGGGGCTTTCCCACCTAAGATTCAAGATGGAAAATGATGACTGCATGGGAATATGTGGTTGGAAAATGATGAGTTTTCTCATGGTTCGCGACTAGGTGGTTTTATTATGCATAAATCTAATGGCCATAACGTAAAATGAATCCTGCAACCTTTCAGGTCAATGAAATAGTTGGGTCCAATACATGCTCCAGTCGATGGAACTTTCCCTGGTCTACCATGTCAACCCACTTCTCCACTCCTTTCAGAAACCACCCATAACCACATTGCTGCACAGCGCTGTGAAAATCGAGTTTCAAGGTGCTGTCAGCAACATCTGCATTCCATGTAGGCAGCAATTGGCACATGCGATCTGAATAGACCTTCCTTAATTGTGTCTGCTCATACTCCATCAAATGGATCCAGTACAGCCCATTTTTACCTTCATTATCAATGTATTCGTCACCGTCTGATCGCTCTCGTTCGGCCTGTGCATCTTCAGGGCTCTCATCAGCATAACCATCACGGTCTGGTTCTTCATCGCGCTGACTGCCAAGAAGCATCTGAGGCATCTCGGTGGCCGCCCAGAATGGCACAGCCGAGGCAAATTCCCAGTCAATGACGGCAGTAATGGCTCCGTCATCATCAACTAGGATATTGTTCAGGGACAGGTCATCGTGCCAGACGACAGTGCGCTCAGGTAGGCTATCGGTGGTGGGGAATACTTTGGGAAGCAGGCCGCGCAGCTTCTTAGCTACCTGGATAAGATGCTCTGCATCTTCCCTCTCATCGTCATCTTCCTCCTCTTCCAATACGTCGTGTTGTTCTTGGATTATAATCCTGAGGCAAGCGTCCAGCCAATCATGGCTTGAGCGGAATGGTCCTCGAGGCACGTCGTAGTCGAAGCGTGGGCCCCAGAAGAAGAGCCGCGAAACCATGTGATCCGGCACTGGGCTGCTGCTTTGTTCAGATTGGCCGTTTTCTTTGGGTACACCCAGTAAGGTTCCAATACCCTGTAGTACGGGCGGCCTTTGAGATGCCTGGAGTAGCTGGTTCTGGTAGTCGGCTACCTGCTCGGTCAATGTCCTCTTTGCAGCCGTTGGGATTTTCCTCCAAAGAGAGTATGCTGAGCGCCCAGGCATAAATTCCATGAGGATCCATTCGAACCCAATCTCGTTATCGAATGAATCGTCAAAGGCAATGACTTCCGGCACAGGGATTGTCGTGTGTTGACGTATCCAACGCAGTGTCGTAACCTCGCCCAAAGTCTTGTAGCGAGGGTCAAGAGGGAGAGACAACCGCATGACCAGCTTCCTTTTTCCCTTGGGCTCCACCAGATACAGTTTATTGAAAGCACCCGCCGTCATGAACTTGACATCGCATTCATCGGGAACATCGATCTTTAAGGTGTGGAGGCAGACCGTTTTGATGGCGTCCAAGTCAGGCTCGGTATGCCAGCACGCTTCTGCATGAAAAGTGCCATCTTTCCAAACAAGACCTTTTCGACTTGGCGTTTCCATGGCGGTAGAAAGCGATGTCGCGACCGACCGTGCTGTGGAATCTGATGGATCAAAAAGGGGGGTGACGCGTAAGTTTTCGCGTCGTTGGAAGGAATGCGCTACCCTGTATCTACCCGCTCTGATAAGCACCCGACAACCACCGAGCCTCGGGCAATGGTTTTTCCTAGAAAAGCTAAGAGGACTTCATTTTAGGTTTAAATACGGTGTAATGGGTCATTATTGATTAATTTCACTGTGATAGAGTAATGTTTGGTGGATAGAACATCACATCCGAAACACCTAGGTACGTAGCATAGCTAGCTGACAGTTAGTTATATAAGACCTAGCTAGACCCTCTCAATAGACGGAACAAGAGCTCCAATACAACTTGTGTACCCCATAGCTTTCACAAAAACATGGATTTTTTTCACTGGGATGGTTGACTGCGTGTGAGTGTCGTTGGTGGAACAAGCAAAACTCTTAGGGTCATTTCTAAACATGACGATGCCAGCGAATTTTCACGACAGATTATTTCTCGCGATGGCAACAGAGAGCCTCTTTGAGCAGCGGCGACCAATGCGCACTTTGGAATAGTGATTCAGTCCTTGTCGATCCAATGCATGTCCAATTTAAAGAGCCCACTTGTCGGTCCTACTTCGATCCACAACCGCTTTGTCTATTCCCATTTCACGTGGAACGCGTCAGCGCATCACCATCTTAGTGTGGTGGCGTTGAGCTAGTGAATGACTATTAGAGGTTGCGACTGCTAGTGTTGTCGCCGGGCGGGCGGCTATTGCTTGTTTTGGGGCTAATCAAAACGGAACACAGAAAGAATACAAGAAAAGAAGAAATCTAGGCTAGGAACAGTAAAGGGAATAAAAGGCCCCTTATTATGTGTCGCATTGGGGAGTTTTCCTATATCAGGTCAGCTCGTCACATCTCTTAAAGATGCCGTCTATCCCCACTGGGGGGAATCCTTGGGTTTGAGCTCTTCAATCTCCTGGCTCATTTTCTGTGTCTGGAAGGTCATCCACTCTGTTCAAAATGGCTTCGTCATTGGTTTCAGCATTCAATCTGTGGCTCGCTTTGGGTTATCTGACCGTCGGCTCCGAGGCTGCTTTATGTAACCCTCGCTCTTTATCTTCACTGTGGAGTGAAACGAGCACCTTCGCGAGTATGGACATGGGAACAAGCACAGGCTCGGTTGCAAGCACAAGCATCACTGCAAATGCCGACAGCAGTATAAGCGAAAGCACGAGCATTACCACGACAAGTGCGAGCACGTACATCGCTGTGCCCACGACTCTTTCAACTGATCTGAGCTCCACCGATATTGCTTCCCCATCCACCAGCCAGCCTAGTGAGATATTGATTCTCACAAGCACCGCAGCCGATGAGATACCACTTCCAGAAACCAGTTCGGCGTCTACCACGGCATTGGCCGCGGTCACAACATCACTCAGCGAAACTATGACTTCCGAAATCCCAATCGATCCTGCCACGATAACCACCGCGTTTACGACTAGCACATCCACTGTTGCTGCAGCTGCGACCGCTATCGTTGTTAATGGTGGCTTTGACAACGAGCCGGCGACGATTAGCCCCTGGATAGTTTTCGGGGATGGCTACAACCTTGATTCTACAAAATCGCAAGCCGGTTCGCGTTCGCTTTGGTTGAACCCGAGAACTCAGACAAGTGTTGTGCAGCAGAGTTTGGATGCATCAGATATAAGCGCTGGCGTCGATTATTCCTTTTCCTTCTGGCTATACAACAGCATAAGCGGTACGAGCTTGGCGTGCCGTAGTATGTTCTACTTTTGTGGCTTCGGAAGTTCTGGAAGCCTGGGCTATCAGTCTAGTACTCTGAAAACAGCAGACGCGGGTGCCTGGCAATCATTTTCAACTACTTGTACATATACTCAGGATGAAATCAACGCCGGGGGCCTGCGTGTCTACATCAACATTTCACCCGGCTCGATGGGCGCAGGCGGCTGCTGGATTGACTCAGCACAACTGGTGGCACCAAACTAGTGGCTAGGAATTTGGTGGAAGAGTTGGTGTTGACGCTCCTGAATCTTCAGGTTCTGACTTAGGCTCTTGAAAATGGGAGCGATTAGTTGTATGCAAGTTTACCGAGTTAGGCCCTATATATAGCCTACTAAAATATACTAGGGATATGCTTAGACTTTGTTAGGTAATTACTTAATTACTTATACCTTGGCTTCAAGATGCATTTTGGCATTCATTTCTTTTAGAATATTTTCATTTTCTGTTTTATCCATTTAATCGGGAGCGTTTGAGCGGCAGATATCTTTGTGTAGTGTTGAAACGTACTAAACCATGGTTTGTTAACATTTTGTGCAAGATCCAGGTTAAATTCAAGTATCTGGATGGGCGGCAGAATATTTGACCTACATAATACCAGTACTACATTTACTAATATATACTCTTAACTCATTTTCTCTCTAACCTTTGCACCGATACATTGCAAACTCTGGCATATAGTGCTTATCAAGCTAGAGAGGGAAGAGGCTTGCACGATTTCAAAAACTGGAATGTTCACCTTAACCTCCCGGATGAACCAATTTCTTAGCTCAATAGCAATCAAGGAGTCGATCCCGAAAGCGTCACTGGGCCTTTTAGGATCGATTACTTCAACCGGCATCATCAGTGATCTTGAAAGCCTTTGTAGGAATGCATGGAGCAAGTGCTCGTGTACCTCAGGCATTGACATAGCCGAGCTCAGTAGCTTTAGCAGATCAACTACTTTGGCATCGGCTCCACTTTGACCTTTGTGAGAAGTGTTTATATGTGGACGAGTGAATTCTGTAGGAGAAAAGACTGGGTCTCGACCCCAAAAGGGTAGTTCTTGATCTTTCTCGACGGTTGTGTGCACATCAGTGATAAAATATCGGTTGGGGATGCCTTTGCCTTGCGGCATTACAGCCAAGCTGTTTCCATATTTTTCTCTCCTAGGTTTGATGTTTCTCGTCCCCCAGTTTGTCAATTAAACCATTGGACACGCTGGGATAGTTGGTGGTGAGATATTATTGTATTTATGTTAGTAGTTAATGGCACTGAGTCTTGACAGTCAAGGTAAAATTAAGTAGATAAAAGTATAGGAAGCAAACATCAGTACATACAAAACTGTGTAGGCAAGGCAACTGGACTATTGGCGACGAATGCCACATAATTACTATAGACGTCTCAAACTCAATCTCGCTGATTCGTGTCGTAGGTTACCGTGTCGTTTATCCCTGGTCATTTAGGGTGCATTTCCGAATTAGTTGGTAGCTATGCCCCCAATGCTGCCTTCAGCTCCGTTATCGCTGTCGAGTAAGCGACTTCCCATTGTTCCCATTCCTTTGTTCCTTCACGAACGTCCTTGTCGAATGCGTGACCAACATCCTTCAAAGTTCTATTCACTACCCGACGTTTCCCATCTTCGAGCTTCGCGGCCATCGCGTTTGCTTCTGGGGCTAGAGTGTCTCCGCTGCAGGTCAAGATAACAACAGTATCGGGGAAAAGAGTAGGATCCGCAAATGTAGGGGATATGGCGGGATGCAATCTTGATGATCCGTCTTGGACGTAAGATTCATCGAAGATTCGCATTATAGCTGGTGAAAGTGGCTTGATCGGATCGGGGACGGCTCTCGTTTCAGGTTCAATAGAAAGATCCACGACTGGATACATTGCTACAACTGCTTGTATTTTGAGAGTTGTGAAATTGTCCTTTAGGCAAGCTGATGCCACCAAAGCCAGGTTTCCGCCGGCACTAAATCCAGTGACACCCACGCGTTCGACGTCAAATTCTTGGGGCTGGCTTTCTACCCATTTGAGAGTGTCCTCAACATCGCGAATGGCTCCAGGGAATGGCACCTCCGGAGCTTTGCGGTAATCGGCATCCAAGACGGCAAAATCAGTCTCTTTTGCAACGCGGGCGAGGAAGTCACGGTCGCTATCGAGGCATGGTATCACGAACCCGCTCCCGTGCCAGTTAACAAGGATGGGCCTCTTGCTAGGAGAAGATGTAGACTCCTCAGTTTCGGAAGATGGAAGATATAGCCATCCATCAATGGAGCGACCCGGGTCCCGCGATGGAATGCGGATTTGTTTCCGGCTAACCCCA
This sequence comes from Calonectria hawksworthii, assembly GCA_020975415.1. NCBI lineage: Eukaryota > Fungi > Ascomycota > Sordariomycetes > Hypocreales > Nectriaceae > Calonectria > Calonectria hawksworthii. Next base: position 2,866,576 of record JAHXZK010000005.1, on the reverse strand, counting down.
GAAGGAAGAGCAAGATTCTTTTTGGGTCGTAGTAGCCACCATGTCACGAGTCGAAACAAACTGGCATATAGCTTGAGGCGGAGGTAGTGGAAGAAGCCAATGTGCGTCATGGTTTCGGTTGAGGTTAAGAGACGGAAATTGGCATGGAGCAATTGCGCAAACCAGGACTATATAACGGGGATGTCAACGTCAGCGGATATGACGGCACCTGGATCCGCGTCGCTTACTGAGATGCGGGGTAATTGCCGAGATGGAGAATTTCTCAGATTACGGCTGGATTTATCCCATAAGATATAGAAAAGGTGAGAGGTGTAATACGTTGGTGGGTTATATAAGCAGCCTCTGACACTGGAATTTACAAAAATGGGTTACCCAATCGAAGAACTTCCACGAGGCCATAGTTTTATAACGTGTTTTGTAATCCTATACTATTTGCCATATTATTATATTGAATTTGGAAATAACTTGAGTTTGTAACCGCAAGTCACATTGGATCAGCATCATTTACTTCTAGTTAAAAAAAAAACAAAAAAAAAACAAGCGGTAGGCTCAACCGGGTGTTCCAGGAACCAGGCCACAGAGGTGGCATACAAATAGCGTTCAACGATAGATTTGGTCGTGAAAATCTTTTCGCCCTGACTAAAAGAACAATTAACTTGTGCCCCCTCTTCAACTTCAAAAGTTCTCCCTTCTTTGAGCTTTTCCAAAATCTCAGGCTGCCGTACTTCCGTCTTTAATGCAATAGCATATATGCTGGCCCAACGGTTCACTACTTCAACCGAGCCATAGATCCAGTAGTCTTCCTCGCCAAGCCATATGACAACGTTTTTAGCTTTGCGATAAATATCAGTCATTAGTGGTACTTGGGTACTCTTCTCCTGTGGAGAGAGCTAGTTGATTCATAAGGCATCTGCCCATTGAGTACCAGTGACATTTTCCAGTTGAAGGGCGCACAAGGCAAGCATGAGATTTGGGGTTACCCGAACAGTGTACCGTCCATCTATGCTGACAGCGCAAGAAACCTTACAATTTTCGTCTAAGACTCGTGGTACATCGGGAGAGAGAAGGCTAGGGGCGTAAGGACCATCCCAGTCGTACGGGAGCGCCTCATACGGCCTGGTCGTCCAGTCTAGAGGCAAGTCCCATAGAGATGCTACGATTTGATATTTGCCTTGAACGTGACATCTAGGATGGATATCAAGTAGTCTAAATGATGGCCCTGGAGGGAGAGTACCATAAGGATATCTGTAAAAGTGAATGTTGCCATTCCCCTCTGCTCCACCTAACGTGGAAAAAGGCTTGGGTCGGGTCCTGGCGATGGGGAGCGCGGAACGTCGATGGGGGAGCGCGCATGCGTGAGGCCAAGGCAAAAGAAAAGAGGTTTCTTCCTGTTATACCACATGCACCAGGTATGCATTCGTGATTTAACTGTCCACATACTTTATCTTGACAACTCGGCGAAGGAGAATCCTTTTCAAGGCATGAATCACGGCCTCGCATCACACGAACTTAACGTCATCTATCTGCTAGGGAACGCAACTGATGGTTTTCGACAAGCTGATGTCATGTTGAGCCAGAAGATGGCAGAGATGCTAGCAGACTTTTCATCTGGCGAAACCCATCTACCGCGCGAAGATGAAGCGGTTGTGTTTACTGGCCCTACTCACCAACTTGGCTCATGTAGCACCGAAACCTACGACTTGGGATTTCGGAATGGTCGGGGCCAAATTCTTCTCCAGCCGGGCTGGGAGAAGTGTTTTCGATCAGGAGAAATGCTTCGAGTTATACCATTTCAAGATACTTAATCCTAAATCCTAAATTGTACATGGTTGTTTCTCTATAATTTACTGGCCGTCAAGTTCTTATAATGGTGGATCATCTGTGGTTTGCAGTAGCCCATTAATCCCTGCTTGCCTCCCTCGCCCCCTATTCCAGATTGCTTGTGTCCAGCTATAAACGCTTGGGGAAGGGGCTTCTCAAAACTATTAATCCAGATGGTACCGGCTTCGATACGATTGGCTAGCGCATAGGCCCGGTCAATATTTGAGGACCACACAGCGCCTCCCAAGCCAGTGGTGGTGTTGTTGACTCGGGCAATCACCTCATCTTCGGTCGACCAGGTTTGAACTGGAACAATGGGTCCTGAAAGACTGTCAGCAATCTTTATCATCAGGGTTAACAGAGAAGTGTCCCTCTTACCAAATGCTTCTCCCTGAACAACCAGAGATTCATCAGGAGGATGATCCACGATGGCAGGATGGATAACAAAGCTTGAGTCATCAAACTTTTGGTCTCCACCTAGAGCAAACTTGTATCCATTCTTGGCTGTGTCTTCAAAGAAGGATTTGACAACGTTGTATTGCATCTCGTTTTGGACAGGGCCAAGCATGGCACCACCATCAACGGATGCGGGGGCGACCTTCCACGCCTTGACCGTCTCAACCATCTTTTTCAAGAATGGTTCGTAAATATCTTTGTGCACATAGATGCGCTTGCTGGCGACGCAAAGCTGTCCGGAATTAAAAAAAGAGCCCATGGCAACCTGAGGCGCCACAACATCAACGTCGACGTCTGGGCAAATAATGCTAGCGCTGTTTCCACCCAGTTCTAATGTAACATCTTTAAGGGTTTGGCTAGCTGAGGCCATAATCTTCTTGCCAGTCGCTGTGGAACCAGTGAAGGTGATTTTGTGAATGCCGGGATGAGTGCAAATTTGCGGCCCCAGCGTATCGTCTCCGTGCAGTACCTGCAGTACACCAGGTGGAAACACATCCTTGATGATCTCGCCGAGTTTTAAAAGGGTATAAGGCGTAAATGGAGATGGCTTGGCGATGATGCAGTTGCCGGCGAGCACAGCTGGTGCAATCTTTCCAATCGCGAGAATGAGGGGAAAGTTCCAAGGGCAGATTGCGCCAATGACGCCTATGGGGGCATATTGCAAAGTGAGACGAAGGTTCTTGTCGTCTTGGATAATCTGAGATTCGGGTTGATGCAGAGTGGCTACACGTGGATTAGAATCTTGAATGGACCCGCAAAAGCTACCGCGTGCTCACCGTAGAAATCAAAGTGGTCAATTGCATGCTGCACCTCGAGGTCAGCGAATTGTGGTGGCTTGCCGCATTCTAGCATGAGCAGGTTCGCCATCTCAGCCCGATGCTGCTGCAGCAATTCGCTCGCTCGGATGAGACTCCTCTGCCTCTCTGCCCATGGCGTCTTTGACCATTGAGGAAAGGCTGCTGTGGCTGCGACGACGGCATCTTCCAAGTCGCTGGGCGCGGCAATAGGTACGTCCCATAGAGGCTTGCGATTAGAAGGGTTCACACCCTGACCGTTCTGTTCGCTGCCGCGGAGGTTCCCTGCAATCAGGTTGCGGAACGAGAAAAAGTCTGCATTCGCCATTTTTGCTACGGTGGAGTTCTAACTTGGAAAAAAGACAGCGATGGCACGGGAATATTTTTTCCCCAGGATCAACTTTTTAAACCCAACATGCAGTCCGCATATAGGCACGTTTATAGGGCGGCACGCACATAACCCACCCCCTCTCGGTCAACATGGGGTCGGGTCCAGGTGGTGGCTTTGGGCTACTGAATGTGGGTGGTCCCACATGACAAAGCACCAAGGAGGCGGCGTTTTGCCTCACTTAATCCCAACGGGGCTGAACCACCGCGATCGCCGTGGTTGATACTGGAATGGCTCCGTAATGTTGCATTGGGACTCGTTGAGACGGAGAACCACTGAAATCAACCTTGTCGGAAACAACGGGGCGGGCCGACTTGCATCAGCGGAGTCCATCGACCGGGAGATAATGAGGCATATCTGTGAATTTTGACAGAATTATTTGATCATAACACAGGTAATTTCTAATCAGAATCTTTTGTAGACTACCAGTGTAAGGAATCGAGAGCACGGTGCTACTGATTGAGGGCTGCTGGCAGATGTCTCAGCCACCTCGCTTGCAGCCAGTATTGGTGGGGAGTAGCCAGCTGGTCAGGAAGTTGAAACAGCATCAGCAGCCACGATTGATTCTTTGGCACAGATGAATGTGTACAGCTCATTCTGCCTCAATGTTCCACAGCCACAGTTTGGGATACATGAAGTGCAGATTATGCAAGATGAAGAGCGGTGATAGATGACATGGTTTCGTCCAGACCCTGAGAATCCACCAGCCAATCGGACCAAATAATAACGCAGCGGCACCCGCTGCGGGGCCCCAGGGCACTGTGGATGGAGCTGCAGCGACTCCATCTTACCGCCGAAGCTGAAGACGAGTCGTCGTGCCGCCAATTCCAAGCATTTGTGCCATTTCCATGCGAGAATCCAATAATCTAACGGTTGTATCTAGATGTGGCACTATTACGCGTTGCCGGACTCTCCAGACGGATTGCCGAGGTTGCAAGCTTCCCCGCAACGTACGTTCCGCCTTTCCGCTTCAAGCCTGGGTTGGACCCACTGACTGTTGGCCAGCTGGGACTCAGAGTCTCATCTGGTGCCAAGGTGAACTTTGATGTGGCCGCGCTTGGAAACATGAAGAAATTAGAGTTGGGCGTGGTGGGTTTTTTTTTTAGAGCCATGTGGGTTCGTTCTCACCATTTCCGCGGTGTAACAAGAGCAGGAAAACGGCCCCACATGTTGGTCTGGTTTGATCAGGCCATGGTCGATTGACACGGTCGGTAACAAGTGTGGGATGACCTTGCGAATAGCTTCAATTCAGTGGTTTTATCACAATGGAATCGGTCTTGAGAGAACTGGTAGATTATTCTTCGCTTTAGTATCTCGAATTCATCCCACTTTGGTGGTATCAGACTGGTTCAATTCAACAGACCCAACTAGACAAGACAACACGACCACAAAGTCCTTCGCAGCAACAACAACTCCTCGCCAAAAGCAAGCAAATTGCAAGTACCGATACCTAGATTCCACATCCTTCCGCTGTGCGAACTTGATACCCATCAGGCCAAAAAGAGCCGTCTTTGCCATCCCAGACGCCGACTCCCTCCACTGAAACACCCTGAAATAGCATCGAAGGCGAAAAGGCGGATGACTGCGTATCTGCAAACGAGGCTTGATCCTCGAATGCACCAAGCTCATGTGCTTGGTAGCTTCTGGCTTCCCAGGACATTGATCCTGTATCATTTTCTGACGTCTGCGAACCGGTCGGCCAGCCTACATTTTCAGTAGGAGCTGGGAACTCGTCGGTTACGCACTCGGGCGATGATTGTGATTCGAAGTTCTCCGCGCATTGAATCATGTTAATAATGGGGAGAAGATCCGAGTCTGCAAGTCCAATTCCAAGTGAAGCCATCCCATCCACTTCGTGACCAGACATGGGTTGCCGCAAGCCCACGGGAAAGTCGCACGGTTCTGGTAAACGACCCTGGTTGAAGCTGAGATCCATCGTAACGACAAGCTTCAGGTAACATTTTGGATAAGAGCAGATTATCTCCTTCCAAGAGTCCGAGCTGACTTGGGATGTCGAAAAGATGGATTCAATACACTGGGCGAGCTGTGTCTGTCCCAGCATCAAGCGAATTGTTTCAGCGACCCACTCCACTCCATCATAGAGGCACTCATATGTTTTCATCGCTTTGATCAGAGGATCCGGGTCGGTCCCAGGTTTACGCATCGTTATTCTGCAGTCAATCAAGTGTATAGCTAGGGGTAAGGCAATGCAGGCGACCCTAGTGCTATTAGTAAAAGAAAATAGGATCCACGCGATAGCTAATCAGAATACTTACACGCTAACGGGAAGAAAGCGGATGAGGCCCAAATTTGATAGGGCTCTCATACAACTGACAATTCCCTCTATTGCATTTTGAATGCCCTCGTGATGATTCTCTGTGTTGCCGAGGTCAAAATCGCACGCATCCGCAAACTCAAGCATGGCTCGGTTCGTCAAGGCGATCTTCAAACAACTAACAGCCCAAGTTATTATTATCCGTTTGGAATATTTAGTGGTCAACTTACTAGTAGTATATGGATGCAAAATTACTGTAGAGGGCTGTCGAGGGGTGAAGCACATCCCCGGACCTCAGGGCGGGGTCGTGGCAGCGATTGTCGGTAGACAGGCTTGTTTTTATTTTCTTGTGCCACTGGTCCAGGAAAGTTTGAAAACTTTGCAACTGAAGTTTATCCTCTGAGGAGAGAGCATACTTTTTCTCGCATCCTCTCTCGTATGGAAACAGCAGTGAAGACACACCATTCAAGTTGACACACATCTCAGCGAGGTACAAGAACGACATTGTCAGGTGTTTTTTCGTGACTGGATTGTAGACCTTGGAGTGGTATGTTTCGGAGGCCAGGTCCGCGTAGCTGATTACAAAGCCCGAGCCCAGATCGAGATTATCATTCGATATGCGACAACTGCGCCTCAGCGAAATAGAGAGCAGGCTATCGCGGACAATGCAACAGCCCCAGAGCCTTTTCAGGGAATCTTGCTTCTGTGTCTCATGATGGTCCGGCGAATCTATTGGAACACGCTGGGTCTGGTGAGCTTTTGCTGCCTTTGCGCTCTCAATAGCAATCGCCAGCCACGTGACGTTGCGCTTGCAAACTGCATTTTCGACAGATGGTGACCAGTATGAGAGCAAAAGTGCAGCCTGTGCTATATGAAGCCTAGAAGACTCCACCTCAAAGTCATATAGAGACTTTGCGCGCTGGTAAAAGGCTTTCCGCGCGGCGCGGATGCTCGTGTACCCAAGCCTCTCCAACGCGCCCTGCGAAACATACGAGCACGCGGCGAACAGCATAGACTGAAGCACCAATAGTGGCATCCGAGGAACCGTCTGGGTCGTTTCCTCTACTTGATGATACATGTTCCAGAAAAGGGTTTCGTTGATCAGCGGCATCATAGGGTGGACGAAGCGAAAGTATTGCAGAACAAATTCGTCAAGTATAGCCTTTGCTGGCACTGAAAGGCATTTCTTGATATCCAGGTAGTTCACATCCTCTGGTGGCATATTCGACAAGTTTGAAACTGTGAGAAACGAATATGCCGAGTATGTGACTTCGGATCTGAACATTCGGTACTGGTTCAGAGATGGTAGGTCCATTGGGTAGCTGCATTCGGAGGAAAAGCTGGGCAAAGACGGCTCTGGCTGCTGATGCGATGCCTGATTCCGGTCAGGCATTCTACGACGATTGGATACCTTCTTCGTTCCTTGGTTCCGGACACTCGGCAAATTCGTTGTGTTCTCTGCATCGTGTCGGCTTGGGGCTGAGGTCTCGCTTCGTTCATACTCCGGAGATTCACCATCCGTGGAGTTGTCGTGTGCAGCATCGATGGACGCTCGTCTCGGATCTGCATCATCATCGGCCGCGTCGTATTCGAGCTTCTGCTTCTTCCGAAATCTGCCTTATCTGAGCGCGGAAATTCCGTATCACACACTCGATCCACTCACCCGCGAGCAACCCGATCGACCACGACACAGGGGTGGCCATCGAGTACACAGTTGACGCATGGTTGCCCATCGCGAGCGACTGTGCATCGCACTTTGCGACGGCGACATACCAAGCAGGCCTTGGATGCTCTTGTGCGATTTTTGATCTCGACTCTGCTGCGAGCCTTCATACCGGCGAGCGAGGGAATCATGGTTGATTGAAGTGGTGTGTAATCAGATGGATTACAGCGGGGCAAAATGTGTTTCTTAGTGACAGACCAAGTCATTCAATGCGGCAGTGCGCCCTCATTTCGACATCCTTGTATGTGGGGAATGCACCATCTCATGTGGGTCGACAACTCCTGGCCACATGGCCTGCAAGGCAACATTTCTAGCACTAGTATCAATTTTGGGATAGATTGAAATTATTCGCTTTAATCTATACGAATTATTGGTGGTAAATTATCCACATTTTGTTCGTTTGTTGAACAGACGAACACTGACAAATCGTGGCAGGTCTAGGGTGGGAGCCGAAGGTTTTTATCTCGTCAAATCAATCCCCTGTCAGCAACTCCCTAGGTTTATGATGGAAACGTTAGTGTAATTTTATTTTTGATTTATAATTCGGGGTCGGTTGCTTATCCGGGGCTGATCACGGTCTCGGCACTGTCGAGCTTGTCAAGAAAGGTGATAGTGGCTAAACACCAGAAATTCATCTTCAATTTGAACACGGTTCCACTGAAGCCGAGACTTTGCGTCAGAAATCTACCTATCTATCCGTCATCTTAGCTCTGTTTCCTTTCTGTGCGGTTTCATTTCTCAATGCACATGTCCAAAATCTCCCGAACCTGAGCCTCCTCTGTCAATGGAACAGGATTCGTTTTTATCCAGATGTCGTCCAAACTATTTTTTGCCAAAAGATAAAGCTTCTCAGGGCCGATCCCAACATCCTTAAGCGATCTGGGCATATCGAGTGCTCTGATAATTACGTCGAGAATGTCGCCAAGATCAACCGCTCCGACATCAAGGCCCTTTGCCTGAAGCAGCTGCGTTACTTCGCTTGTCCCCAGAAGTAGATCTCTTACCGCAGATTGCCGATCGACATTTGCATTCTTCTGTAGATTGTACTTGCAAACGGCAGGAAGCAGGATGCAACTGGTTTCACCATGGCCAACACCGAGGGGCCCAAGCTGGTGGCCGATTGCATGACTGGCTCCCAGGGGAACCCCGCTGGAGACGGCACACATGGCATCAATAACCCCTTGCTGACAAAGGTGTCGAGCACTCAGCGAATCAGGATTCATCTTGCTCTCAAGTAGCCCTGAAATAAGCTTTGGAAGTCCTCGCCTTGCCCATTCATCCCCGTGTTGGTTGGAAAGCAGCGAGCAAAGCGTCTCCACGCAGTGGTCGACGGAGCGAATACCTGTGCTAAGCCACACCCACTGCGGAGTCGTAAGACATAATTCTGGGTCCTGGATCACGAGTTCTGGATCGAGGCCTTGGCACAAAAATGTTCTCTTGGCATGGCCTTTGGATTCTGTGCCCCCCGCGATAGCTTGATACTCGCCGCCTGAAAGGGAGGTAGGCATGTGAATCAGGGGAATGGTAGGTGTAATGATGGTTTCTCGCACAGCAGGGTTGCTTTTCTTGGAACCCCAAAGTGTGCTCATGTCCTCTTCGGTAGTGGCAGAATTGGCTAAAGCGAGTCGTACCAGCTTGGCGGCGTCTGTTAAACTACCAGCACCCAAAGTGACTAGGCAGTCAATGTCCTTGTTTTGGGCATCTTTGACGACCTCCAAGACTTCAGCGATGGGTGTATGTGGGCTGATGCCAATTCTCACTCCAGCAACACGGTCTCCTAGAGCTGAGCGAAGACGTTCGAGGGCATTGGTGTTGTTTGCTAAGGATTTGGAACAGATGATGTACGCCTTGGTGCTTGAGAATGTTGCTTCAATGTGGCTCAAGCAAGCCTCTGGAAATCTCAGTCCATAGGAGATTTTAGGTGTGGCTTTGTCATCGAAAGCCGGACGACACACTTCAGTACCAAATCGGAACGACATTGGTAGTGCTTGAATTAGATTGGAATAAAAGTCGGTGAGCTAAAACATTCTCCTGGAATCCTTATAGCAGACCGATTCTATTCATAACTTTCATCTCGTATCGCCATGTGGGGTCAATAACCACATTTTCATCTTCATCTCGTGGGGTGGTGACCCCACATGATTATCGATTAAAGGAAAGGTTTATCGACTAGTGCGGACTGAAATCTTGTCTATCATGGCACAGTGAATCATTGATCATTTTGAGCTTACACAATGGCGTCGATCAGAAACGGTGCGCGGGCTCTAAGAAGCAAAGCCCCTCATGATGTGGTTGTTCTGTCAGCCATTCGAAGCCCAATCACACGGTCATTCAAAGGCGGTTTCAAAGATGCGTGGCCAGAAGATATTCTGGCGCCGGTAACTCAATCCATCTATTTATCCCGTAAAAGGCCGCACTAATCAATTACAGGTAATGGCAGAAGCACCCAGACGGGCCAACATTGACCCGAATGATGTTGAGGATGTGTTGATCGGCAACGTTTTGGCTGAACTAGGATTTGCCAAAACTGGAAGGATGGCTTTGCTGCATGCCGGGTTCCCCGTGACAACGACCTTCCACACTGTAAACCGCCAATGTTCGAGCAGCTTGCAAGCCATCACCCACTTGGCGCACTCTATCCAGGCTGGCCAGGTTGATGTGGCCATGGCTGGTGGTGTCGAAAGCATGTCTAAGAATTACCAGACCCGAGGCGTTCCCGCCGACGTCGGTCCCACACTGAAAGATACCCCCATCAAATCGGCTGCGGATTGCTTGATGCCAATGGGGATCACTTCGGAGAACGTGGCGCGTCGATACAACATAACTCGTCAGATGCAAGACGAATTTGCCCTACTCAGCCATACCAGGGCCAATCAGGCACAGTCAAGTGGCAGGTTTACCTCGGAAATTGTCCCAGTAACTTACACAGTCACGGGCGAAGACGGGAAAAAAGCTCAAGTCCGCATTGAAGCGGATGACACAATTCGACCGGGTGTGACCCTGGAAAGATTGGCCAAGCTCAAACCGGCGTTTATCCCCGACGGAGGAAGCACCGCGGGAAACTCGTAAGGCTCGACCAAGTTGAACCATGGCGCGTCACTTACTCTCTCCTACAGGTCACAGATATCCGATGGAGCATCAGCGGTGATTCTAGCTCGCAGATCATGGGCTGAGGCCCGAGGACTCAAACCAGTCGCGCGATTCCTGGGTACCCAGATTGCAGGCTGCGAGCCTGATGAAATGGGAATCGGGCCTCTCTATGCTATCCCCAAGCTATACAAACACGCTGGGATTGAACAAAGGGACGTCGACATCTTTGAACTGAACGAGGCCTTTGCTAGCCAGACTTTGGCTTGCATTCACGGCCTTGGGCTAGACGTGAACAAGGTCAATCCCAACGGTGGGGCCATTGCCTTGGGCCATCCCACCGGCGCCACAGGAAGTCGTCAGCTGGCCACAATACTTGCTGAGCTTGCAAGACAAGATAAGGAGGTTGGAGTGATTAGCATGTGCGCAAGGTGAGTCCGATATCCCAGCCCTAAATATCCACGTTGCATATTAACATACGGGAAGTACTGGAATCGGTGTTGCATCGGCTTTCATTCGAGAATAGTGTGAAAGTGCAAATTGAGTAGATTAGGATCAGTTACATCGATATTTACGTAGATAGATGGATAGTTAAACTAGAGATAAGGGTTAGCAACTCGAGCGTAAACAGATCGCGTAGCTCAAGATATGTGTGGTGTACATATTTAGCGAATCTAAGTCCCAATTTATGAACACGTTGCGAGTCATCCTCTTGCAAGCATAGACGTAATAGAATCGAACGAGACGTATTCTGAATACACTAGAAACCTGCTTCTAAATCCAAGATCCTCCATACGCTTTGCCTGCAAAGGCCCAATGTCTATTCTATAAGAGCGTGTAGTATACATCGTTTATGCGGTGGTGTCCCTTTGCGATTATTCTATAGGATTTATGCTAGATTATGAGACTACCTTGTTATCCCTCAGCTCTGTAATCTCAGTTTGGTCGAGGCCAATGATATCAGCGAGAATTTCATCCGTGTGTTGTCCCAAAAGTGGCGGTGGTGTTCTGATGGACGGCTGGGTCCTCGAGTACTGGACAGGGCTGTTGAGGACTTTCAGGGGTCCGCAGGCCGGGTGCTCAAGTTCCTTGATCATGCCTCTTGCCAGAACTGAATCATTTAGTATACATGATCGGATCATCGTAATTCCCTTTTAGAATTATTTGGACGGTTTGACTTACTATGCTCATGATTTAGCGTGTCCATGAGATCGTTGACCTTTGCATACGGCAAGCCGCTACCCTCGAAAGTTTCAAGCCACTCGCTTGTAGTCTTGGACATCGTGACCTCTTCAATCCAACTCTCGAGGACTTTTCGATTCGCCACACGGGCAGAATTTGTTGAAAAGCGCTCATCTGAGGCCCATTGAGGCTGACCCAAACAGTTGCACAAAACACCAAAGAGTCGATCATTGGCACCTCCGATGAGGATGTCACCATCGCTTGTCTTGAACGCACGGTAAGGGACCACAGATGCTGTATATCAGTTTAGCATGGTTCAGTTCGAGTCAAGTAAAGGATAAAACCCACGATGTGAGGTACCGTATCTGCCACCATCTCGCTTATTGGTTACGAGTACAGATTGAGCCATATTGGAGAGGGTCGCAACTTGACAGTCACTCAGACAGACGTCCAAATGTTGACCCTGCCCAGAAGCATGTCGCTCAATTACAGCTGCTAACACGCTGTTTGCCGCGTACATGCCTGTTGTTAGATCCGTGACTGCAACTCCCACCTTGACTGGTGGCCCATCGCGTGGCCCGGTGATGTGCATCAAGCCCATTTCGCTGCTCTTTCTTAGCACAGGACGATTTCCCCGGATAAAATATTCACGTACGCTTCGACCATAACATCGTATCCGGTACGATTCCTGTATGGTCCGGTTTGGCCATATCCAGTAATACTGGCGTAAATGAGCTTGGGATTAGCCTTTGACAAAGTTTCATAATCCAAGCCGTATTTTTTCAAGGTGCCTGGCAAATAATTTTCAACTACAATGTCTGAGCTTGCAGCAAGCTGGGCAATGATATCAGCCCCCTTCTTTTCCTTGAAGGAGAGGCCAATGGACTTTTTGTTCCGATTTACCTAGACAGAGTCAACAAAAGTCTGTTCAACATACCCATGTTTGGAAGAGGCCATACTGATAAGAAATATGCGCTTTCGCCGACTCCAGACCGGCCATCCAGGTAAGGCGCATAAGGTGGCCCCCAGGCCCTGGTATCATCACCTCGAGTCGGATGTTCAATTTTGATTACCTCGGCACTGATCTGTCAGCATCATGAACATGATCTTTGGACCACTGTGCCACTTACCCCATGTCACCAAGAATCTGGGTGCAATATGGCTAGAAAGACCGTTAGCGAGAGTTTCTATTGTTTTCATTCCGGTTGCACGTACACCAGCAAGGACTCTAGATAGGTCAAGCACTCTGACTCCAGTGAGCGGCAGCTTTTGAGAAGCCAATGTAGCTTTTCCTCTGCAAAAGGCCATGGGGCGCAAAAGCGACGGCCCAAATTTCCAGCATTTTTGCAACATGTTGGTTTAGTGATTATCCTCTATTTCGTGTCTCCCAAGCCAATCAATACCATTATCTCGCGAGCCGGGCTTTTAGTTGACAACGTAATTAGTACCTGTTAATTGGAGTGATGTGGGGCCGCATCGGATGTGTGTGCCAAAGCCCCACGAATTCGTCTGTCGTGGGGCCTTTTTTGGTGTTGGACACAGTGGGAGAACAGCCCCACGGACGGCTTTCAGTTGGAATATGGTAGATGAAGTAAGGGAAGAAGGAGGCGAAAATGCGCTAAAACGCCCCGGTTATTAATGGGATTAGTTCAGGAATTTTACTTTGTCAGAGGAGACCTTCACCAATTGCTATCTGTGTGCAGCCAGCAGCCATGAAGCCGCTCAACTACGTGAAGCGAGCCCATCGCTTGGGCATAACTCTTCGGCGAGATTTCTCGAGTTCAGCGCCGAGGAGAAGAATTGACAAAATACTACCCTCAGCCACAGAGGCCATTAGTAAAATGCGGAGCAGTTCCACGGTCCTGGTCGGCGGCTTCGGCTTCTCTGGGGTGCCCAGCTCGCTGATTAATGCTGTGGCGGCAAAAGGAGAGCTGAAAGACCTCACAGTAGTGTCAAATAATGCCGGCATGCCTGGTGTTGGGCTCGGTGCGTGCTTCCAATTATCTTGCAAATTGTGTACTGATCCAAGAAAAAGGGCAGCTGCTTGATACCCGACAGATTGGCAAAATGATTGCGTCCTATATTGGGGAGAACAAAACGTTTGAAAAGATGTACCTCACAGGCGAGTTAAGCCTGGAGCTTATCCCTCAAGGAACGATTGCAGAAAAGTGTGCAGCGGGAGCGGCGGGAGTTCCAGCCTTTTACACCCCAACAGCATACGGGACCATCAGTGAGTCCCACCAAATGCATCCGGCCTTGGTGATCCCTTAGCTAATCACTACCTTAGTACAAACTGGAGAACTCCCCGTCAGGTACAACTCTGATGGTACCGTCGCGGTTATGTCTAAACCGAGGGAGACCAGAAAGTTCCGTGGGAAAGACTATGTCATGGAAGAGTCGATATTCGGCGATGTGGCTCTGGTCAAGGTCCACAAGGCCGACAGACTTGGCAACTGCACATTTCGAAAGGCTCAGAACAATTTCAACGAGGTCATGGCTAAAAACGCGAAATGGACTATTGTAGAAGCCGATGAAATTGTTGATGTTGGAGAACTCAATCCTGAAAATGTTCACATCCAGGGCATCTATGTTGATGCAGTCATCCAGAGCACAGAAGCAAAGAAGATTGAGAAGCTGACATTTGCCAAAGACCCTCAAGACATTGTGAAAGGTATTCCACGCTATTCAAAACTGCACAAGTCCAGAAATTTCTGACAAAAAAGCACAGCCACTGCGTCAAGTCAAAAGCGGGAGAGAATCATCAGACGGGCGGCCAAGGAATTACAGGATGGCATGTATGTCAATCTCGGAATCGGAATCCCACTCGCAACGCCTGCCCTGGTTCCAGAGGGAATGGAAGTAATTCTACAGTCAGAAAATGGTATCTTGGGCATGGGCCGATACCCGAAGCCTGGCGAGGAGGATCCCGATCTGATTAATCCCGGTAAAGAGACTGTGACTCTCAAATCTGGTGCATCTACCTTTGGAAGCCACGAGAGCTTCGGCATGATTCGATCTGGAAGGATCAATTTGACCATGTTAGGAGCCCTGCAGGTCAGCATGTACGGAGGTAGGTGCCATCACAACCGATCTCCCCATGAGACAATTACTAAATGGTTCAAGATCTCGCCAATTTCATGCTTCCCGGGAAGGTGAAAGGGATAGGCGGTGCCATGGATCTCGTGGCCAGTCCCGAAAAGACAAAAGTTGTCATCACCATGGTATGTACCATGTTTAATATGAATGAATATATTCTGATGCAAATACAGGAGCACGTCGATAGGAATGGTCGCCCCAAAATCTTGAAAGGTGAGGTCTCCACTCCACGGGTATATGATCTGGTGATCTAACAGGACACAGACTGCACGTTTCCCTTGACTGGAAAGCGTTGCGTATCTAGAATCATCACCGATATCGCAGTATTCGACTGTACTTCAAAGGGTCTTGTCCTGAAAGAATTGGTTGAGGAAGTGAGCATGGACGAATTGATTGAGAAGACGGATGCTCCCTTTGAGGTCGCTGCAGATTTCAAACCGTACGACAGCTAGAAAATATTGATAGAATTAATGATTAGAGCTTTCGATACATCGCTGATGAAGAGTTGACAAATGCACATGCCTGAGTGTCATTTAACCCCTTTGCCTGGAGGAAAGGACAGAGGCGTACCCACCGCCCACAGGGAGCATATGATGGTGATAAGCTTTATAGTAAGTTTGATCTAAAATCATTGTAAAATATCCTTTATTGACCTGGAACACCCGGCTGAACCTATCGTTTGTTTTCTTTTTTTAACTAGAAGTAAATCCTTTATTGACTAATTCTTAGAAAGCACCAAGGTGTCTTGGACCATCCGCTGGGATGAGCCCAAGTAGTTCATGGGATCACAAAGCCTTTCTAACTCTTCTAATGAAATAACGCTTGTCACCCTTTCATCCTCTTGCAAAGTCTTTAGCAAAGTTGTGGAACCGCTTCCTTCAATTGTCTTCCTGCAGGCATCATAAACAACGTCATGAGCATTTTGCCTGCCGATGTACTTTGCCAAGCTCATCATGACAGCCTCACCCACAATTAAACCTTTGGTAGATGCCAAGTTGGCTGCCATGTTATCTTCGTGCACCTCCAACCCTGCCAGTGTGAACTCGGCTTGATGAAGGGCTCCGACAGTCATAACGAAGCTTTCGGGAATGGCAACCCATTCAAGATGCCATGGGCCCGAGGCGCGCTCAAAGTCCGATACCATGCCATCAAGGACAAGTCCGGCATTAGAACGCAGAACCTTGGAGGCAGCCAAAATTACCTCACTCGAGATGGGGTTTCGCTTTTGAGGCATTGTCGAAGAGGCCCCACGATGTGGGACGAACGGTTCAGCAACTTCGCTGAGCTCGTTTGAAGACATGATGATAAGGTCCAATGCAATCTTTCCGAGCGATCCGCCAACAAGAGCTAGAAAATTGACTATTTCTGCCACGCCATCTCGGGCGACGTGCCAGGTAATGGGCGGGTCACTGAGGTCCAGCTCCACAGCCAACTGCTTGCGCACGTTGATGCCATCATCGCCCGAACCCAACGAAGCAAGAGTTCCCGCGGCGCCACCGTACTGAACCATCAGCGCGCGGGACCTTAGCTGATCAAGTCTTTCTTTATGGCGGTAGAATCCCGACAGCCACACAGCACATTTGTAGCCGAAGGTGACTGGAAGGGCATGCTGGAGGTGGGTTCGGCCAGCCATGGGAGTGTTCTGGTATTTAAGTGAGAGACGCTCTAGGGCAACAATGACACTAGATAACTTTTTATCGATTATATCCAATCCTGCTTTCATCTGCAGGATGGTAGCAGTGTCCATAATGTCTTGGGTTGTCGCGCCCCAGTGCAAGTACTTTCCAGCCGGACCGCACATGTCTGTCAGTTGTCGCACAAGAGGTAAAATTGGGTAGCCGACAATATCGGTTTCCGTGCGAAGCTTGTCCAGATCAAGACTCTTCGCGTCGACTTGTGACGTGATTTGATCTCCGGCATCTGCAGGGATCACTTGACAATGCGCCTGTGCTCTCGCGAGGGCTGCTTCTACATCGACACAACGGGCAATATATGCCTTGTCGCTGAAGACCTGTTACAAATTTAAATCAATAACTTTTCTAATTAACGCGGAGCACAATTGAAATCACTTACACTGCGAATCTCATCTGTGCCAAACAAGTTGCGGAAAATAATGGAGTCAAATGCGCTGATGGACCCGAGAGATCGACGCTGTGATAGCGCAAATACTCGAACAGCACGTGGAGCCCTGCCTCTTCTAAACTTACTGGCCTGGGCCAAGAGGCCTGCTGATGACCGTGATAGATTAATACGCATTGTTGAGCAATGTGAGTGAATCGGTCCAGGAGCGATGGTTGTTGGTTGGGTCTTTTTTTGACAGGTCAGCTTAATCCAACTGATCAAAAGTAAACAATTCCCTAGAAGAATGCACCAATTCAAAGGTGATTCAGTGCTAGATATCTTCCCAAACTCTAACGAAACGCCCATTGCTGGCCCACCGACCACTGTTGTCGGACTATCGTCATGTGGGGCCCGACATTCCCACATGGAGGTCAACGCGTCGGTCCCACAAGCTCCCGCCGTGTCAGCAGAGCCATGAGTATAAGTCTGACATGATAATGAGACTGAAATCTCACAAACATCAAATCAACAACACACTTTGACTTGAACAAACCAGTTCATTACAATTCGCAACAATCCAAAATGGTGGCCGTTGTCAAGCGAGAGCCCGCGACTGATCCTCAGAAAGTCTTCCACTATACAGATCTCCAGAGATCGAAACCCACCCGCGAAAATGACCCATATGATTATCAACCCGGCTGGGGAAATCGCCACCAGTCCGAAGTAATCCCGGGCGTGCTGCCAATTGCGCAGAACAACCCACAAGATCGTGGCTTTGGTCTATACACTGAAGGCATCACGTCGTCGGCCTTTGCTGCGCCTCGAGTCGTAAATTCCAGCACTTATATGTACCGCGCCAGGCCATCTGCAGCTCATAGTATGTAAAGTCTTATTTTACTTCATTCGTTCAACAATCCCCTTTCTCGACGAGTAGTTGCATCTCGCAGATATCTGTCAACCATCATTCTCCAGAATTTCCTCTGACCTCTTCCAGATGGTTATGCCGATATTGAAACAAAGTCTCACATTGAGAACTGCTTTCTTTCGCTAAACAAAAATGTCGAGCCATTGCCGCAGCAGGCAGAGTGGACCCCATTCCCGCTTCCCAAGGGCGACGAGAAGATTGACTTTGCCGATGGCCTGCACACCCTATGCGGGAGCGGCGATCCCAACCTCAAGCAAGGACTTGCTCTCTATGTCTACATGATCAACTCATCCATGGATAACAGAGCTTATTGCAACACCGACGGCGATTTCCTCATCACCCCACAGTTAGGAACCATTGACGTTCAGACCGAAATGGGGAAGCTGTACGTCCAGCCTGGAGAGATATGTGTCATTCAGCGCGGAGTTCGCTTCCGGGTATCCCTTCCCGAAGGTACATCTGTCGCACGGGGTCATATTGCCGAGGTATGGGGTTCAATATGGGAACTACCCGACCTCGGTCCTCTTGGTGGTCACGGTCTCGCCAATCCCCGCGACTTCCTGTATCCAACCGCGTACATCGATGACGAGTTGCATGTGCCATTTACGATTGTTGTAAAGAACACCGGCAAGCATGTTTCCATTAACCAAAACCACAGTCCATTTGATGTTGTGGCTTGGCATGGCAACTGTGTTCCATACAAGGTGCGTTGGCTTAAAGCCGTGACGGGTGGCGAGGGTGTCAACATGGACCTAACGAGCGCTTGATAGTACGACTTGACCAAATTCGTGGCACAAAACACCACCACAGTTGATCACACAGATCCCAGTATCAACACGGTCTTGACAGCAAAGTCGGTGGACCCTCACCAGCCACTTGCTGACTATCTGTGGTTCGGTCCGCGATGGGATGTGGCAAGCAATACTTTCAGGCCTCCATACTTCCATCGCAACGCCGCTTCGGAGCTTCTAGCTTGTATCTACGGCAACGGCCTCGGCAGATCCGATGAGTTCCAGCCCGGTGGCTGCAGCTATGAGGGCGGCCACACACCCCACGGCGGCTTTGGCGACGAGTACCTCTACGAGCTCCCGTTGCAAGTAAATGAACCACGCAGGATCTTGGAGAGTGAGTAGCGACTGGATTCTATGAACACGCTTTAGAAGATTGCTAAGCAAGAAACAGATCAAATGACCATCATGGTCGAGTCATCAAGGACCTTCCTTTTTACCGAATACGCCCGCAAGCTTTGTGGCGTTTTCCATCAACACGGCACAGATTCCAAAGTCTGGGATAGGTTGCCGGATAGATTTTCTGCGCATCCACTTACCAAGCAACTGCTTGCTCGTGCCGCAGAGGATAGAGCAAAGGCGCGGGAGGCAGCAAACTACTATCACTCAATCGACTTGCTGCAGGGCGTGTGATAGATTGCTTGTGATTGTTTGGCAGTATCCGCGGTATTTTGATGTAATATATTATATGCAGTAGTGCAGGTGGGTTGATACAGTCGTATCGAGACCATAGGTAGAGCGAGACGTGAATTTCCAGAGGGTGCATTGTCTCCGCGCCGAGGATTAGGCTGGTTACTGTCGAAATTAAGCGAACACAATCCCATTCACAGCTATACATTTGTGACCAAATCACCAAATTATACGAATCCTTACCACCTTACCATGGCCTTGAATAGTATAGCAATGAAGTAGGGTGTAGATAGCAATGCTGATTCACGGAACGACAAGCACAAACCCAACTTCATACCTCAAAACAGCAACACATTTTGATGTCCACTATTTCCAACCCATTCACTCAATTCTGACCAGACCTAGATTGCCCCAATGGTGGATAGGGAACCGGGTATTTGTCCGTGTTTGGATCGCTAACCCAGATGGGATAACAGGGGTCCTTAGAAGGGCTGTTAGTAACTGAGTCATCGCAGGTAAATACCAGACATCTTACATTTTCGAAAAAGGGCAGCCTGCGCCCATGTTCCTCATATTGCTTGCTCCATTCTGATTCTGGTAAATGACGTCTTTTGCACCAAGTACATCTGAAAAGTGTTTCCTGGGGCACCTTGGCACCACAAGTACACCAAAGCTGGCCAAAAAACGTTAGCCCTGAGCATTTGAGAGATGCAGGAAGGGGAAGGGGCTCACCGATCGGTCAAATTGATGATCCATCGAAGTCTTTGTAGGTTCTTCGCCCTCTGCAGGATACCATTCCATCACCGTGTGTTTGTCGTAGTAGTCTCGAGTAAAGGCCGACTCTTTTACTACACACCCGATGCAAATCCATCGCTTATAGGTATCGCAATCGCAGGTCTCGTTCAGAAACTGCCCTTCAAGTTCTCTTTCTTGCTCCTCGTCACAAGGTGGACACAAGCACATGACGTTTTCCATCTGCCAGGGCGAGTTTAGATGCGGGAACCGGTTAGGGTATCCGATGGGTGGGCAGGCCCGAGGATAGTAGCGACATTCCTCGCAAACATTGATGCCGCATTTGATGCAGGGCAGGGCTCCGGCCTCGTCGCATTTGGTGTTATATAGACGCACCTCGATCTCTTCGTCGGCGTCCATCCACGAGTTGATTGATAGCCTTCCAGCCCTTGTCCACGAGAAGTAGGGGCCGCTGTATTTCTGGCGCACTCGAAGGCCATGGCCGTCGCAGAGACAGTGCCTTCGCAGGGATCTGAAGAGGTTTGGAGAACCAAGGATGAAGGAATAGTGAGCTTTGTTGGTGAGAGCCAGATGACAGAGGTCTTGGGTCGAGATATAGGACGCCAAGGTCGTGAGAATTCCATACGAAGAAATGAGCGATGTCAGCGATGGCGGTGGCATCGCGCCAGCATCTGTGTTAGCGGCAGCCATGATGTTGTGAGTATTCGTAGCCGGTGTCAATGTTTCAGGCCCTCAAGGCAATATATCACAAGAAAGTGAGATGCAATAGATAAGTGACTCACGGTTTCATTCTAGGACCTTCTGGTGATCACCGCCTTGAAAATGTGGGTCCACATCAGTATAGGGTAGCGCACAATGTCAGCCACAATCGAGTGACCACGAACCTATGCGCATCACCAATAGCTTGCGAGATACTTCTAATTGTGGAATATACATATTTCTTTAAATTTTAATGGCCTGATATGTAATTAATATTCCATATTTGAGAATGCCACTTTCCATCACATCAAATTATCTCTATACTATCACGCTGTTGCCTAATCTACGTGGCGGTATGCAGTCAGCAACCGGTGCGGGCCAAGCGCAAGGACCTACGCTAGTTTTTGACTACCCGTAACTTCGGTACTTTTCTCATATGATCATCTCACAACATTAATCTTAGCCAAAGTAACCATAAAATCTGAACCGAAAATGATTCTAAAAAACCCACAAGATTGTTTTTAGGTGATCTATTTACTTGGCATTCCACCCCATTTCTTTTAGCAAAAAATGTGTGTGGGCGCTTCATTTTGCCAGCCTGCGCCAGGTTATGTACCGGTTTTTCTCACGCCAGGGAATCTCATGTGCAGAATCAAGTATATTTATTCATTGTCAATTTATGTGGTTGATGTGGTATTAAAAATAATTATTTGTTATAATTCAAAAGAATCCAGTCTCAATCCTCTTTCACAAAATGGTTAGCATGCCAGATCTCCACGTGCTGACTTGACAACTTACCTGGGCATCCCTCACTCGTCTTCCACTCACATTTTTCCTTGACGTCCAGCGTTCTTTTTTTGGAAGCGGCAACTGTGTTGCCAGCAACACGTCGAGATTGATCAGCGCGAGGTCGTCGAATTGGAGCTTTGGCAGGTACAGCGGGGTTAATGTTTCGTGCGATAATCTGTAAAGCCTTATTAGCTACATCTCTGCGACCGTGAAAAACATCCATTACCCTTCTGGGGACCACGACTTGTCCATTCCGACGCGGTTGCACTTGCGGTATGTTGCGTCTCATGTCTGTGCGCTACTGGGATTCAGCCAAGAGCCATTACGTGCCAATGGTCACGGTCAACCTACTCGTCTAGGAGGAATCGCAGGGCATCCCGCCCCAGTATCAGCCTGCTCAAACCAGTCAGTCTTTTTGTTTTGGTGCTTCAAATCCCCATTTTTGTTTTGATTGGGCCCACTACCTGTCGTGGTTGAATTTTGCGCACAACGGCCCGCTTTTGAAACTGTTAGAATAAGATTGTTCTCCCACACGGTGTTGTCAACTCACGCCGTTGATGGGCGGCACTGAGGCGCGCAAGGCAAGTTTCATGCCAGAATCCGAGTTTGGCTGGACAATGGGAGTTGCTGCCACTGCCCCAATCAAAACGGAGAGAAGGATCGTCGTAAACTTCATTGTGCTTAATGATGAATGAAGATATCAGTTTGTAAAGGAAAGTCAGAAGTAGATTGTGGTGTGCAGATGCAACTCTTGACTGGGCGGAAGTGCAGAATAAATAGATGATTTCTCGTCCAACACCATCCAGATACAGCGCGGGAAAGCTTGAAATTTAGCCTTTTCCTACCACATTGACTCTGTTAGATCCAATCTTGCTCGCAGTGGCCCCGGGTGGTTCAGTGGGAAATTATCGGATGCAGGGCTTTGAGACTCTAATCACCATCCACCATTCCAGTCACCAGAAATGCTACTCCCGCTCTTCCGGGCCGTTCATGGAAATGTCAAAAACGGGTTTCTGTACAAGCCAAGGATTAAATTTTGGTCTAGACCGACCTCGTATGCGAATTACACCCGAGACTCTTATCGCTATCGCAGTTTGCACACCAAAGCTAAGTTCGTGGCGCCAACCGAGCGTCTCCATTTCACCGACGGCTTCGCGATAAGAACTATTTTAACTAGCATCATCGCAGAGCAGCCGGCTGCGTCATTCTTTTTCAAGGTTTGGTGATTGAAAACGGTTGAATTAAGTCGGGCTCGAGCGGTTTAGCCAAACGTTGCAGCTGTTGGCATAACATGCGCAGTTGATAGTGATTGACCTATCAAACGAAGCATCTACATGTGCTCTGGAGGTGCAGCTATATACTCAATCAAACACTTAAGCTTCTGCATATAGAGATTGCCGGTCTTGAATACAATACCTAAAGAACACCGTCCATCTCTCAATACCGACGTCCGCGTTAGTGACTTCTTTCCGACTAGCGCAACTCCCATTCAAAAAGCAGTTGAAGCCATTTCGAAATAGGTAACCACCAAATAACAGTTAAATGACACCAAGTAACTTTATTTTCGACTTGATACGTGGGAGCATAATATCCATGCTTTACCGAAGATTGTTGACCAACCAACCAAGGTCCAGACTGCGAAGCCACATTCCTCAGTCTCTGCTTGCGAACTTGACTAATAGGCTAGCCCAATCCAGTGCGCCTGTACAATTAAATACTGTATTAATTCAATCAGACGTATTCAATACATGATGCTTTTTGTTCCTTTTTGCCTTTCTTTTAATTAGAGGCTTGGCAGTCTCACTGCGTTTTGCGCAAGAGCGGATCTCACGTATCTTCTACTCACTAACTACTCGCAAACGTGTTTCATTCACAGGTCACATTATTACCGATAGGGCGATCTTTATAATGCATGTGTCCCCAAGATATTAGAACCTGGAAGACATGTTTGGCCCATGGACTCCAGAATTTACCGTTCCTTCACCGCAGTAGGATGAAGAAGAACTAACTTTGCAATCATGGCTGAGCCATGTTGCACTATTTGATAAGTCTAAAATAGTCCTTAAGCCACGCTAACTCCTTCCTTCCCGAGCTCAATATCTTTGAACACGTCGCGGCAGATGTCCTTGGCATGATTTTCTGCGTCGAATTTGTGGATCCAGTCTTCCCTCGGTAGTGCAACGCTCGATGGGTTTTCTTTTACTTGAGACCAATCGGTCTTGTGCCACGTATCTCGTGTTGACTCTCCGGTCTTCTGAACTGCTCTGACCCGATCATACCTAGTTACGGTTAGCACAGCGAATATTGAGGTCCCGACTAGTCATACCGAATGTCTTGATACGCCTTGAGCGCTGCTGGAACATTGTCCTTTCCAGAATGTTTCAGGCAGACAGCAATTGTCACACCGTCCTCCATGGCCTGGGTTGCTCCCTGTGTGCTCGTGGGGAGGAATGGATGAGCTGAATCTCCGAGGAGGCAGATTCTGCCAGTCTTGCTGATCCAAGTGGGAAGCGGGTCGCGATAAACCAGCTTCCAGTCCACCAATGATGGCGTCTTTTCCACAATTGCCTTGCAAATTGGATCCCATCCTTCCAGCACTTTGTAGACATCTTCCAGCTTTCCGGGAAAGGACCACGATTCATCAATATCGTGATCGTCTTTGTGAGTCAGGACCCAACAACAGTCCTTTCCATCTTTGATCGTAGAAAAGAGAAAGTGAACATCAGGACCGATCCATCCGTTGAAGGTGTCGCCATTCTCGCAAAACTCTTTTGTTCGCGGATCAGCGATCATGTCTTTGTTTGAGAACCTGCCGTGTGTCAGTGGTCAGCGACCTTTTATATTTTTCCTTCATCCGCCATACCATGCTCGCCAAATAGCATAGCCGCTACTCTTTGGCTTATCGACGTATCCAAGAACAATCTCTCTGGCTTTGGAACGAACGCCATCTGCTGCAATCACAACATCACTCAGAACCTAGAAGGTTAATCAGCACATAGTTTCGTACACTACCGCCTATGGTCAAATTTGCAAGTAGGCTAGCTTACCTTGTTGCCATTTTCCAAGATAATGCCAGCGGACGACTCATCTTCCACATAATCTAGAACCCGATTACCTAGATGAATAGGAATTCCCAGCTCATCTTTCGCATAGTTGAAGATGACTTCATGTAGCTCGCCTCTGTGGCCGTTTAAAACCGGGGCTTCTTTGCTCGGAGGATCTCTCCTTTGGTGATAAACAACCTCCCCAGTGTCGTATTTGTGGATTCGGAAACCATACTTCCGCAGGTCAATGCACAGAGGACGCAGCCTATCAACGACTTCTCCATTCGACCATCGGTAGAAGATTTTACCAGCATTTGAACCAAACGAGATGATATCACCAAGGGTCTTCAGCTCGGGAAATGACTCGTAGATCTCCACATCGTGGCCCTGGCGGTGACACTCGATTGCCGCAGTTAACCCACCGAACCCAGCACCGACGACGGTCACTTTAACTCCAGTTTTCGACTGAGACATGGTATTGGTTTCGAATACGCGTTGTCAAGCAGTGATTAAGTGGTACCAGTGGTTCCTCCAATGTTGTTGAAATAGAAATAGGCAGCCCCACACGGAACTTCTTTTCCTCTCCTGGGTGGGGATTCCGGTATGCCCTACGCAACTCGCCTGACGCAGATGCAGCTGTTAGAAGTTTCTCGCAAGCATCAGATAGCTCTACGCGTTGAATACAAGCGAAGATGAGTGATATTCACGCATCACGCCGAGGTCCATCCGAGGCTTCATGCCACGTTTTTATCCGTTACAATTCCTCGGGATTTCAACCTCTGCTTCCTCAGCACTGACTGTGCACAACACCTTTTCTACGATTGGCCGCCACTGCAACAATGTGACAATACCCTTGGCGGCTGCATATAGTTGCATCCATCTAGATCGTCCATCGAGGGTCACACCGACGCCTCCAGCCAATCTTGGCTCATGTATTTGCGGAGCTTTTGGCCCGTTTGGAATTAGCATTGCAGATGATAGGAAAATTCCCACTTGCCGAAGCCTCGGGTGTATTGATCCTGTCTCTCCCCGCATCCCATGTTACGCTGCGCGCCCACTTCCCCGTGGGGTAGATACATTCCGCGCTAAGGGTCGCATCGCAAAATGCGACGCTAGATCAAGGATGTCCCCAGAGTATGTAAGGACGCGAAAGAGCTTGTTTGGATCTCCAGATCAACAGAGATCAAGATTTTTGGCTCACACGGGGTCAGAATTGTAAGAGCCAAGTCGTTTGCCATGACGGAACCAAATGACACCATTCGCGGACACTGGCGGTGCTTCGTTGCCTGCAGCGTCGTCGTTTTGTCCCCCTTTCAGTATGGGATTGACTTTGGCTTGATTGGTGGATTGCAGGCCATGCCAGGCTTTTTAGAGGTTTGTTTACATCTGATATCTCAATTCAACGGCACATAAACTCGAGATTAATATGGATCGCTGCAGGTCTACGGGTATCGAGCACCTGAAACCGCTATCGGCTGGAACATTTCCACCACTCGCCAACAGTTAATATCCTCTTTAATGACCTTGGGCGCATTCATCAGCTCTGGTCTCGCTGGGTTTGCTGCAGCAAAACTCGGACGCAAGAGCTGTCTGTGGCTGGCATGCATCTTGTGTGCTGTTGCGAACATCATCATGATGACTACGGATGAGATAGGCCCGCTTTACGTTGGTCGCTTCCTCATTGGTCTCGCAAACGGGTACTTTATGACATTTTCCCAACTCTATTTGCAAGAATGCAGTCCGGCCAAGTACCGCGGTCTCTTCCTCAGTTTCTTTCAGTTTTGCACCTCTTTTGTGAGTGCTATCCCGTCTTATGATTGGTGTAGCGGCTAACGAACACAGGGAACTTTAATCGGAACCATAATTGACTGGGCCACTGCGCAACGACCCGACAAGTCGGCATACCTCATTCCGCTGGGTATCATCTATGTTGTTCCCACCATAATCGGCATCTCAATGTTCTTTATCCCAGAATCACCTCGTTGGCTGATCCTGAGAGGTCGCTTCGATGACGGCCTGAAATCGCTGCAGTGGCTTAGGCCAACTGGGTTCAACGTGCACAGGGAGTTGGAAGAGATCAAGCAAGCAATCGAAAAAGAGCGAGAAATGGCGAGTGCATCTAGCTTTTGGGATATGTTTAGCAGCCCCATCGACAGGAGGCGCACGATAATCTCTGTTTGCGGTGTGTGTCTACAAGCCGCGTCAGGATCAATGTTCATTATCGGTAAGACCACAAATTGCACCTTTTCATAATTGCCAACTAAATGATATGAATAGCATACAAGGCATACTTTTTCGCTATGGCCGATGTGGAAAACCCCTTTGCCATGAGCAACGTCTTGAGCACGGCAGGACTTATCGCCATCATTGCTAATTCCTTCATTGTTGTCCGATACGGTCGCCGCCGCATATTCCTGCTATCTGGGCTCCTCATCTGCGCAGCATTCCAGCTCATCATTGCCGTAGTTTATGACAAGCAGCCGGGAACCACATCAACAGGAAAGGTGATTGTGGCTTTGTCTTGCCTATACATGATTAGCTACAATGTAAGTTTTATGGTATGCCCAGCCTTCGGACATGGACTAACCAACAGCAGGGAATGATTGCACCGTACTCGTGGCTAGTAGCTGGCGAAGTTCCGTCTCAGCGCCTTCGTAGCTACACCTTTGGCTTTGCGGCTGCCATGGGATTTCTTGCTGCGTGGCTCATCACCTTTACCGCCCCGTATTTCATCAATCCAAGTTCGCTCAACTGGGGCCCGAGATATGGATACATTTGGTTTCCGTCATGCATCGTCGCGGCAGCATGGGTCTTTTTCTATCTACCCGAGGTTAAAGGTCGCACCTTGGAAGAAATCAACACCATGGTATGCTACCTGTTTTATTCTCTTAAGCGTATTGGCTAACTGGTGGTCTAGTTTGTCGAGAAAGTACCGGCTCGGAAGTTTAAAACTTATCAGTGCGAGAGGCGAGGCAATGGCGGCTCGGCCAAGCAAAGCATTGAGATTGAAACGTTTGAAGTGGAGCGAGTGTAGCGGCGCCGTAATAATTTTAATGTGTCCAAGTAGCTAGTCCATCTTTTTTCCTAGTCACCTACTTGGCTATCACAAGGGCGAGTAAATATGCAAGGGCATTGAGTGGCAATTCTTGGCAATCTGAATTGGTGTCTAGTCATCTCAAATAGCTAGCTAGGTGCTCGTATTGAAAAACCAACCCATCTTCCCCTGCGGTGTCAATCCGTCCACGACCGAAACCCCAAGGCTCCTCAAATCCTCGACCGGCGACGTTTTCCAGTTCTCCACCACTGCCCTCACCCTGTCAACAACCTGCTTATCCTGTGGATCGCTGGCTCCAGTCAACAAATCCTTCGCCAACTCCAATCGTAGATAGTCTGCCAAGGCCAGCTGCTCCGATGAAGTCCTATCCGCCAGGTGCAGGGCAAACGATGCATATTCCGCAGTCCTCGGTGTTTCAAGGACCATTTGTTTCAGGTATGCAAAGTCGTCGTGGTACGGCTTCCGCCGGCCAGCGAGCTGCTCAATAAATGCCGACACCTCTGAGATGTAGGCATCTGTTTCCTCGGGCCTCGCAGCTTCGTCCCACCCACAGTACGGGACAGGCAGCGCCTTGATCATGAGGCGCATCGTGTTGGGCAGCAGCAGCGAGCTTGCTCCCAGCTCTCCACGAGCCTTCTCAACCCTGTTGATGATTTCTCTAATCACGGGGACACAGTTGGCTTGCCAGGTCTCCCAGTTTGCCCGCGCATGAAGTCGGCAGCCGCACAGCTTCTCGACAAGGTCCTCAACCATGGTTGTTTTCCCTGTCCTGATGAGTCTCTCGGCACCCTCAAGCACAAAGTTCTGCAGCATCGGGATAGTGATGCCCTGGTCGCCTTCGAGGTTGGACTCCAACGCCGCAGCCGGACGGTGCAGCGCTCGCGCGGCGTAGTGGAGCCCAAAAATAGCTCCGCTCATGTCAAAGTGCGTGGTCCAGTGCTGGCCCGCGTTCGAGTTGAGAAGGTCGCCCTTCGCCTTGACGGCCTCTGTGATGCGAGCTATGCCCGCTGGCGGATCGATGTTGACAAATACCATGGCACGGAGCATGTCGAACAGAGAGGCCGGCATGTAGGTTGTCCAGGTATCAAAGATCTGAATCAAGATAAAGGGTGCCACTGGCGCAGCCGGGATGACCTCTTCTCCGAAATTATTCTTTGAGAGAAACAGGTCCATCCAGCGCTTGTTGTTGGCGGCCGATTTCTCCAGCATCATCATGATGAGCTGTGCAACTTGCGCCTTGTCTTCGGCTTTCAGTTGCGCATGGAGCGCTCTGTTGGCCAGCGTCCAAACAAGAGATGTTTCTTGACCAACCTCTGGGAGCTTGGCATCAGGTTGGCTGACGGCAACTTCCCAGTCCTTTTCGGTGAAGTGGCGGCGCTCACTGAGCTGCGAGGCAACGGGCACAATGTAGGATTCGAATGCGGTGAGAATTCGCTTCCTCATTATGGGTGGGCAAGTAGGCTCTTCCATTGTGGTGATCAAACTGTTTGCAATGGTGAGCTGTGCGTCAACATGTCGCGCCTCTGACAGCAGGCGAACCAGGATCTCGCAAGACGAGGGTGAGTCAATAAAGACATTTCCTTGCAGCAGCTGCGCCATCATCTTGATGGTGCTGACCTTGATTGCCGGCGCTTGCAGCTGACCAGACTCGTTGCCAGTTGGTTTTGGGCGCGAATTTTGCTCACGCATCTTTCCAGTCATCGCATCCGCCATGGCGAGCAAGAAGTCCCTGGCCGACTGAGCAGGGAGCGAGGAGAGAAAGCCGGTGTTCATCAGCTTTCGATACCACGAGCTGTTGTCGTCCTCGTCCATGATCATGTCCTCGATGAACGGACAGGCGAGCGATGGCCTATCACTGCGAGCAACCTGGAGGATGGTCTCAACCACATCCCCCACGCGTGCTCTGAACTTTCCAGCACCCAGGCGAGCTCGCATCTCCACCAAGAGGAACCGGCTCAGCTCCGCCAGCACGGGAGCCGGAGCTTTCTCCAAACCTCGCAAGATGTGGACACCCAAGGTCTCGGTCTGGCCGGCGACGCCGACCAGAGGCTCAGATGCTGGCTTCGACAAGAGTGCCTCCATGTCCACGGCCGCGTCCACGGTCGGCCTCCAAATGGTGTTCATGATTTCCTCATCAAAGTTGTTTCCAGGCGACAGCTTTTTCAGATTTCTTTGAAGGACTTCTACATGTTTCAAGCGCCAATTCACCACGAGTGCCGGGAGTCTCAGTGGAGTGTTCCAGTCGTAGCGTTGAAACGCGGCCTCTTGAACCGCCATAGTCGCTGTCTCGACGATGGTTACAAGAATGCGATTTGCTACCTCGATTTTCTCTCTAATCGAGTCCAGCGTAAATGATGCAGCTCTTGGGGAGTCCTTTGTTGGAACAACTCCAAGGAGAGCCTGGATCTCCTTCGTCCTGAACACGTCACCTTGGTACAGGTCCTTTACCGTAAGAGCGTCCTTGTTGAAGCGGCGTGCCCAAAGAACAATTTCTCCCAGTGCCTCCAAATCACCAGAGGCAACGCACAAGTTCAGTGCAGACCTGGTCCAGAAAGCTCGCCCACTTGGCTCGCGGGATTCCTGTGCCTTCTTCCTCCGCTCCTGCACGAGGGTGCGTGCTCGTTCCAGCCAGCCCGGATGCCCAGCCTCAGTGCTAAGGTTCCTAATGAGCAGAGACCTGACGACCTCGACGTCACCGTTGCCGTCTTCCGGTCCCCGAGTCTGCCTCAGAACCGTGTTCGAGTCCCGGGATGGCGCAGGAGCCAGGAAGTCGCCGCTGGGATACAGCTTGTCCAATTTCTCAAACAGCTGCATGGCCTTTTCGTATTCAATAGAGAAGAATAACTTGACGGGCCATTTGTCCCACTCAAGCGGCAGGTTCTTGATGCGAAGCAACTCCTCTTCCGACTCCGCCTCGATGTCGCAGCTGTAGCCTCGCGTGTACTGCAGGAACAACCGAAGCAGCTCGTATCTGGTGGTGAACTTTAGCTTCTTGCAAACCCATATGGCGTCGTATATAGCAGGCAGGCTGAGGGGATCCTCGATCGTCGGGAGATGTTTTACCAGCTCCGCGAGGCGCTGCTTGATGGCCTCTTTCCTGATGGCCGGTGACTCCACCCAGCGCTCAATGACAAACTGGACCAGCCCGTCTGGGCGAACGTGCAACTGCCGACCCAAAGCGTTTGGGTGCTTTTGGATGCAGAGCACAATCAGGTCGAGGTATTTCAGTCGCATTTCGTGGGTATACCTCCGTTTCTGAAGGCGTTTGAGCAGCGGCATGGCGAACTGGGCGACAAAGTCGCCTGGCATGCGCACATCGTCGTCGTCTGCCTTTTCGATGAGCGACTCCATGATCTGCTCGCAGAAGCCCAGGTTGTCGTGGAACAGCTTCTGCTCGTCGCCAAAGTCGATGCTGGCGTACGACTCGAAGACGTCCTCGAGGAAGGTCTTCTCGTTGAGCTCGCGGTGGCCGCAGAAGAGGCGCCTCTGCTGCCACGGCGACCACTGGATGTCGGCATCATCCTCCCACTCCTGCACCAGCTCCGAGCTGCACCCGGGCACAATGTCCTGGTACGAGTCGCGCAGCGGCCGCTTGTCCACGGCGTTGCTGCGGAGCAGCGCCAGCAGGTCCCCCAGGGCCTTGCGCCTCTCGGGCCTGCCTCTGGCTGCGGACCCGGTGCGGCCCAGCCAGCGGCACAGGTACCGCACCTCCCGGACGCTAAACCCGGCCATCAGGTCGGCCAGCCCAGTTGCGCCGCCCACGGCATCCCATGTCGGCTGGAAGCGATCTATTCGCCTCAGCGACTTGCCAAACCACGCGATGGCATTCTTGCGCACGCGGGCGCTGTCCGTCTGGGCCAGTGCCTCTGCAATGTTGCTGCTGCTGAAGTTGTTTCGGTGGACTGACTCAGGCTGCGGCGCC
Organism: Calonectria hawksworthii; assembly: GCA_020975415.1. Taxonomy (NCBI): domain Eukaryota; kingdom Fungi; phylum Ascomycota; class Sordariomycetes; order Hypocreales; family Nectriaceae; genus Calonectria; species Calonectria hawksworthii. The sequence goes on along the minus strand of JAHXZK010000005.1, from coordinate 2,835,088 downwards.
TTGGACTTGGACTTGGATTTGGTTCTGGATTGCTTCATTGTGTATGGTGAGATGGGGAGAGGATGATTGATCAAATTCGATTGTCCCACGGGCGGTTCAAGATGGTTATATATGAAGGACAGCTATGGTCTTGCAGGCCTGGGGCTGAGGAGGTGGAGACCAAAAAGAGCGGGGTGCAAGGAAGGGGCTGAGAGGGAGGATGGCCTCAGCCTAATGCGATGGAGCAACGGTGTGAGTAATCCGGTCAATCAGGACATTTAATTGGCATCGCATCACTTATCGATACGACCAGCTGTCGTTTCATCGTGTCATGAGCTACATAATGCTTACTAGAATATACAATGAAGATGCAATGCAAATAATCCCAACGCTGCTTTTACTCTGGCTTCTGGGCCACCCAGAAGTGAAACGGGAGGTAGCGATGCCTAGACATGTCCTGCAAGGCCACTCTCCCCATCTTGGCAGAAGCCTCGCACTCCTCTGCCGACATGCCCAGTGCGCTAAAAGGCTTGTTGGTCATGGCAGGGATCAGCGCTCCGATCAACTCAATCACAATTAACTCAATTCAATTTAAGTCAAATCAACTTAGCGATTTTGTTAATTTAAGTAATTTAATTTTGATCTTTGGATTAAATTGATTTATTTAATTTATTTGGTATATTTATTTTTATTTTTTTAATTTACTATTTACCCTAGATTTAGTATTTTTTAGTATATTTTAAATAATTATTAATTATAAATTTTTACTAAATTAATAAAATCCTAGGTTATTAATTTATATATATAGTTATTAGCTTATTATAATAGCTTTAGCTATTATTTTTAGTTCTTAATAAAGATTATTAATTTATATATTTTGCCTTATATAATAAAAATTATTATCCTAAAAAATTATAAGTAATATAAAAATATATTTTTTATCTTTAAATATTATTTCTTTAATATACTAAAGAGAAAAGATTATTAAAGAATAACTTTAAGGGCTTTTTATATATAATACCTTTATAAATCTTAAGAATTTATTTTATTTTTATATTAGTACCTATATCTTTATTTTATAGGAATAGCTTTAGTAATAAAGATTAATATAATAATTTTAGATAAATAATTATAAAGATTTTCTTATTGAGATTATTAAAGGTTAGAAAGGGTATTTTTTTTAGCTATATTAAGCCTATAATAAAAAAAGTAAAATTAATATTAAATTATTTATAATTTATATAATTAGCTTAGTATTTTTATATTTTTAGAATATATATTATATTAGTAGAAATATTTTTTTTAAGTTCTTAACTAATAATAGATTAAGTCTAGCCTTATAAGTACTTAGTATATTATATTAATACTAAAAGCTATAAAAAGAAATAATAACTAAGGCTATAATTAGTAAATTTAAGGCTAACTTTATTTATTAGATTATTAAATTAAATATTCTTTTTATTACTATTAATTATAATATTTTCTAAAGCCTTTTTAATATACTAAATAATATAATTAAGACTATAATATCTTAATATAATTTTATAATAAAAAACTAACTAATAAATAATTTTAAAGCTTTTTAGGCTAATATTTAGCTTTAACTTTAAAAGGCCTAATCTATTATTTATTTAATATTTAATACTTAAATCTTACTTAATTAATAGGCTATTTTATATATTATAAATTATTTTCTTAATTATAATAGTATAATTTAATTATAATTATTTAGCCTAAGATAAATTTATAGACTATATTTTAGTAAAAACCTTATACTATTAATTTCTTTAATTATTATTACCTTTAATTTTCCTAATATTAGTTTTTTTACCCTTAATAATATATAATTAAATAATATATATATTATCTATTTATTAAAGGATAATCTTTTATTAATAACTTAAAATCCTATTTTTAAGACTATTAAAATAATTAGGCTATATTATATTAGTTATATTATTAATCTTATTACTAAAGCTTTTCTTAGGGCTAGTAATTATAAGTAAGGGTAATTATAAGCTACTAGGAATATAATATTGCCTTCTACTATAAAAATAAAGGAATTATATCTTTAGCAAAAGTTAAGGCTAATTACTAAATTCTACTATTTAATAACTTTTATTTACTATAGTCCTTAGTACTATAATTAACTTACTAAAATTATTAAAAATTATAATACTAAAGCCCAAAAAGAAAATTAAGATTTATTAGAATATTATAATAATATTTAGCTATATAATAATAATAATATATAATAGAATTTAATACTAATAATAATTAAATATACCCTTTGCCTTTAAAGCCTGGTTTTATAATAGATTATAGTTAATAGGACTAAGCTATAAGATAAATAGCTTTTATAAAAAGCTATTATAGTAGTGGCTAAAGGGATGTTAGTGGCTAGGAGGCTATGCCTACTAGTAAAGGAGTTAGTGATATAAAAAGGGACATTCTATTTACTTAGGTAGATAATCAAGAATTCCCTCCCCCTTTAATTCATATCCTAAGTTTTAGGAGTATTAGTCTTATTATGAATTTTTAATTTTTGTTTTATATTATATTAATTATATTTATTTAAACTATCTATTTAACTAAATAACTATCTTTATATTTAATTTTTATTTTCTTTTTTTATTTTTCTAAGTCTTTAATAGTTTGACTATATTTAAGTGCCCTTATAGGGTAATGGCTTAGGTATTAGTATTATTTCCCTTTACTAAATTTGGAGGTTATAATAGAAAGGCAAAAGTTTAGTCTAGCTAATCTAATTAATTAAAAACTAGATTAATATTACTTAGCTATTAGAAATAAGGACCTAAGAGAAAAGGGAATATAAATATTATTTTTAGATAAGGCTTTTAAAAATCTTAAATAAAAGAATTATCTTACTAAAGTAAGTACTAAAAATAAGAAGATTTTTAAGAAAAAAAAAAAAAGGTATTAATTTAAGTACTAAGAATAGGATAATAAAGCTATTTATATACTATAAAGAAATTACCTTTAGTAGTACAAAAAGATTCTATCTAGCTCTAGTAAAATATTAGATAATAAGGATTTTAGTAAAGTTAAAGAGGCTTAGCTATAGAAACCTAAAGTAATTATTTATTCCTATTTATAAAAGGGATAAAGAAAGCTTTAATAATCTAATTAAGAATCCTAAATATAATAGTAATTAATTAGATAATTAGTTAATAGGAATCCTAGTAATATTGATTTGGTTTTTTACTAAAAACTATATAATCCTACTAGAAATAGCTTTTATAGCCTAAAGCTACTAAGGCTAAAATTTAAAATCTTATATACCTAAAAGAATTTTTAATAGATAAAAATTTATACCTAAATCTTTAAAGTATATTTAATTAAATTATATTTAATCTTTATAGTATATAAATAAATCTTTAATTTCTTTTTAAGTACCTTAATAATAAATAACTTTTAATTCTTAGTATAATAATTAATTAGTAGGTACTATTATTACTTAATAATAATCTATAAAGAAGAACTTAATTTTTTTTTAATTAAGTTTAAGATAAAAAACTTATTTAAAAAATCTATTAATTATAAATATAAATATTCTAATAAATATTAAAATACTAATCCTATCTAAATAAAAAAAGCTAAAAGCCCTAATAGTAAAGCTAGCTATTATATTAACCTTTAATTAGGTTTTTACTAATAAGGATATATCTCTTTATATAACTATACTAGACTAATATATTAATAATAAAAAAATAAATTATAAGAAAATTAAAAGGCTAATCTTCTTTAATATATATTTAGATATCTTTTAATAAATAAAATAAGTATTAAATATAAAGGACTAAGAGAAAGATAAGAAATCCCTAATTAAAACCTTCTAAGGCTAAGATAGGCATAAAGATAAAGATCTAGCCTAATAGCTATAAATAATAAACTCTATATTTATCTAAAGTAATAATATAGATTATATATCTAGAGAGCTATTTAAATATATATTCTTTAATTAAGAAATTAATCCTATAGGATAAAAAGTATTAAAAGCCTAGTTAATTACTCTAATAAATATTCTACCTATAAATATTATTATATCTATTTACTAGTAATTAAGAAAAAATCTAAAAAAATTACTTAAAATAAAGTATTTAGTACTTATAGTATTAATTAAAAAATATTTAAATATAGAACTATATATCTAGAAATTTAGTAAGAATTAATTATAATTGCTAATATATTAGAGTAAATAAATAATCAGATAAAATAATAAGCCCCAGCCTAGCTCTTAATATAATTATTACTAAAATAAAGAAAGCTTTATAATAAATAATAGTATATTTATATTAATAAATTAGATTAGTAAGCTTATTATTGCTATTACCTAAGCTATTTAGAATTAGGACTAAAGGCTTTAGTAACTTAAAATAAGTTAAAAAAAGCAAAACTTTTTTAGAGAGGTAATATTAAAAACTAATATAATTTATAAAGCTAAGCTTAAAGATTATATTAATTATACTAAGGATAAAATCCTAGTAATAAATATAATAAAAAAAGATATCCTTTATTGGTTTTATAGAAATTCTGGTTATTTTCTAAATAAATACTTTGTGTTAATAGATTGCTAAAAGAAAGGTATTTATAATTACTTATTCTATTTTAGACTTTTATAACTAGGAAAATATAAATATTTTTTACCTCTAAGGCTAGGTTTTATATTTACAAGGATTTACTCTAATATTATAAGGATAATAGTCTTATAAATTAAGAGGTTTCTAGACTTAAAGACTATTTAAATAGCTAAGAAGCTTAAGAATTATTTAAAGTTTAAATACCTAACTAAGCCTACTAAAGAGAAAGCTTAAGCTATTAATAACTTTATTAAGTATAATACTAATCCTATATTTAAAAGTATTAGCCTTAACTAAAATCCTTAAGATTAAAGATACTTAGAAGACTTAGGATTTTATATTACTCTTATAAAAGTCTTTAAAGACCTAATATTTTATAATTAAATAAACTAATTAATATTATTAGGTATTATATATACTAATATTAATATAAATACTAATAAAAGGCAAAGGATAAAACTAGATAAATAAGAAGAAAGAGAGGAAAAGAGAGGACTAAAACCAGTCCCTAGGATCTTAAATAGGGACTTACTAAAAAATTAAGAGCTTACTAAAGCTATTCTTAAGAATCCTAATATAGGCAAATTAAAACCAAGGTAGATTAAGATTATATAATCTCTTATAATAAAGACCTTTAATACTAAGCTCTACTCTCTTAGAGAAGTAATTAGATTATAGCCCATTTTAGGCAAAGTAATTAGGGAAGTGCTCTTAAATAAGGCCCTTAGAATTAATTACTTATAATAGGTTAATTAAAAACTAATAACTAAACCCAATATTAACAAGATTCTTATTAATCTAATCTTTAGGGATAAGATCCTAAAACCTTATTTAAAGGTATTCTTTAATAGCCTCCTAGGTTTTAGGTAAGATAATAAGAATATCTTAGAACCTAATAAAGGGAATTTATTAGAAAATATAAAAATAAGTAGTAATATTAAGGAAAATAAATACCTTATTAATAATAATTATAAAGTTATAAAGGTCTTTATAGGGGCAGCTAAGAACCCAATATATAAGGATTTTAATCTATTAATTATTTAAAGATAATTTATATTATAAGTATTTACTATTATATTATAATCTATTCTCTAGAAATCTTTAGGACTATAATAAGAATTACTAAGGATTTATATTTAACTAAATAATCCTAATAATCTTACTTGGGAAATACTTATTAACTCTAATTTTAAAGGAAATATTATATTTAATTAGATAATAGAAAAATTAAAGCTTAATATTAAGCCTATTAAAGCTTTAATTATATCCTATATAAATAATAAAATTAATTTATTAGAAAAAATGGTCTTTTAAATATACCTTAGGAATATTAATATCTTTATTTATATATATATTATATTTAAGTTTTTTATCTTTATATAGTTTATTCTTAGTATACCTTTTATCTAAATAACTAAATTATTATTTAATTATATAATTTAAAATAATTCCTTATAAATTATATACTACTTAGACTTAGTAAAAATAATTACCCTAGCTACTAAGGATACTAAATAGAATAGACCTTAGTCTAATAACTTAGATTAAGATTTATTATAATAAATATTAGTATATTTTCTAAGCTCCTATACCTAGATTATTAGAGCTTAGAAAAAGATAATAACCTTTATTTAATTAGCTAGATTAATAAAGTATTTATTAAAACTATTATCTAGGAAATAGTTATTTATTAATTAGAGATATACTATATAAATATATTAAAGGCTAAAAAGGGCCTTTGTATATTAAGAAGGAAAGGAATTAATAAAAGGAGTGGGGAAAAAGAAATATAGATTAATATAATATATAAATAGAAGGCTAATAAGATTAATTCTCTTAATAATATTCTATTAAATAGATTAGTGCCTAATAGAGACCTATATTAGAAAAAGAAAAGGTGGGATAAGGTAAAGAAGTTCTTAGAGGAATAAAGTAAGTACTTAGAGTATATTATACCTAAGTTCTTTAAGATAAAAAGAAAGAAGAGATTATATAGGAATAGGCTTTAAGTATTAATTAATTAGGTATAGAATACCTTAATAAATACTAAGAAAAATATTTTTCTTAGTATTTTCTATAATTATAAAGTTATTTTTATATAAGACTTTAAAAAGTATAAAAAGCTAGATCTAAGAATTACTTTACTATAGATTATTAAGATTATTATTTACTTTACTTAGTAGACTAGGAATATACTAATACCTAAGGATCTAAAAGTAAAAGTAATTAATATCTTAAGATTAAGGATAAGGAAAGGTATTTTAGAAAAGTCTTATATAGCCTATTATAATCTATTTATACTTATTACTAAAAAAGATAGAGGATTATAATTAATTAATTTGGCTAAGAGATTTAATGTATATACTATTTAAAATAAGCTAATTTTACCTAAAATAAAAGAGTTCTCTATTGAATTTAAAATATATAAGATATTATTATTATTAGACTTTTTCTTAGGATATAATTAAATATCTTTTAATATAAAAAGTTAAGATATAATTATATTTAATATACTAATTAATCTTTTAAGAATGTATATTTTACCTTAAAAAGCTATTAATTTAATTATATAGTTTTTTAGAATTATTATTAGGATTTTATTTAATCTTTTCCTTAAAGTCTATAAAGCTTACCTTAATAATATAATTATTAAAAGACTAAAAATAGAGTATAAAGGAAAGAAAGTAATACCTAGTATTCAATACTATATTCTTAAATACTTAATTAATCTAGATAAGATACTTTTGAATATTAAGCTATCTAAATATACTATTTTAGTAGGAAAGTTAAAGTTTTACTAAAAGTCTATACCTATTATTAGATATATATATAGAATATCTAGATAATTATCTCTAGAAGATAAAGTAGTTAAGATTAATAAGTAGAAATAATATAATAATATCTTAAAAGTCTAAGCTTTCCTTAGTATAATAGAATACTATTAATAATGGATTAAGAAATATACCTAGATTATAGGACCTTTAATAATTCTTCTAAGAAAAAATATTATTTAGATTTAGATAGATAATTAAATAAATGTAATAAGGATTCTTAAGGCTAAGATAATAATAGCCTTAATATTAATTACTTTAGATTTATTAAAAGGTAAAGATAAAATAATCCTAATAATTAATATTAGTATTATAGAATAGGGAGCTATTATAATATAAATTATTAATAGATAGTATTATTTTATTTAGTTTAAATTTGGTCTATGGATAAGTATTAAATTTAAATATAATATAATTAAGTTAGAATATAAAGCCTTTTTCTATATAATTAGATAAATAAGAGATAATTTATATAGGGTCTATTTTACTCTTAAGATAGATTTATAAATATTAGTCTATTAGATTAATAATTAAGCTAATAATATCCTAGGGGCTATAATTATTAGATAGCTTAATTATTTACTTTTATTTAATTTTAAAATCTAATATATATCTAATAAGAAGAATATTATTATAGATGGACTCTTGTGTAAGGGGCCTAAACTATTTAATTAAGTGGACTATAATACTAAGGATAATCTAGAAAGCTTTATTAATATTTATATATTTTTTATTAAAATTAAAAATAAACTAAAGATTCTAAGGTTATAATATATAGGAGAATTACTTTAACTAGGAAAGTTTTTTTTATTACTAAAGAAGCTAAAAGAGTTTATAAATAGATAATTTAGGGGACTTAAGTAAAAGGCAACTAAGTTTTTTATTAAGAATAGAATTTTATAGTATTAACCTAGAAAAAAGGCTAAAGAGCTATATATAATTATAGGAGATTCTAAAAAAAAGATAGCCTTAATAGCTAAAATTTACTATAAGCTTAGGCATAAAGGCAGGGATATTATCTATACTATTATATTAAGATTCTTCTTTTAAAAGATATTATATAAAGATATATATAAATAGCTTAAGGTATATCTAAAGTATTAAAATTATAACTTAAGGAAGCCAATTAATTTAGCTCTTTATACCTTACCTATATACCCTATAATAAAGATTTATATTAATATGTAATATATACTAAGGGATTATAGAATAAAGTACTTATTAGAAGTAAGGTATTATCTAACTGAATGGGTAGAAGCTATTCTAGCTTAAAGTCTAAATACCTTTAATATTAGAAAGTTTATTAAGATTATTATTTTCTACTATAGGATATTTATTAAAATGGTAATAGATAATAGAAGTAAATTAATAAAAGGGATCTCTAAGGATCTTAAAGATCTTAGTATTTAAGTTATTTAAATAGCCTTCTATAATCCTAAGTTAAATGGGATTATTAAAGCTAATTATTTCTCTATTATGAACTTCCTTAAGAAGATAAGACTTATTAAAAAATGAATTAAATAGCTATCTTATATACTATTAGTAAATAAAGTAATAATTAGACGATTATATAAATATTTACCTTTTTATCTTATATATAGATAGAAATTAATCCTACCTTTTAAAGTTTTTATCCTAGTATAGCAATTTATTAAATAAAATAAGGTATTAATATAAGAAAAACTTATTAAAGCCAAAATCAAGATCCTAGAAAGATATTAGAAAAATATTAAATTAGTAAGGGAAAAGATTACTTAATTTCATAAGTACCTAGCTAAAAGAACTATTTAATTAAATAGGTTCTGAATTTAGAAGACCTTACTCTATATAGAAGATTTAGTTCTAAGATATAATACTAGAAATTAGTATAATTTCTTAAGGATAGTAAAGATAAAGCCTAAGTAAACTAAACCCTACTAAATCAAAAGTACTTTATAAGCTATCTATATTTATATCCTTAAGATACTTAATAATATTAAATTAAAAGGTAAATATTTAGGTAAATAACTAAAGAAGTTTATTAGTAATCCTAATAATTAATAGGTAAGCAAGAAAAACCCTATAATATCCCTAATAGCAATTATTAATCTAATTAAAAGAAAGGGCACTAAAGACTTATTAATTAAGGAAAGTAATTTAAAAAGGATATTAAAACTAAAAAAAGCTTAGAATACTATAAAATAACTATAGTATTAAGTGGAAATATCTAATTAAGAAGATAATTATAAGCTTCTCTTAATAAAACCTAGAATAATATTAAGACTAAGCTTTAAGATATACTTACTTAAGATATTTAAATAATAAAAAAATAAATATTACTTATTATAAAATAAATATTTAAGGTATTTAAATAGTTAAAGATAAGATTATTACTAATACTAAGGGCAATATATTATAGTCTAGGAAGGGGTTATTGGCTAAGAGCTAAAAGTTTATACTTAAAACCCTAAGACCTATTACTAATAATAAATATTAAGTGCTAAATTAACTAATACTCAAATAATCTATAGTAATTAATTAAATAAGATATAATACTTACAAAGTCTAGAAATAGCAAGGCAATATATAAGGTATAGCAAATAAAAGTCTAGGTTATAGTAAGTAAAATTAGCTATATAGTACCTAGTATAGAAAAGTATAGTATTAATTATGGTAAAGCCTAGTAATTAATATAGCTAGGTATAGTACCTACTATAGTAGGATATAGCTAAATAGATGGAGCTAAATAGTAGATAAAACTTATAAAACTAGAAAGGTAATTAGAATAAAAGTTACTAAGAATTATTACTATGCCTTTTAATGGTTAAAGAAGATAGTAGAGATAGGTAAAAATAAGTTAAAGGTAATTAATTAATTAATAATAGATATAAGTAAGACCAACTAAAAATATGAAATTAAGAGAAAATAATAATTTAAAGACTAAAACCAAGTAATTATATAGAAAAGCTTATTAATCTAAAAATTATAGAATACCTTAGAAAACTTTTAAGAAACCTTATATTTAGTAGTAATATTACCTTTCTTAATTATATATTTAGTTAACTAAATATAAAATATACAAAGAATAAACTATTAATTAAATACCTTTATAAAAATAATAGTTAGCTTATTAGCTAAATCAAGAGATATAAAGCTACTAAGAAGATAAATGCAAAGATCTTTTATTTAGCTAATTAGAAAATATCCTCTAAAATATTCTTACTTATAAATATAATTATTATACTTATAATTTATATACTAATTTCTATAATAATCCTTAAGTAAAATATAAGTATAAAAAAAAGTTAAGATATACTCTATACTAGTAAAGGTAATTATTATTTTATATATTTAAATATATATATAATAATAAAGGGGGTTAAAAGTACTAAGGAATATAATAATTAAATCCTTTTAATATTTAAGGTAAGTAATAATCTAAGAAAAGAAGTAATTATTAGGATATCTAATCTTGGTAAAGATAAAGACTTATTATAAAGTAATACTTTTAAATAAATTAATATTATACTATAAAACTAAATCCTTTAAGTATAGTTTATTAAAATACTATTTAGTAAGGTTATATATAATTGCTTAAAAGGAATTATTTTTAAAAGTAATTTTAAGGTAAAGGGAAAAGTTATAATAATTAAAAACTTTAAAGTTATATATTTAAATATCAAAAATAATCTTTATTTATAAAAGTATATAATTAATTAAGCAGGCTAAGGAAAAGAAAGAATTAAAGGAATAAAAAAGATATACTAAGGCATATTCCTTATTATTATTAGTAAAAAAGTTAATATAATCCTTCTATATTAGCTTATAGAACTTAAAGATAGCTTTAATATTAAGCTAAATAGCACTAAGTAAGTAGATATCAAGGAGAACATAATAGCCCTTATTCTTAAGGATTTTAAGCTTAGTAATTAAAGAAGGCATAATTATAAAAAAAACACTTAAGAAAAATACATAGTAAAATAAATATAAAAGCTAAAAAAAATAAAGAAAGCAAGTTTAAAAAGGAAAAAATTAAAAAAGCTAAATATAAAAAAGGCTAATTATAATCTTATACTAATATAAACTATTAATAATTACTAAAATTAATAATTTACTAATTAAAGGTATAGGAAAGTATAATATATAAAAAATACTTAAGATAACTTAACTATTTAAAGCCTTTTTTTTTCTCCTATATATATATTTAATAACTTTACTTTTATTATAATAGCTATAAAGATCCCTCTAAGCCCTTTCTTATTTCTCCCCCCCTATTTTACTATTTTAAATAGCTTTATTTTCCTTTAATTAATTAAATACTAGGCTTATTTACTTATCTATTGGTTTTTTTTTTTTGATTGCAATATATCTACTACCTACCCTAACAATCTCTATGCCTTCCTTCTAGCTTAAGCTAGAGATAATACCTACTTTATGGGTAAAATTAAAGGTAAGGGAGGAGAATGATCTTTCTTAGCTATTTTTAAGTATAAGCTAAGTAATCTACTTAAATACTTAATTAAAAAATAGCCTATCTTTATCTAATTATACTTTAATTAGTAATACCTTAATAATCTTAATCTTATTAAAAAAGTCCTTAATTTAAATAATATTCCTATTAGTTTAGGCCTTATACCTAATTTTTATACCTAATAGTCTACTATTATTTAGTATTCTTTTGATTTTTCTTTAGTCTTTTTTTTCTTTTAGCCTAATTATATATCTATACTTTAGTATATAATATAAGAAATCTTTAGTACTTATATACTTAATAATTATAGTATTTATACTATATTTACTATCCTATATTATAGTATAGCTAATCTTATTACTATTTGCCTCTCCTATATTTCCTTTACTAATAATTAAATCTATATTAATAAATTAGATAATAAATCTATTAAGTCTTTTATTCCTTTTAGATATAAAGTAATAAACTATAGTCTTCTATTTAGGCTCTCTATTAAATAGTATATTAAATAGGTCTATAAAAAATACTTTTTTATTAGCTTTGCTAATTTTAAATATTTACCTTATTAGGTCTTTTATATCTAGGATTATATTCTTAGCTATTTAATTATTTATAATTTATTTACTAACTAATAATAAGCTTATATTAGAGCTTTAATTTATAAATAAAAAAAGTTCTAAGCTAAATTTAGTTTATTTTTTACCTTTATTATCTTTAGTATACTATTTACTTTTTAGTCTAAGGAATAGGAATATAATTATTTTAGTTTATTTAATTACTTTCTTAATCTTAGAGATATAATTAAAGTTTACTTAGGTAATAATAGTAATATCCTTAAGCATAGGATTTTTATCTTTAATAATAAAAATACTCTACCTTAAAAAATGCCTGCTTTTTAGTATAGAGATTAGGTTATTAATACTAGATTAAATTAATCTAATTAATTACTCTTAAATACTATTAAATAAGCTTATATATATATCTCTTTGGCTATTTTCTAAGATCTTAATATAGTTATTATAGGCTTTATTTAATAGGGTAAGCTTAAGATTATTCCTACTATACCTAAGCTTAATAAATCTAATAATAATACTTAGTTTTCTATTTAAAAACTTTATATCTTTCTTAGTAGATTTAGTATACTTTACTATAAAAAATTAACTATTAAGCTTTTATTTAATTAATACTAAATTATCTAAATATCCTCTAATTTTAATATCTATTATTATTATCTAAATACTACCCAAACTATCTTACCTCTTAATTTTAAATATTACCTACCCTATATACCTTAATTTCTCTTTACTAGCTTTAAAGCCAAAGAATATTAATAGGTAAATAGTCTATTTTAATTAATTACTAATAATTTATTTACTCTAATTATCTAGCTTAATAATTCCAATCCCCCTATCTTTAATAATACCCTTATCTTCTTTATAATCTTAATAAATACCTTACTAAATATACTTACTAATAATAATAAATTTATATTAAATAATAAAATAAATTTAGCTAATTCTTTATCTTTAATTAAGCCTTTACTTTTATTTAATTACTTTAGGGTAAAAATACCTTTGCCTTAAAATAATCTTTTACCCTTAAATCTAGTTTTTACTAAATTATTTACTATAAATAATCCTTTTCCTTTCTTTAAACTAATTAAACTAAGTAAACTTACTCCTCTATTTATATAGGAAAATACTAAAAATTTACCTTTTTCTTATTCTTAGTTAAAAAAAATAGGTATTATAATTAGCTTTATTAGTTTTCTCTTTAACCCTTAGTCTAAGACAAAGGAAAAGATTTATAGCTATACCTTTTATTTTTTATATTATGTCTTTATTACTTTATCCACTATTACCTTTAATATTAGTTTACCTAAATAAGAAAAAGATAATATTTTTCCCTAATCTAATAACTTTAACTTAAAGAAAAATACTTATTTTAAAAAATAATATAGAAAATTAGTATTACTAAATACTAAATTTATTATTAAGATTAAAGTAAAGAAAGAAATAGGCTTTAATTTTAATAATAATAATAATACCTTTCCTAAGTAATAATATTAAGGCAAAAAAATAATTTATTCTAATCCCTATAATATACCTAGTATTATCTAATATAAATATATAAATAAAGTAATTAAATAAATATAAAATTTATACTTAAAGTTTTTTTATAGTAAGATTATTAATTTTATTATATATATATTTATTTAAATAGGTATATTTAAGCTTAATAAGATTATTCTTTTTTATTTTAATAATCTAGTATTTTTCTCTATTATCCTAGATAATATAACTATAGTAATCTAATAGGATTATATTTATATTAAGGTCTTTACCCCTTTTATTTAGAAATCTATACCTTTTATTTTTTATATAAATAAATATATTACTTAGAAAAGTACCTATACTATATATAAAGGAAATTAGTTAAAATTAGATTAGGAAATAAATATAAAGTAAATTAATAAAAAAATTATAAATTAAAATAGGATTATTTTTTTTATAATTTTTTTTTTTTTATTTTTAGATAAATATAAAGCCTTTTAATTAAATAAATAATTATTATATTAAGATATTTTTTTTTCTTTTATATATATATTTTTTTTTTTTACTTTAATTACTTAATTAATAAGTCTTTTTATAATTAAGAATAAATAAAAAGATTTATAAGAAAGGATATAGTAGTAGCTAAAAGGATATTAGTAGCTAGGAGGCTATGCCTACTAGTAAAGGAATTAATAATATAAAAAAGAATATTCTATTTACTTAAGTAAATAATTAAGGATTCCCCTTTCTTTTAATTTATATCCTAAGTTTTAGGAATATTAGTCTTATTATGAATTTTTAATTTTTGTTTTATATTATATTAATTATATTTATTTAAACTATTTATTTAGCTGAATAGCTATCTTTATATCTAATTTTTACCTTCTCTTCTTATCTTTCCAAGTTTCTAATAGCTTGACTACGTCTAAGTGCCCCTATAGGGTAGCGGCTTAGGTGTTGGTGTCATTTCCCTCTACCAAACTATACTTATAATAAATAACTAGGGCCTTCTTAAGGAAATTTAGGATTTATTTTTTCTATTTTATAAGGAAATAAAAAGGTTTAAATCCCATTACCCTAGCTATATTATATGGATTATAAAGAGCCTAATCTACTTAATTACTTACTTTACTATAGAATACAATAAATACTAAGTTAATATTATTATTTTTATATAGCCTAAGCCTACCTTTAAGCATTATTAATCTTAATATATATAGCATTTTAATAGCCTTAAGATTAACCTATTCCTATAATTATAGCCAAAAGATCCTAAACCTAAATCTAAGCCCTCTTAAGAAAAGCTAAATACCTTAATATATATTTATTATTAATATATCCTTAATTAATTAGAATATTATAAGGAACTATTAGAAAAGACCCTAGCTTATTAAGTAATAATAATATTATACCCTAATATTATAATTTAATAGGTAAAGAAAATTATACTAATATAGATTTAAGCTATTTAATATAAATTTAAGGAATTTTTTGTAAAAGGCTAGGTAAATAAGAATATTTTATTATAGTAATTAATGCTTAAGGTAGGTAAAAATAAGGATAAACTATTAAACTTACTTTCTATTTTTTTTTATAAAAAATAAGTTAATAATAATAGTACTAGTAATAAAAAAGTTAAGAGCTAATTATTTTAATAGCTAAAATAAATAAAAGATCTAATTTAATAATAACTATAATATTAATTAACCTATTTATTATTAATATATATAGCTTTTAATATTTTAACTATCCCTTTAATATCTACTAAATATAAGCATATTTTTAGCTAAGCTAAGTTAATTATTGGTAATTAAAGGTATAGTTTATATAATAAGACCCTTAAAGTAATTAAATACCTTAGAAGTTAGAAGGCAGGGCTATAATAAAGTCATAATATTAATAATATATTTTATACTTATTATTAGATTTAATTTAATTAATTTATTTAATTAATTTAACTTAAGGTATTTGAATTTAATTCTGACCCTGCCCAATTCAAATCGCGGAAAAAGTCGAGTTGAATTGAGTTGATCAGAGCGCTGGCAGGGATCAGGTTCTTAATGGCCTCGCGCAGGTACTGCCCCGCGACCCGAATGTGACGGTCCTTTGCCCAGGGTCCCACTGGAATTTTCTTTGGGATGTGACGTATGTTGACGAAGCCGGCCTCCTCGAGGAGTGGCTGCAGCTTGTGTGGCATTTCGAGGTCCATGCCGAATAGCGACAAGGCCTTGTCGAGCGTCCTGTAGAATTGCAGCAATCCGTCATCGTCGGGCATGGTGCCGTCATCGCATTTCAGCGTCGCCTGGAGCTCCTGCATCTCAATCCAACCGCCGGGCTTGAGTGCGCTTGTGGCCCCTGCTGTCAGATCTCGCTCTCCAGTGCATTCGTTGTATCGGGGTGTACCTCGACTTACTCGTACGAGCGGCGCAGGACCTTGGGAATGTCCTTGAGCACCGACGCCATGGAGCGCATGTGCACCATGTCGTAATTGTCCCCATTGAGCCAGTCCTCCTCGACGTCGTCAACGATGAAGCGGCAGTTTGGAGGCACCCAGTGCGGCTGGATGGGCGAGAGATCCACCCCCAGCACCTCTGCACTGGGCAATTGATCCGCAACTATATTGCACAGCCGATTCCTGTCAGCAACTCCAGATCCTGATGCAGATCCAGCTAGCGAGAGCAAAGCTTGGACAAACCTTCAATCGCCCAGATACCCGTCCCCGTCCCCACATCGATAATCCTCTGCGCATTGTCGCTGATGGGCGCGTAGTATAATCGGCCGTCGGTAATCTCCAGCATCATGACATGCTTCATGTCCTCGCGGTTCTGCTCGATGTCGTCGTTAGGGATCGGGTACCGCCTGTGCTTGTAGCTGTGGAACCGCCGCCCGTTCTCCCACGAGTGGCGGTAGATGCTGGACGTGATGGAAGTCGGTGCGCTCGAGGCCCCGTCCCATCCTTCCATCTCGAGCTCATCGTCGTCAACAGGCTCTGTCGTCGGAGAGATGGCCTCGGTCGCGTCGGTCATGGCTCGTTTCTCTGCGCTCGGTCGTCGCCTCGGTGGGAACTCGTTACAGCGGTCGCAGCTGGCGATGGCGATGGCCGAGAGAAGCGCAATCACGACGTGACGCTCAGGAAATCGAGGACTGTATTTCTTTCTCTCTCCCGTCCTCAACGCAGGAGGGGTTATGGCAAACAAGCCTTGCCAGGCCGTGGTGGAGTTTCTTCAGCTGCATTGCCCGCGGCAGGGATTCCAACGTTAATTGGCAGATGCCGCGCGGGAGATGATCTACTAGGCCTGCTGAAACCCGTTGTTGGGCCTAACAACCAACAAACAGGCGGGGCAGGCCCGAGCCGTCCAGAGAGTCAACAGGAGCACTAATTATGTAATGCACATGATTCACAGTTGTGCAAAGTTATCCGGGCTTGATTCGAGGCTGTGTAGAAATTGATAACTGCTGTGCTGCGTGCAACACCAATGACATATTTATTCAAGCTGACTAATTAATTTCCCAATAGTTGTGCATCCAGGAAGCAAAGCCTCATCGGGAGCACCCATAGTCTGACTCAAAAGTGTCTTTTCATGCACCGTTGGTTCAGTAAACTGCCAGTCGTGAGGCGCATCTGGCTTGACATCGAAATAAACATCAACGCCCGCCTTTCTCGCTGCATCAACAAACGTAGATAAGTTACCCAGGAATATTTCGTCTCCGCCAGCGAAGACAAACGTCTTTGCCGGCAAAATTTCAGCCAGGCTCGGTCGCTCGACAGCGGGAAGCGTAAACTCCAAGTACTTATCCACGTCGGTTTTGTTTGCATCGCCAACAAACTCCTTGGCCCACCGGCGCAGCGTCTTGGGGTCAAGCACGTCACACTCCCGCTCTGCCGCATAGCTCGATTCGTTGAACAGACTAACCCAGGGACTGAGCAGAAAGACACCTTTGCCGGGCTTCTCCCGGACCGTCGGCTGGCGGATAGAAGATAGCGGCTCGGCTAGGTGGGTTAAGAAGGAGAGGCACAGCGATCCGCCAGCAGAATCGCCAATCATGCAGATGTTAGAGGGCGAAACGTTCTGCTCCTTGGTGAGATATTCCCAGCACGCCGACGTCTGGTCAATCTGGGCAGGGAACTTGAATTCGGGTGCGTAACCGTAGTCGAGCGTGAAAACGGCCACAGACTTTCCCGCCGCCGAAATCGTCTCGGCAATGGAGAGGAGCATCGTGGAATAGTTCTCGGCGTGAAGCACCGTGTATCCGCCGCCGTGGATGAACAAGATGACGACATCTGCTTCGCTGGGAAGACTGTCCTTTTCAAAGCGGGGTTTGCAGAGCCAGTTTCCGGCAAAATCGGGTGTCTCAATACGCTCATTGAGGTTTGGGAAGATTTCGCCGTATCTCTTTGACTTGGCCAGTCGGGAAAATGGGGGAGGGTAACGGAGCAGAGATTTCGGAATGCGATCGAGGGAACTGTTGACGATTAGAAGTGGTCCCAGCGGCGGCTTGGGGGTCCTTACAAGCGTACAAATGCCCTATACACGTCTTCCTTGAACGATCTGGGACGCTTTTTAAGGGATCTGCGAAGCGAAAACGAGAGGAGCGCAGCAAGAATTCTACACAGTGCCCAGAATGCACGCGGTATGTCCATCAACGGTATCTTTTTAGATGAGCCGCTCGGCTGCTTACTCCCTGGTGCAACTGCTTTAGTGTTCATATTGAATAAAGAAGAATGTTTCGTCTAAAAGTTTGTCCTTGTCAATTTTCATAGGAATCTTGTTAAAATTCCGATCATGGATACCACGGAGATGTCTGTATCCTTATAGTCAACCTCGGGCCAAAGGGATAAGATGAAATAAAGTAATCCAGAACTCTGATGTCAGCAGCGATGAATCTCCGGAATGCCAATACCAATTTATTGAAGCACGGAAAACCTCTCCCGCCTCCAATCCATGCCCTATTGACCCAATATTTGCGTGGTTGTAGGTATCCATCTAACCGTAAGCGCTACCATCTCCGGGTCAGATTGGGTTGCGTTGTCGTAGACTTTACTACATAGGGTAACAGCCGAAAGTTGAAATTGACGACCAGCGCAAACAAGAGTCTGGGGTAAAACAGCCTTTCCCAAAGGAGGTTTTGGGACCTTGGCGTCAGCTTGCCATTCACACTCAAACCTTGATCAAGTCCTTAATGCGACACAATGCCTCCATACGCGGTTGCTATCCTTGGCTACCATAAAGGTATTGGAGCAATTTTAACATGAGATTGGTCGCACCGTACAGTCGATCTTTCCCCTTCGGGAGTACGGGGCTATTGCATCAGTTCCCTGTTCCTATTCCCATTATGCAAAGCGAGGTGGAGTATAGGGTACCTAGGCAGCATTTTCTCCCACCGGCTTCAACCAAAGACCTTCAGTATAGAAGCACATCATCCGACGCCTCGAGGCCAGCTCTGGACGGTTTAAATTTAACCACTGTGTCTAAAGACATGATTTCATTATTACGACAAACTTCAGTGCTTGGTGTCGAAATGTAGTATGAAAAACGTAAGCATGTAGTTACTAGCCCTCGAGCTGTCATAAACCGTGACCCAGGTACCCCACCTTAATCCGGCTAGCAGAAAAGTGCATACTTGCATGTAATGCAACCTCAATTGAACCAAATCGCAGGTAAGTATCATGGACTTTCGTAAATGTACAAAAAGGGTTATATCTGTAATTTGGATCCCAATGGCCAACCGAATGTTCTGCCTAGTATCTGGGTGGAGACTTAGCGCAGTCAAACCGACGAAAAGATAAACATGTATACCAGAATAAAAAAACAAATTGAAACCCTCCTTCACCTAATAATTGAAGGGAGTGAAAGTAGCCCGCGGAAGAAAAAGGGTTGAACGTGTATTAGAATAAGGTTGTCGCTGTATATAGTAAAATCATTGAGGTTACACCCTAAGCACTGTATCGCTCAACTCTGACGAACGGACAGAGTACATGCGGCTTCGTTCTCCGGCCATGAACTCCCTTTTTATATATTAAGAACTGCTTGAAATGGTCTTTGCAATGGCATTCCTGCCTCAATAATCCACAATTTGGCCAAATTCAAGGAGCGACTGATATACAGCAGCGGCTGAAAGATAGCTCAACACTTGGTTGGGCCCTCGTGGCTCTATCATTAGTGATATGTTACAACGTCGAGGTCTTGGACATACGCAAACTAATTTGAACTCAGTATCACATGGCACGTAAGACAAAAAACATAATTCCACTTGTTAAATTTCTACAATGGTGGCTGACCGTTGCGCTCTGTTATCAGGCCCACAACCGACGGCCGCGTTGATCATGGTTGTCCTTGGTGCTGTCGACTCCCCGCGTCTGACAGTAGTCAGCAACGACCACACCCACGACACTAAAAACCAGTACATCATGATGATTATGTGCATTAACCCAGCATCTCCAGCCATGGTTCGGCTGTAGCCGGTCTCTATCCCTCGGCATTCTACTTCCTCCTTGCCGTGCCCCTCGTGGATGTGTCCAAACACGACCAGCCGCGGGCGCACCCTCGCAACTTCGCGCGTCAGATGCGGGCAACCCTTGCCTTGCAGATCCAGGAAGCCCTTTGGGGGCCCGTGAGTTAGTATTACATCCGTCCCGTCCGGCACGGTGTTGCTCCAAACATCCCGGATTGGTGGGTACTGGAAGGCAAAGTTTCCGCACTCCGGGGTCCAGGGTGAGCCGAAGACGGACAAGCTTCGGCCGCCAGCAAACTGCAAAGTCTTTGATGAATTATTTAGATAAATGATGTGGTGCCAGTTTAGGTCAGCATAAGAAGCCCCTTGTCTCTCGTAGTTGACGGTTAATGAACGGGCTACAAAACTGGCGTCGAGAATCTTGTCATGGTTGCCGGCAATGACCACCTTGTACCGATGTGGCAGGGATGCTATCCAGTCCAGCTGGGCCTGCACCTCCTCGAAAGTGCCGCGGTCTGTCAGATCCCCGGCATGGAGCAGGAGGTCGCCATCCGGGACATGGGGTTGCGCCCGGTGCGTGTCGGAGACGCAGACAATGGTGATGGGACTGGTCGCGGGCGCCTGAGGTTGTAGTGGGGGCCTGTGCTCGTGAAGCCAGCGAGCGAGAAAGGCCGCGGGATCGCGCCGGAACTTTTGCCACGGGCTCAGGCGCGGAGGCGCCCAAGTCGCAAGCTTGGGAGCCATCAAAGAAAGGATGACGGCATGTGCGTGTGTGTACCAGAGATCAACTCTCCCTGCGGCGGATGGAATGAATGGATGGAGGTCGGCGTCGTAATGTAGGCTGGTTGCGCAAAGCTTCCCGCTAAAAATAGCTGATAGGCATCAGGGCGACCCTCTCGTAATTGGCAAATCCACAACCTACCCCACACACCTTTGCACGCGCGCGCCAACCTGGCCTCGTAAACGCCATGCGACATCGTTCGCAACGCAGCGTTGGAGCCTTGAACAAACGATGCACTTGAACATCCCCGGCGCCTTCTCGCGCTGGAAGGGGGCCAAGGCCGACAGCCTGGATAAGCGCGCCGAGGCGGCGCCCAAGGAGACCCCCGCGACGACGACGACCGACAAACTGCCCCCGCCGCCCCGCGACCTCCTCGCCGGCCGCTTGATCTACGAAGTCCCGCTGCTCAATCGCCGCGTCGATGCCGAGAAGGATACCGCGCAAGCCGCGCTGTATCGCATCTACGAGCACCTGGTCCTGGACCAGCACCTGGAGATCCGCAACGAAATCGAAGCCTTCTGGTACCAATCGTGGCCCGTCCATGCGATCCCCGACCCTCGAGACCCCGACCCCGAGCGATACGCCTGCCTCGCCTGCATACCCTCCCTCCTGGCGCTGGCCTTCAACAAGAGAATTGACTTGGGGCTCCCGCGCGATGCGCCTCCCATATTCACCCAGGACCAGCTGGCAGAGTGGCGAGCCCAGGAGCGAGAGCGCGAAAGCGAACCCGCGTGGGCAGCCAAGGTACCGAGACTGCCAAAAACACTCGCGATTCCACACTGGGACAACGAGAAGCAGGATTTTGTCCCTCTACAGAGCTTCAATGACGACAAGGCATCGTGCGAGTTTGCCAAGAAGAATATATTAATGTGGCAACCACATATCCATTTCGCTTAACAAAAAAAAAACGATGACGAGCCCGCCCGCCCGATGGGTATTATGAATACTATTATACAAAACATACTAATACATGTAATCCTTGCCTCGTAAAACACAAAGGAAAAAAAAAAGGCAAATGTCTTTGCCTGAGCTGAGGACCGACTTAGGCCTGCCAGTCTATGGGTCTGTGCCCGTACTTTTGGAAATACGCCTCGTCGACCTCTCGCAGCACCTCGTCCGTCACCTTTTTGCTGAACTGCTGGCACCAGAGCCTAATTTCGCTTACGCCCAGCGTCCGCCTTCTGCCTTGTTCCAGATGCCTCTGCAGGTAGACGACCGAGTCAGCCAGGTCGTACGGCCGGCGGTCCTTTTCGCAGAGCCGGTTGAGCTTGCCGCAGAAGGCATACGACCACGGCGCGGCGTACACCGTCAGGCCGCCCTGCGACCCGGAGGACTGGAAGACGACGGCGTTTTGCTGGACGGCCCGGTCGTACAGCTCGCGCTGCAGCGCCGCCGACATGAAGAGCTGGGTGGCGTTGTTGAGCCACTCGGCGCCCAGCCGGCCGCCTCGCTGCTTGTTGGCGAACCGGGCAGCCTCGTTGATGGTGTGGTGGACCGAGGACGTAGAGTTTTGGAGGAAGAAGTCGACATCGTGCGTCGACTGCCGTGACTTGAGAAGCAGTGTGTTAACGGCGCCGCCCACCGTCACCAGCTGGGCGCGCACACCGCGCTGATCGAGGAACTGGTCCATGTCGGCCAGTGCTGCGTTGAGCGTCTCGGCATCCAGGTCGGAAGATGGATGCGTGATCGGGCGACCGGTTTGATCTCGATAGGGCGGTGGGACGAGCACTGGTCCTCCGGTCGGCGCTGAAATGGTGATTTGCGGATGAGGACGTGGTTGGAGTTCTGCGTCTTCGTTGCGTTCCTTTGATGAACAGCAGCCCATGATGAATGATGGTAGTTGGTGTTGATTTCTGTCTTTTTTGGTGGTGGTAAAATAATGTAGAATACGATTCCTAAACGAGTGATGAATCGTTCCTGAGTTGTTGTGGGTTGTGTGCCTGTGGGTTGGTCTGAGGCCGCTTAGGTCAGATATTGCTGCAGCTTCGAGTGCAGACGTCTGCTTTTAAATGTCATCTCCCCTTAGGCAGCCACTACGAATTTCTCGACATAGTCAGACATGCAGTACACGATACAGTTTTGTGGTGCTCTTTCGGTAGCCTGTTGGTTGAACTCTCGAGTGGATATGACTGGCCCACTCGGTGTTTCAGCTAGCCGCCTGCGCTGCCTGGCTGGTTGTGAGTCTTCAAGACGCTGCCCCGCCTGCAGGTACGCGCTGGCAACATGACGTCGCCAGATCTGCCCACGACAATCATGAGCCTGCGGAAATTAAGGCGTTTCCAGCGGCAGACTCGGACTCTGTCTACAGACCCTATATTTTTACATTTTTTATTTATTTACATTTTTGTAGCTTAGCAATATTTGGTATCCGTCGTGATGTGTGCGGCTTCTGTCTCCCTCTCCGCTCCCTCGCTTGCCGCCCGGTAGCGCTCATCTGGAGCAGAATTCACGGCAGCTCAACCTGGCCCGTGTTAAGCTTGTGCCTCACCGCCACTACTTTCTTTCACGTTTGGTTCACGTTTGGCGGAGTAACCCCCTGCCAACATTTGATAACCACTTTGGGACCTGCCATCTGAATGTGAGCACCATCATTTGGCCGAAGCATTGCACCGTGCTAGGGATTTGGCGAGAAAAGCACACATGCGGCGTGAACGAGTGCGATGAAACAATGCAACCATAGTACTCCCAGGGCAACCCAGATGACGTGTATAACATATATGTCATTCAACGCATTTAAGCAAGGTTATTGTTAAACAGATTTGGAGTTTGAGGAGCGGCTTCGGGTTTATCCATTCTACGATTATGCCGCCAGCAAATGGGATATCATGCAAAAGAGACTATAGCGTTATCCCATGTCACTTTAGACTGTCTTCATTCAAAGTAAAAGCTCGAAGCATCTACCTAAGCACTAATGGTTGTGAATAGGCATTCTTGGAAAGCGCAGTATAGCTAAAACTTTAGGCGGCGCTTTACGGGACTGCATTTGGCGACATACTTTGGGATCAGAAAAGCAGCAGAATATTTTCTTAATCGACTACAAGACAATGACCCAACGGATGATCACGATGATACTACACTTTCTGTGGCCTCTCAGAAACGCAGTCTGTCAGTCGTCAGTTTTCCTTCAAGGCGTTGGTAGCCATCTAGGACGTCGATGGTTGGTCGAGGGCAGGGAAGCCGAGTTTACTTGCTGTTGTCGTGGATTGAAAATTCTCAATACCTCAGTTCTTGAGCACAGTGTTCAAAACTAGCCTGAAAAAAGCCCTTCCTTGCGAGCTTAGCAACCTCATTGACGAAAGCCTCAGAAGATTGTCGTACTCAAGCGGCAGTTAGCTTGCAAGGCGATGCTCATCAGACATGTCCAAAATCTTCTCACAAAGTTCCCAAATCCGTTGACGGTTCTTCAGACCCTTCATACGACCGTTGGTTTCCCGATTCCACATCATTCTCATCACAGAGCCCCAGTTAACCGAGTCGGGCGCCGTCACCTGTTTTGCTGTGCTGCCAACAGGGTCTTTGAGCTCCGAGGAACTTCTAAGCACCCATGGGGAATAAGGTAGGTCAGACCAATACTCCCACAACCATGGCCATTCCCTATCAAACCAGTCCCCGAGATCCCCCATTGCGGTGCGGTACAAGTAAGGCGAAGCATGGTGGAGTTTGGAAATCTCATCTGTGCTTAGGTATCCGTAGATCAACCTGCGCACTTCCGTAGGCAGTCGAGCAAACACACAGTTTTCCGAACTGGACCCTGCATCCTCTTTTGCACAATCGCCAGCGACATTTTCAGGAGGAGCAAATATCCTTTCCAGGCCCGGGACCAAACAGGGATTTGCAGCCAGATACTCATGGCCATGGGAATGAGCCCAATACTGACCTCGGCCATAGGGCAATTCGAATATACCACCAGCACGTCTTTTGTCGGGTCCCAACTCCCACCAACTTGTGAATGCATTCACGTCGACGTGGCCATATCGGCGCAGACTGGCTCGTTTAAAAACTTCCAAGCAGCTAGGATGAAAGGGAATGGCATAACCATAACCCTGGGCATTTTGCTCGGCAATTCTTTCAGCATCATCGGATGCGGAAGCAGGGACTACTTGAGTAGAGCCGTGTCTTTTGGGGAATGCTTCGCTGTGGCAGCAGAAGCAGACGTAAGAGTCACACAGACCGCTGAGGTAGTAGCGCCCTGTCTTTTCAAACTCTTCATCCCCATCTTCCGGCTGCCAGTCTGCAGGCTTCATGATTAGTCCCTGCAGAGTGTTGCATCCTCTCATATCCTCAACCGAGATGTTATGGCCGTTGTAGCCCGATTCGCACTCGCATTCTGGGCCTGCAATGTGTTCCAAATTGATGCCGTCTCTCTCGCGTCTCTCGCGGACCTTATTTCTGTGCACCTCGGGATGGTTCCTCGCTCTCTGGTAATACATTTCCTCAGTAGGATGCAGACTGAATGCAAAGTCTGGTTGTTCCTTGGTATCGGTATTGCTCGGCCAGACGGAAACCATGCACCCAACACCACATCCCTCTGGGACTTCTTCCTCGGCGTCGGAGTATACCTCCTCATCCTCATCATCTGATTCTTCCTCAAGCTCGTCTACCTCGACGTAACTTTCATGCCGTCGGCTCATTCCATAATTCTTCCATGAATAGTCCAGAGGTTCCTCAGGCGTGCGAATGCGGGCGATCGCGAAGCTGACGCGGCAAATCACGCATTTGATTTCAGAGTATCCCATGTTGCACCATCGGCCACGAAAAGTCCAGGTTAAAAGAGGAGAAGATGACACGAAACAACCTCAATCTCAGACGTGGATAAGAAGACCAAAGAAGGCCGGCGGTAGTTCGGTTAACAAATCATGCGTCTGACTCCGCTTATTAGGCAGAAGCGATTCTGAGGCCATCATTCAGCAGCTTGGATACGCTTACGAGATAGTATCGCAGATCAAAGCTGCGGCTACTGCCAGCACGACGTGGTGCATGCTGGCGTATTTTGCCGGTGGTTACACGTTTTGGGGAAATTTTTGATTCTTCCACATTCATTAGCCCTTGCCTTTGGGCACTATCAAATGAGTGACATTGGTCTTTGCATCGCCTCAGTAGACAAGAAGACCTATTGGTCATTGCCGGACGATAATTCCCTGAACGCATTGCTACTATTGAAAACCATGCAGATAGGACGCATTGACGAGAGCAGCGTTTGATCTGGCACGTTCCTGAGCGTCATACAACCTGTTTAGCCTTTTTCCTTCGATTTCTGAACAGACTTGACAAGGTCCTTTGAGTTTAGAAGAGAAACCTTTGGCTACAACTCGTGGTATATTACTGCACCACCTTTGTGCTTTCTTCATTGCTGGACATTGTTTCTGTTCGATGCTTTTTTTACAATGCCCCCGATAGCAACTTTCATAGCGATAAGTAATTTCCGCTCTCCAGCACATTCTTGCTGCTAAGAAAAGTCAGAAAGACAGAATTCCCCTTGTGTTGCTTTAATAATGTACTCACAAATATCAATTTCTGAACGTAGACAAAGGCTATCGTTGATTAGAGCAAGACAATATTGGGACCTATGTCCTGCATAAATGATCTTGGTATGATGTCAATCACGGAAAACGAGGATACAAAAAGTCCAAGGAAGAGCAGTTCGTTAAGGGTTCACGCGATTTATATGTCTCAGCGCGTATTTCAGGAAGAGCTTTGGCTCGGACTTTGGCAAGGCGCAACCAGGACAACTAAAGTCAATGAAGTGTGCATACGTATGCACTATGCCTAGCCTCGCAGGACTTGTCATGTTCAGGGATATCTGGACAACAGTAGCCGCCTTGGCTGTAATGTAACGCAGATAATATCACCACGTAGCTTGACTAATTGCTGACCGCAGTTCTAGCACAATTTTCAGCTCAAACCAAGGCACGACTCAATGGACAGAGGAATGTTGATTGCCTGAGCTAGCCCCACACATCCCTCTGA
This sequence comes from Calonectria hawksworthii, assembly GCA_020975415.1. NCBI lineage: Eukaryota > Fungi > Ascomycota > Sordariomycetes > Hypocreales > Nectriaceae > Calonectria > Calonectria hawksworthii. The sequence goes on along the minus strand of JAHXZK010000005.1, from coordinate 2,807,972 downwards.
AACCAGCTTGACGCTAGTGGGACCACAAATCCCTCATTTATCTGGGACATTAGTGGACGCCTAATTGTTGCCTTTTCCATAGTAAACCGTTGGCTGCATTAGAAACAGCCTTACTTCGCAAAATAGTGCAGGAAGAACTGCCACGTAGCGTTACCGCCTGATCACCGAATCTCTCTTGCGGCCCGGGTGTCATTCAAATGGTGCCTCGAGGATGTTCCAATTGACAGAATATTGCAACAACTCATAGGCAATGGAGCCAACACAGACAAGATTCACCACGATTTCTTGAGACCAATAGTCCTTGAAAGATGAAAACTACTATGCTATGCGATGCATGTAGCAGGATCCAGGTGGGTGTTGCATTATCTTAGTGCGAGCCGAGTCTCCCCGTTGATTGTTGGCTCTGTTCTGGACCTTTGCTTTAACTGTGGCCACAATTGCAGATTCTTGCGGCTGAACCAGGGAGCGACGAGCCGATTGTCTTGCAAGCCTGTCTAGACGATTTCGTCATTGCAGTTCAACAAAAGTGTTTTATTTGTACTGCACTTTGGAAGAGAATGACGTGGAACCTCCCGAAGCCATACAATAGAATCGCTTCACTTTGGACTTCAACTCAATACAAGGTAACGAAGCACGATCCGGCCGCATCCTACTATCGCCTTGAAATCGAATATCCTGGTCTAGTTGCACCAGATACAGATGGAATTGTTAGATTCAAGTTGATTCCTGCGGGTACTATCGCCTTTCCTGATCTCTCATATAGTCGACGTACTAATGTTCCGACCAAATAGGTGCCCTAGAACCCATCCACAGTATTCTGGGCGCACAGCTCGACACTTACACTGGCTCTGATTCGTCACTAAGTAAGGCTCAAGAATGGATTAAAAAATGCCAAAGTCATCACGCCAAGTGTAGGCAGTACTCCCGCAGCATCGAATCATGGCTTCCAACAAGGCTCATCGACATTGGTGAAAATGACTCTCGGGAGTGGAGGCTTCTTATCACCAGTCAGGAACAAAACCTCTCGTCATCTCCTCCTTCATACATGGCACTTAGTTACAGATGGGGATCAAATCCCAAATTGCTTCTTCAAATATCAACAATTGCCGAGTTTCAAAATGGTAAACCAATCCGCGAGCTTCCAAAGACCTTCCTAGACTTGGTTTCAGTCGCGCGTTTATTCTCAGTTCGTTACCTTTGGATCGATGCTCTCTGCATTATACAGGACTCTGCCAAAGACTGGAATGCCGAAGCACCTACCATGCGCATGGTTTACGCCAACGCCGTATGCACAATTGCGGCATCAGCATCACTTGATGAGAAAGGTGGATTGTTTAGGTCAAGACATGAGTGGTCAATCCAACCTGGTAATGTCGCACTCCAAATGAAGACAAAGTTGGAACAGCAGAATTTTCTCATCTTTGAAAGAGACTATTGGGATAGGAATATTCACATGGGGCCTCTGCACAAGCGAGGCTGGGTTTTTCAGGAACGCGTCTTGTCACGCCGAGTCCTTTACTTTACAGACAACCAAATCCTCTTCGAATGTCTCGAAGATGCAGCATGCGAGGCCTTCCCAGGAGGAATCCCGCATTATGTGTCCGATAAAGACCTGTCGTCACTATGGCAACTCACAATTGACAGAAACTCCGCTGTCTCCCATCAAACTGACCCAATGGCAAACCCTGTTTATCTTCTCTGGCGCGATCTTGTCAAAAGGTACTCTACATGCTCGTTTACAAAGTTCTCGGACAAGTTGATTGCGTTTGCCGGGATTGCAAAACTGTTCGAAGAAGCCACTGGCGATGAATATATAGCTGGGCTTTGGAGATCCCGCATACTTGAAGGACTAGATTGGCGTGTGTATAATCCACAGCTGGAGACATCGCTGGAATACAGAGCTCCTTCTTGGTCTTGGGCCTCGATAGCTGGGCCATGCAGACCGGCCTTCTTCGGTGATTTCTTGCATCAACTTGTGAGTTTGGTCGATGCAAACACCATGCCTCGCGGCTCGGATCCCACGGGTGCTGTTGTAAACGCGCAAATCACTCTGATGGGATCCCTTGTACAGGTGCAAAAGATTGGATCTCAAACCGACGAATCTTGGATAATTATGCTGGAAGCCTATACTATGTCGATTGAGATATTTTTGGACAAACTAAACACCAACGTCCACAATGGACAATGTTTCTATTGCCTGCCGCTGAACTCGGAGGTACCTTTTGAAGGGACTACATGCATCCCTGATGTTTGCCTCCTTATGCTGGTGTTTAATCAGAAGCTATCAGTCTATTCTCGAATCGGACATTTTGTCCTGAATGACACCCCCAGTTTAAATCAGTTTGGGTTAGTTCTACGGGAGGACGGCGTATGGACACTGCCCCCGCAAAGAAGGCAATCTAAAATCACCATTATATGAAAAGGTCAACGTAAGAAGGTTGTACACTAAAGAGGCTCGTCAATACGGGCTTGCTTACATGCTGGCCCTTATGGCGCGGCATCGGTCCGACTCCCACCTAGAGAGGTTTGTGGGTTCTTATAGTTGATGAGATGGATGAGAGCTTGTTGATGTAGCAGAAAAAGGAGGGAGGCTCTGTTTATTTATACCCAGAAAGACAACAAGCAGTTGGATTGTATTCACACCTGGACATATTTTCAGCTCAGCACACCGACAACCTGAGGATCACGGCACGTAGGAATCCATCGCTTTGACAGCCCAATGCACGATTTGGCACCTGTAGGAAAGCCTGGACCAATGGATTTGTATTCTGAGCTGGTCTTTGCTGTTCCGAAACACACTCGGGCCTTTGAGGCTGAGAAATGCATGCAAGTGCCATATCACAGACCCATCGTTGATAGGGGTGAATGCAAACAGCTCAGTGATTGCAGCTGTTCGAGAGTCCCACACATCGATGGCCGACTATCAACGGGCGTTGAAATCGCTGCCGGTACATGCTCAGAATTACCATGAAGATGATTCCTAGTGGAGGAATTACTCCGACCGAGGCCCATTATCGTGGGCCGCTGCAGGAGGGCACGAAGCAATCTCGCGCTTGCTGATCGAGCACGGCGCTGATGTTGAGTTCAAAAACACCATATTTGGTCGCACCCCATTACTATGGGCTGCCAGTGAGGGACAGCAATCTACACTGACTGCCTTGACCGTCCATGTCTTCGCGAATAGTAACAACCTCAAGGTCTAAAATATGATCCTCTATTGTCTATCTCTATGTGCTCTATCTAGTGAATTGAATGCTTTCTAATTTCTAGCGAAAATGCCAGCCATGCCGAAACTATGCTTCTATACTTGTACCGACTGCCCAACAACCACTGGCCGTCTAACGTATATGCAATGTGCTGACCAGGAGTGCAGCATTCGATGCAGAGTTGGCTAGTGTCCAGGTCCTGGTGAATGCCGTGACGATGCAACCCTATTCCTCTGCCATGACTGGGACGAAGTCGTCGGCTCGTCGTCGTATCTCCATCTTGACACCCGGGTCCATCACCGGCGTGACTCCGTAGTCGAAAACATTGGCCTTTTCTCCCTCCGGCAGCCGCCACTCATACTGCAACAACAGATGAGCCAGTGCAATTTTGATCTCGTTTGCAGCAAAAAAGCGCCCCGGACAAGCGTGCTTTCCGTGGCCGAAGCCGAGGTGGTTTGGGCTTGTGCTGACGAGCTGCGCGAGGTTTTCCATGCCTTGCAGCTGGCGCTGGCGCTGGAAGCGGGCGCCGTCCCATTTTTCGGGGTTCTCGTAGACTTCTGGATCCCAGAGGGCATGCGACGACACGATGGATACGTTACCCTTGGGGATAAAGGTGCCATCGGATAATGTGATGTCTTCCAGGGCGACACGCTCCATGCTTGCTGTACAGGTACACATTTGGTTAGCATGGGTCGGCGGCGAACGAACAGACAAATAGGGTTAGCCTACCGATTTGAAGAGGCTTCAGTCGCTGCGATTCCTTGACCGCGCTGTCAAGCAGCTGCATCTTTTGCAGCGACGTCTTCTTCCACCCTTCCTCTTTTAGGACATCGATGATTTCGGTGCGGAGAAGCTCAAAGTACTCGGGGTTGCGTGCGATTTGAATCATTGTCTGACACAGTAAATCGGTCGTGGTGTGGATCGCGACTGTTGCCAAAAACAGCTGAGCAACGGCCGGATCGAACTTAGCACCCTTGGCGCCTTCCTCAAACCATTCAATGGCATCGTTGTATTCCGGTTCCTTTTTACCCTGTGCTCTGGCCTCTGCCTTCAAGGCCCTTCGGCGCTCAATCACGGGCCAGATGATGGAGGAGGCCTCTTTCATCTCAGCCCTGACCTTCTGGCACATTGGCATGAACCAGTGAACGATCGGCCTCAGAGCCTCGGGCCATGTGCGGAGATCATTGGCGGCGAGGAAGCCGTTCGTTGTGTAGTCTGACGTGATTTGCAACCAGCCGTCGTTGCGGCAGAGCTCTTCTCCCAGAAAAACGCGGGAAGATATCTGAGCGACAATACGCTGAATCACGGGCTGGAAATCAATGACGTGCCATTCTATGTATCGTTAGCTATGAGTGCTCCCGAGGTTCATTGCATTGTGGCAGTTGCTTCACGACAACCTCTCTACTTCCACTCGGCGTGGGATTGCATAGTGGTGACACTTTGCCTTTCTAACTGTCGCTCACCTTTTTGTTTCGAAAGGCCAGTTTCAAGGGCCAACATTGTCTCCTCGGCAAGAGGCTGCGTGATCTTGGCTACATTATGCCTGGTGTTAGTCGCCTGATGGCACCTTACTAAAGATTTGACCCACCAAGCAATTTTGTTAGGTTCTTGTTGATGGCCATCAAAGCGACACTCTCCACATTGGGGTCAAGAAATGCTTCAAAACCAGGTATATTTGTGTGGAAAAACTTGTTGCAATCAGTAATTGCATCAACATGTATTTTGATGTTGTCTGGGGAATTCACCTTGGTGCTGAATGCCGAAAAGCTCAGGCGCGCATCACTCCGCACTTCGTTTGCCATGGAGGGTGGAAGCACAGTCATATGGCCCACATCCCCAATGACAGTTGCCGTCTTGTTAGGGTTTGCCTTGAACCAGTTGCCAATCAGCGAACGCGCTCCGAAAACGAACTGATTTCGGGATCGGCTCTCAGAAAGCTCTGTGGCACGCTTCGGATTGATCAGAGGGGCGCTGGGTTTTGGCCCCGTCTGTGAGTACCACAGAACAGTGAGCAAGAATGCCGTAATGAAGTACGAAATCGGCTTGCTGTTGGAGTCGATGGCGGACTGTAAGTCATCCCATGACGCTGGGACCGACATTTTGAGTACCATGGCGTGAATGTCTAAATGAGAGTAATGAAGTGAGAAGATAGTTGTGATTGATGAACTGGACATGAGCACCGCCGCCAAGGCAAGTCTTTATATTTTTTGCGCTTTGCCATTATGATGCTCCCCTTATCTACCGTGGCTTTGAACTTGTTCATGCTGGTACCAATTTCGCCCGTGTAGACTGAACGCGCGCAATTGTTCTGCGGCCATCCAGGCTTCCCGACACCGCTGACTAAACGGATTCAGCCATGGCGAGTGCTCCGGACCCAACAATGAAAAGTGACAGCATCGTAAAATGGGGCGGCGATTTTGGTTGTTGCACAACCACAAAGCTCCGAGATGTGGATGCGCACATTGGTTCACTGATTGATGTCCGGCTGTGGCGGCGGGTCTAGCGCGCGGCAGTTGCTTGCCGGGAGCCGCATCTCGCAGCCGTGTAAACGACTAGGTTTGATGAAGTCTTGTGTGAATTCATTCAACATCAACGCTCGGACCAGCGAGGGTTTTTCCCGCAACCTTCTTTTTTTGGGGGCCTATTGCTGGTGTTTTCCCTGTGGAACCTCGCATCTCATTGCGTGACGCATGTGGTGGATCTAGGATACAGTGAATGGATATGCGTGGCCTGTGCCCTTCGCAATCGCACTCGCCTAATTCTTAGTGGGCCCCTCTCCACTATAGTTGTGCCGTTTGCACGCTAATTCTTAAGGATATACTGGCTGTTTCCCACATCATCGTGTTTGCACCATCTTGTCAAACAACAGTTTGACGGCTGTGGCCTGGTCATGTGACTGCTTTGGGAGCTGTGTATTTATTCCCTCCTTGGTTCTCCTTCGTTTGACCCTCTGCAACGCTTCCCTCTTTTTTCTCTTGCCCCCCGGGACCCCTCTCAAACTCACCTTCCGTCCTTACCCTCCAACTTCTATCATGACATCAAAACCGATCGCGCCAATGTCATGTTAGACGTTGCAACGAGGGGCGCAGACTGTCGACAACCACGACCGTGGCTCATAGGCCGCCCCTTCACATTTTCGACATTCCAAGTCATACAGTCACCAAGCTCGCCAGCTGCTGGGAATCCTCTTGCTCGCATCGATCGCTATGTGATTAGAGGAGCCAGCCGGACCTGAGGCTGGTACAAAAGTGAGTGCCAATCCTTTCTGCTTTCATTGTTGTCTGAGTTGCTCTTCCTTTCCCCGCTCGCTTTCCTCCACGACGACCTCCCCAGTCATCATATCAGCGAACAGTAGGGACTAACGTACACTTGCGCGAAAGTACTCGGATGAGACTCCTTAAGACTGCGAAAAACAACTATCGGGATGGAAGACACGCGGCGGCGGCTTCTAGCTTCTCACTCGACGGTACCATGCAAACGACGACAAAGATCTTGCAGAGCGTATGGGCTTTGAGCACCCACTACACATGTCCCTTCGAATATGGCAGCAACTCGTTTTTCATTTTTGTCAAAAATAGTGATGGCGAGGACCGGAGGTTGTTTGAGGCGCGGACGGGTTCTTATCTTTCAACAACACCGTTATCCCGCAGGCCATGATCGAGGCCAAACCCAAATTGAGGGGTCTGGGTGAAGGTTCTAGAAACGCCGTCATGATGCAGGAGTCTACTGAGATGGTAGCATGGATTGCTACCCAGCTACCCCAAGTGTCTGAGAAACCGAGTTGGTAAGTCGTCTTGACTCGAGCGGTATATGAATGGAGTGATGTTGATATGCTATAGTCTTTCGATGCTGTCGCAGGATAGACATGAGATTTTCGTTTTAATCGGAGAGTTTGACCAAGACTTTACTGATTACATGTGCGGATGGACGATCGAGTGTGGCTCCTTTCTGGAGATCCAGAGGTTTGGACCTTTTAGTGTGGACAACTAGGGCAAAATGAAGCTCCTGGCGATTTTCTTGCTTGCAACACTCAGTTTGTTCAGAAACCCCTTTTTAAGGAAAAAGAACCACTACGTCAGTACACTATTAGCCCACTACACGCCGATACGTCACAGCAACAGCGCGTTACGTTCTGTACCGACTCATTCAACATCCGCCCCGTCAATCCTTCCATGACGAACGACGCCAATCCCCAAGGTTCCTACAAAGGCAATTACTGCGGACGCTCCCGCCGTCAAGACGGCTACGAAGACATCAATTAACTGACGACGAAATACACAAATGGACCGCAGTGGTTATGTACAACCGAGTGATAAGAAGAGTTGGGCATAGCTTTGGCCGAGAATTGGACAGAGTGTCTCTGTGAGAGATCGAAAGGTTGGGACTTGGAAGCAGGCGGATTTGTGCCTGTACTGTGTTGGGAGATGAATGGTAGTTCGACTGAAAGGAAGCCGGGAATCCGTGGATCTGGCCTGTTACTTTGCAGCTTTTGCGATCACAAATCCAATTTGTGACATCACCATCATGGAGAATAATCTAAGACTATTAATATTAATTCTGACCCTGAGCTAAACCCTAGTCTTTATCTAAATCCTAACCCTAATTTGAATCTTATCTCTAACTCGAATCCTAATCACCTTCCGCTTGGAGCTTTTCCCTGCAGCGGCTCTCTCTAGAGGTTCCTCGCGGCGTTAGTAAATGTCTCGTTAATGTTTGATGAACGTGGATCATTACGCCCGGATATGGGTTAACTAACCACCAACAGGGCCCGATGACCAACACTGTAAGAGCCGCATTTGATGTGTAATACTGAAGAATTAAGAATGGACATTCTGATCTACGAAAGTTCACATAAAAACTTGGATCAGGTTTCAGATCAATCCAAAAGTCATAATTCGTGTGCTATGCTGTCTAGATGAATTATATGCCAATCAACCCTAACTCCGTGCAAAGCTGTAAAGGAAAGACATTGCAATGTACTGTATGTAACCATGGAAATATTTACATCAAATCATTAAGTATTTTACTCATTGTTGGTAGCGTTCCGGCTGCCTAGCTGGTCTGCTGCGTATCCGTAGGCTGACTGGTTCGGTTTGCAGAAGGTACCAAGTTCGGGCATCTTGCCATCCACAAAGTACTTCTTGACGGCGCTGTTTGTGCAGTTGGATGGGTGACTGGTGAAGCCGTGCTATATGCCTATGAGTTAGCATGTGGAACACTCTGGGATATGTCTACTTTGAGAAAGGGAAGCACTTACGCCGACACCACCGTGAATCAAGACCCTGCTCTTCCTGAACCTGGAAGAAGCCTCCCAAGCGTCCTCGAGAGGTGTGACTGGATCATAAAGGCCGTTGACAAACAGAATAGGGAAGCTAGTCTTGACGTTGTGCAGCTTGTTGGTATCGATGCTCTCTGCGGAATCAAACTTCCATCGAGCGCAGTCCAATCGAGTGGTGAGGACGCCGTCTGCGAAGGAACCCTGAGCCAAGTGAACCTGAGTAAGGGAGTAGAGGTCATCCACGGAATCGGTACGGAAGGTTGAATCAGCGCACTTGATGCCGCTGATCGAGTTTGTTCCTTTGTCCCAGTGTGAAACCCTGCCCTCAGGGAGATTGAATGCCTGTTCCCAGTCGTTCTTGAGAGCATAGTACAGCATGGTGGCCAAGGTCGGATACTGCAAGGGGCTGTAAGAATAGGTTGTGATGAGTGCCTTTACAGTTTGAATCAGCGATTCCCCTCCAAGCGGGAACAGCGACTCGGGAAGAAAATCGGGGAGGCTTTTCTTGTCCATCCACTCTGTAAAAAGATCTTCAACAGCATTTTGAAGGTCCTTTGCTGTGGTGCTTGCTCCAGAGTAGTTTGCAAGTGGGCAAACTTCCGGTCCTGCCTCAACGCACTCGGACAAGAAGTAGAGGAAGGCTCTCTCCTGATCCCGGGACGAGCTACTCCACGAAGTGGTAGCATACGTCTCGGCCAAGAGAGTGCTGTCAAGAATGGCGCGATCAATGCGGTCAGGGAACATGGACACAGCGACCTGGCCCAAGATGGTTCCGTAAGAAGTGCCCCAGTATCTGAGCTTTCCATCCTCTCCGAGGGCGTCCACGATTGAAATCATGTCTCGGGCCACATACGGCGTGCCGATGAAGCGGCCGTATTCTTTTTGGGCTTCATAGCAAGCGTCAGCTATGTCTCCGTAAGACTTCCATTGCTGCTTGACCGAAGGCCACGCGTCCGTCTGCGAAAACACATTGACGCTTCTGCGAGTTGTGGTGGAGTTGGAACCTTCAGATAGGCCGCAGTCAAAGGGGATCGTCCGACCAGTGCCACTACACGAGTTAGTTCAGAGAAAGACAAGTGGATCAACACAATTCAACGTACCGAGGGTCAAATCCAATAATGCTAAACTGACCACCGAGGATGCTAAGCGGAACAAGTTAGTGTGGAGCCCGAATGTGACTTGGCGGGCTTGCTTACTCTCGCATTTCTGGTCCACTGAAAGCTACGGCTTCAACGCCTGAACCTCCGGGACCACCAGGGTTGTATAAGACACTGCCCTTGAAGGGCTTCTTGTTCGCATTTGTGCGAATCAGCTGGAGGGAAATGGTTTTGCTGGATTTGGAGTTTTTGTAGTCGAGTGGGACTTTGAGTGTTGCGCAGTCCATTTCTTCTGTCATGCTCTCCTTGATATCGTCTCCCAAGTCCAGGTCACATGGTGACCACTTTAGAGATGAAGATCTCGCAGCTATTAAGGATGCGACATCCTCCTTTGGCATGGCCAGAGCACTGGCCGACCCAAATAGGAGGGGGATGATTGTGGTAAGTGATGCCTTCATCTTAACTTTGTTTGACAAGTGTGAAGTGCTTGAGACTGTATCGTCACATTGGAACAGAAATCAGGATTAGTTCTTTATATACATGGCATTTAGCAGGATATTGTTGGCAGCTCGTTCACGACAGCTTCGCCTCGCCGCAGCTGAGCATGTGGCACGACTAGAACACAGCAGATGAGGCTGCGCAGCTTGGCTGCATTAGAGGTCACGTTTTTGCCGAGTTGGTTGGCTCACAGTGCCTTTCCTTTCTTTTCCGGGTCTTGGCGCTAGTTCTTGCCCAGTCTTTTGCTGCCTTTGGCCGCCAACAACAACTAGCGCCGCACCCACACACAATGCGCCTTACGCTGTAAGCTTACACGTCATGGTTATGGGCGGTCCCGCCGCCAAGGTGGAGATGTCCTTGGTATCATGAATTTTTAGTGGAACAACAGGCTTCTTTCAGCCTTAGCTCGGGACGATCAGCCGCCGAGAGTCCTACACGTTGTCTTCGTCTCCCCGGTATGCAGACGAATCCTGATTCAACTCGTCTGGAGTTTGGACTTTTTGCAGAAGTTGGATTTCAATGACGATGCCTGCATTGACCAGAGGTTCATCCCATTGGCCCAAGTGTCGTTGGTAACTGTTGGAGTAACTACGAATGACAGTCCCTGCACGTCTTTTGCGACACTTCAATACTTGTGCAAATTGGTAATGAGCGCGAGATATTAATATCGATTGTTCCACCAGCTTGGTAAGGTAATGTGCGATACATTTTGCCCAGTATGACGAAATGCCAAGATTTAGGACTGAAGTCCCCAACACTGCCCTTGCGCCCCTCACGACAGCTGAGCTAGCCCTAGGCTAACACCGGGCATGGCCACATTTAAAAATATCCGCATTTAAGGCCACCGAGGAAAATCGGCGATCAGCGCGCTCGCTCTAGCCAATAGCGTGGGTTCCGCAAGTGTTGTGTGCTCCACAATCGCCAGCTCTAGGCGAAGTAAGAACTAAGCAAATAGCGGCCGATCAAAGCCGGGATGCCTGCGGCGTGGTGATTTCTGGTTTTGTGATTGAAGCATCATGCTTGGGTTTGTTTTTCCGGCCATCTCATTGTGCCGCGCCGCTAGCACCACTGGCCATCTTCAAATTTCCAGTTCGTTTTCACATCTTGTACATGTCTCAAGAGTACCAACCATGCCACAGAGCCACTCATACTGATCATGTCCCATTACTCTAAGTAAGCGACGCCAAGCTACCTGGATCACGGCAGACCCATTGTACAGTAGATCTTGAGCTTACGCCGGGCCGGCGGGTGGCACCAGCACGTGAAAAGCATGACAAGGGATCAAAAGGGCTATCTCATTCCACTGGCGGCAGAGAAAAGCATCCATTCATGTGTTGGTGACGGACTTTTACGTACTTCATCAGTGCTCCTCTCTTTTAACCTTCATCGTTTAGCCATTCATTGCATGGCCCTCAAAGCCTTGATCATAGAATTGCTCCCGCAATAAACCGAGTCTGCACTTCATCAATGCATTCTCGCTTATCCCTTAGTAGCAACCAAAGACAAGGTCAAAGCCCCAATCTCCTGTAATCGATCCAGAAAAAAAGGCCCCAGACTTCTCTAAGATTCGGTGAAAGAAAAAATTCCTTCGTAGCACGTTCACTGAATAGCAACTCGTTCAAGGTTAGGAGCTTCAGAAGTGCATTACAACAACCAACGATTGACGTGATCGAATTAAATTTTATATATTCCCTCTTCATGAGGGAGTTTCTCTCTCTACAGAGTTAGGATTTGACGGATAGTTAAAAGGCAGAAGGATAAGAACAATGAGACAATTAGACTCCCGCTTATCCTTCGACATTAAGCAAAAGGACACTACTGAGATGGGCCAAGCGCATCCCAGGCCCTCAAAGTATCCTGTCTACATGCACAACAAACTTGTGCTGATATGAATGCACTGACTGCCTCAGAACAGCCACAATGATTTATGCTATTGGCATAACCCAAGATTTTAAAATCTTAATAAAATCTTGAAGTAAAATAATTAAACCACCGTTGTGGCCTAGTTCTTGAATCACCCGGTTGAGCGTACCTTGACTGTTTCCTCTGGAGATAAATACGACCACAAGGCTAGCCAGCTCCATGGATAATGTGTCGCAAACTTTATTGATGCATAAGAGAGTAAAAAGGGCATTCAGACACGTGACTGATGATCTCTCCAAAAAGCCCAAACAAATTCGAGATCTAGTCACACGACACGGTAACACCACCTGTCTAGCATGACAACCAAACGCACCCCAGGCAGTCTCTTTCTGTTTTCCTTTCCTCGCAAACATCATGAACTTTGGCAGGCTGGGAATTTGGTAGCGCCGACGGGCCGATCAATCCTCCAGCACTGAACATGAAGCCATTCCTTCAGTCGGCCTTGCCATCAACGATCTTCAGCCCACCAGTGCTCCAAGTGCTGCTTCGTCGCTGTTCACCTGGAACACATCAAACAGCACATCCCCAAAAAAGAAAAGCCACTCCCGCCAGAAAGTTGAATACAGAAACATCACCGCTCAGGGTCTCAAAATTGACAGCAACACTCTTGCCTGCTTTCCTGTGATTGCTGATGGACCTCTCTTCAAGACAACCCTGTCCTCCATTCCGGCCGAGTCCCAGATCAGCGACAAACAAGCTGAAGCCTGCATGGGCCAGAGCCTCACTACCGAGGTCAACACGCTGGCATCAACGCTCGGCTTTGCAGCACACCTCAAAACGTTTCCTGTTCGCAGCATACCAGCTCTTACCCAGAAGCACGCAGAGCAAGCCGCATAGGCTCAGTCTCTCCGCCACATCATGCAAAGGTCCAACATTCAGCTCCTGCATCTGGGAACCTCTCCAGCCACCCAGACGCTCAATCGTCGACAAAAGGCAGAGCTACCCACCACAGCCCTCGCTGCCATATTGGATGCCGGGATCGAGCACTACTGCAGACGCGTTGTCACAATCATTCAGTGCGTGCAGTCTATGAGTGTCGCAGAGCAGGCTCAGAGGCAAGTGCCAGTCTCTCTGCCGCGCACACTTATCGAGCATCTCAGCAGGCTCTCGTCTATCATGCCCGACACAGACGAGACCACTGTAGACCTGCTCGTGGCCGAGACAATCATCCAATTGTTCTCGGAGCCCATCTACTCCTCCCCCTTTGCTTCCCCCATCATCTCTGCTCTTGCCCTGCTTGCTACTACTCAGTCCGGCGATGCAGTCACATGGCATACGCCGTCGTCATATCCAAACTACTTTGCAGCCATCGCAAAAGCCCTCCCCTTGGCTATGCTTGACTTGGCCACTGCAAGGCTAGAATCTCCGGATGAGATACAGTCGATGGAGTTTCTAACATTCATCAAAGATAAAATGCACAGACTCGGATACCGCCTCAACTTCAATCAGGGCGGGACAGTTCTCTCCCACATCCACGGCATGCAGGCCAAGCTCAGCGAAATTCGCCACAACCACTACGCTCCAATCCCATTTGCGTGGCACGACTAGAACAGGACCATCTTGCCTTGCGGTAGACGCGTTACAGCCTCCTCACACTTCTCAGAAACACAAGCTGGGTATAGACTGGCACCGACTACCTGCTAAACAGCATTGACAAGGACCCCCTGAGGAAAGAACAATTCATCAAACCGTCCAACAAACTCAACGCCAAGGTTGCCAAGACCTACCTACAATCAGTCAACGCACTTCTCGAGTCCCTTGCCACCGCCATGCTCCTCTCCGCTAGACAACCGCTTCGAGGAACAGAGCTGTGGTCACTCCTTGTGGAGAACACAGCGCACACTGAGCGCAACATCTATGTTATACAGGGAACCATTGGCGTCCTTACCACGTATCACAAAAGCATGCTTAAGACTGGCAAGACCAAACCCATTTGGCGATTGTTGCCGCCCGCCCTTGGTCGACTCACCATAATCTACCTCTGGCTTGTTCGCCCCTTTGCCCAGCGCCTATTCCAAGCCCCCGAGCTAAACCCCGACGCGTCCAACAAAACCTCCCCTCTCCTGTTCACCAGACAGCACATGATCCAAATTGAGCCAAGCAACACCGACGAGACACCCAACCTGGCGAAGCCTGAGCCTCTCAAAGATGATGTGCCAAAAAGACACCTGGTTCAGCTGGCCTGTTCGTTCATTGACTCTCAGTGCAAGCTGCTCCCATCAACATGGCGACACGTTGCCATTGGCATCGGACGAGAGCACATTGTACAAACCCGTGGTGTTTAGGATACCCCCCAGGTCGACAACATGGGCGCTGAAGCCGACGATATTTTTGATCTCCAAGCTGGACATGGCTCCGGGATAGCAAACATGGTCTATGCCCAACAACACAAAACTGGTTCCTCCGACACCAGAGAGGAATTCTTCAACCTCAGTCGAAAATGGCACTACCTACTCAAACTCGACAGCAACACGGATGGCTTCCCAGCGAGCAAAGGCATCACCTTCCCAGCAGGGCCTTCACCACATCAAACTGACAGCCACCCGATTGCTCCAAGGGCACAGCAGGTTGCTCGCCTCGGCTACCTGATGCCATTTGTCACAACAGCCAAAACGCTTGTCAGCCTAACCGGCAACCCATCACAAAAAACCCATCACAAAAGCTATACAGCCACCAAACGGAAGCCTTGAATGCCCTCTACAAGAGCTCAGCAGACGATGTTATCCTTGTTGCTCCGACATCAAGCGGCAAGAGTGCATCTTCGATTCACGGAATGTCCACACAACCATATGCAAGTCGCCCATCGTGGATTTTAAGAAAGGGATTTTGGCAGAGACAAACGAAACCAAATTTCTGACCATCTTAAGTTGGCTCAAGCGGGACACTACGAAGTAAGCTGGAAGCGAGGGCCTAGAAGGCATTCAGGATACGGTATCCGACGACATGGCCGTTTAATGGGTACGGAGGGATCAGAGAATTGGGTCGATCACTTGAGAATATGTCATCAATGCTAAATAAAATTGCCGCCGCCCAAATAAGACTCCCTGCTGGGACTGTCTACCCAAAAACTCTGTGGCTCCTTGTGCATCAAACTTTTAGGTCCCCCTCTCCGGTCAACTGCCGGAGTAAGATTGCGCCCGGTTCTATGTGACTGTCCAAACGTGTTGCAGCTTCTATCCACACCCATTCCAAACTCCCTCAAAGTATTTTCGCTCTTCATCGTGCTGACGGTCTCGTCAGAACGATTACCGACATGTGAGTGCTGTGCCATCTGTGGCTGGTATCTGAAGTTGGACACATCCACCCCATACATGGCTTGCCTCTTCTGCTCACTGTTGTTACGTGTGTGGCGTGTGTTCTCCACGCGACTCGGATTTTGATAGTCTCGTGGTGGTGGCGGTGGCGGTGGCCTTTCCTCATCAGTGGCGCTCGTGTTGTATGCAATCGGCCTCGGTTGGTTCCGATGATTTCTCAAGACTTCAATTGGGAACCGCTGTCTTGGGGGTGGTGGTTCCTTCTGGCGAGTCGGGGATACACGCCTAATAGCCTGGGGTAATTGTTTCACGTTGACGGAATCTGTGGATATCGAGAAATGGCTCTGTGGCACGTCCTCTCTATCGCGGTTCCCTGTTAAAAATGAACGGTAGATGCAGTCCGGCTTCATAATGGCGTCCAGGCAAAAAGCCTCTTGAGATTTGACCACATCCACAGGCTTGTTTTGGAAGCCGCGCTCAGCGGTGCTGCGCGTGTAGTAAAGAGGATCTATTCTCACAGAGGCATGCGAACCATGGCTCTTATCCTCCATCGTCGTCTCGAACGCGAATACTTTTCGCGTGCGTCGTCCCCCAATCGACATGAAATCTTGAGCGCAGTTGCGGCTGCCGAAGCTGTCGAGCGTGGGTGATTGGCTCTCGCCGAATAACCGGGGAGCAACGTGCGAGAAAAATCGGCGAATGGTCGGAAGCGTGGCGCAAATGACCAAGAGATGACACTCGGCCAGCCTATGACATGGAATTAGATAACGTCTCTTGATCAAAGCGGGTTATGAATAGCTGACATGGCCACGATGACGCCAGACATGGTCCAAGTCAGGTCATTGTTGTCGAGATTTGGTACCAGTAGTGATATTCGGATGATGGCGGTGATGAAAGTCCTGGAAATGAATCATTAATAAAGCTTCCATCTGAGGAGCATGTCACATACATCAGACCCATGCCGAGTGACAGAATAAGACAAATCTTGCGCAGGTTTGGTATTTTCAACCGTACGATGATTGGGATTGGCACAAGAAAAAGCATCAAGTCGGAAAAGGCTTCGAAGGAGGCTTTCGATATGTAAAGAGCTGGTCGATCAATGCAGATCCCGGTGATGTCTGCACTCCAGTTGCTTTGAAATGGATAGCAGCTGAACATGATGGTAAAAAATATCACTACATTGTAGCTGGCAACAAAGATTAAGATAGACCAGCTAACCCACTTCCACCAGGTCTGTGGAAATAATTGGCAGTAGAATAGCCCCAGTGATGTCTTGCAAAAGGCTGTCACGAGTGTGTTCAGGACTGTTATCGTGAATAAATACTAGGTAGATGATTAATGGAGTACTCGATTAAAATCGGGTCAAATACTTACGTATAATCCCCTCTCGGCATGTGAAAGCGGCATCTCCCATCCGTGCACGCCGATAGTTGTTGTTGAAAAGGCCCCTTGGAATAATCAGCACGCGACATAAAACTAGTAGCTCAGAGCAAATACGTACGGATCACAAGTGCCTGAAAAGCAACCGAGAATATCCATCCCGTAGCCAAACACACTTGGAGTTGGTAAGCACTTGACATGAAAGGACAGGGTGGGTGGGTCTGCCCTACTGAGCTGGAAGTCGGCCTTGCGATAGAGCCGTAATTTAACGTATGCATATTGGAGAAAGCATAGCGTCGACAGAGGAAACCCGAACCCAAACACAATGTAGGCGGCGGTGCTGTGGCGTTGGGTTGGAGAGGAAAAGTCAACCTCGTAATCGGGAGGTGGTGTGATTAAGACTGGAATCCCGTCCACAGCGGTAGACCGGGATTCCATTTCGAAAAGAAGGCAATCTGTGAATGGATACGGTTGGGCTACCCAGTAGCTTCGCGCGACGAGTCGTAATCTAAACGAAATTAAAAGCTATTAATATCCAAAATAAACGGTTAAAAAAAAGGGCCGCCAGCGGCTGATGAAAAGAAGCAAAATTAGCCAAGAAGAGAAATGAAGGAACCCAGAGCCACGATGCAATTATAAAAAAAAATACCAATGCAAAGAAGGGAACAAAAGAAGAATTGGACAAGGCTTTAAGAAAGGGGATTACAGGAGCAGTCAAAGATATAACGAGCTCGTAGTTGGCCGCCGCCTGAATCAGACACTGGACGTGTAGGAATTCACCCACTAAACAAGAAACTGTTTGGGATAGAGCCGAGTTGGTGCGAAGCACGGGCCTACTCTATTGATGGCTAATCGAGCCTCAGGGAACGTCGCGTGCTAGAAGCTTTTACGTCGGCGAGGCTAGCTGCCTGCAGCCAGCACCAGAAACGGCTGGTAGGGCTAAAGCCGCAGTGTAGGATTGATGACGGATCTTCGGTCATAGCTCCAGGTTCCCCGCAAACCACAACTGCCGTACAATTAGGAATACGGGATTACCTTAAGATTTCTTTGTATAACAACAAATTCTTCAGTATTCATCTGGATTCAGTTGATTCCGTGTGCCACAAGTGAGCTGGCATCAGTCTGCACACCTTCCGGACGAGTGGCTCGGTCGATCAATCTGGTATCATGGTGCCGGCACTTGCATTTGCAGAGAAACTGCCCTGAGATGTCATAGCAGGTCAAAGCGACGCTAGGGCGGGCTGATACCGTTTGCCACAGTGCTAGCCTAGTGCATCACATTAGCGCCTTGCATACCGCCCTTACCCTATAGACCACAATTTCGCATCATGTCAACCGGCAAAACGGGATATTCATTTGCATTTATTATGCTTTTGTAATATTCTTAAACTGTGCTTTTTACTTATGTCAACATCCACTCCAATAAAAAAAATTGGTGATTTATTTTGTGTTTGTTCCTCTCACCGTTTCCTAGGTAAGATGTCGTTGTTACAATCGTGACTTGTTTGACTGATGCGAAGGCACGAGAATAAATTCATAAAGACAGGTCAAAACTGATTCATCCTTTTCATGATGTGATTTTGGTGGCTAAAACTTTTATTCTCACTAATTCCGCCTCTAAAAATGCTATAATTGGGGCTTATGCCGCAAATCTGCTTCACAAACACGGTCTAAGCCTTCACAGGTAGCAGCTTGCGAAAACGAAAGACCTTCCCCGAGCGCGAGCAAGTTTTCAGTGTCAGCGGCGATTGGCTGTAACAATTGTCCGACACATGGCAGAGCAGTGGTGGGGGCCAAAAGCCGGAGAACACGCCAAGTCCCATTTTTGCTCAGGCACGCGCGTTTCAGCCGGCACAACCTCCATCATTGGGGCTTCTCGCACGTTGTTTGGCTGAAGTCTCATCATGAATTTTGGCCCATTTACCCCAGGGCTAATACTTCGCAATTAAAAGTCAATCAATCTCTTGTCGACCTGAGGCTGGAGTGCTGCCTCGATCACAGGTAGCATAGCAGTCATAGCTGACAGTCTAATCGTCCGTCTACAACCGTTTACTTCATCTTGTCGGGTTGGGCGCTTAAGTTGATGCAAATAAAAACTGGTCTACTTCTAGCAAAATCAAGCGTTAGTGGCGTTGATTTGGCGTCACAATACGGAAGCCCGATCTGATCGTCGTGCTTATCGGACTTTTCTCTGGACCACTGCAGGAGGTTTTCTGACACAACGTACGGGCCGTGCGCCGAGTGATCACCAACCAGGTTCCGAGATTGACACGGATTGAACGGGGTTAATTAATGCCATTTGTCCAGATTTCATGACGTCTTGGCTACAATAAAAAGGCATTGGCAAAGACTCGGCGGAAACCACAATATATGTGGAATGCAGTGCCTCCAGGTTGGCCATCTGAGAATCTTGTTGCTGGGGAATC
Source organism: Calonectria hawksworthii (assembly GCA_020975415.1). Taxonomy (NCBI): domain Eukaryota; kingdom Fungi; phylum Ascomycota; class Sordariomycetes; order Hypocreales; family Nectriaceae; genus Calonectria; species Calonectria hawksworthii. Next base: position 2,788,910 of record JAHXZK010000005.1, on the reverse strand, counting down.
GCGCCAAAAACTAGACCCTCCCTGCCAACAATAGTCGATGTGAAATGTGCTGTCTTGTTGTGATTTTGCAACCCCCTCTGATGGTGTAGCGCTTGCCCACAAGACCAAGGCTGAGGTCATCATTATTGATAGCATGGGGGAAAAACGGAAAAGAAGAGAAAACAACCCCAAAAAGATCGGAAAGGCGGAATTTGGGTATATTTCTAATTGTAAGGAGGTTTTGTGGCTGAACAAGAATGGAACGGCGCGAGGACTCACACCTTGGCGCACTTCAGTTAAACATAATTCACACTTTATCATCGAAAGCCGCCGATAATAACAAAGAGGAGCACAAAAATGTGCATAGTGCAGCCCAATAGTGATCGGTGCCCAAGCAGCCGAAAAACACCCCGACAAGCTGAGTTTGAGGCGAGGGCAAGGGCCTCTTGGGGGTAGACGACAGGACACCAAAACACAACACGCCAAGTAGCTGAAGCCTTTTTTTCAGCATAGCCCATTCGTTTTCAGACGTTTCTGCACTGATCGGTGCAAGCGCCTGCAATTTAAAAGCCAGCACGGGCTGCCACGACCCAGCGAGCATAGCCACGCGGGCTGGGCAGCAGAAAGTGGGTGAAGGCGACGGGCTAGCGGATATGGCTTGTTGCCAGGCTAGTCTCGGCCATTTATGGAGCTTGCGGGCCTATCATGTCATTGAACATGGCCAATTCCGTCGTCCCACGGGCCTTGTCTTGTTACACCTCTCCCATCTTGATTCTAGTCGCAACCTTGATTTTCTGTAACGGAACGGAAAAGGCTTTATCAAACATGGAGCGCCGTTTCATTTTTGCCGGACCACATGTCAACGCATGGGGATGTTATCTGATCTCTGTGCTGTGTATTTGAATCGGGTTTGGTTCACGTGAAGCTTTGACCAGCGACGCGCATGACAACGCGAAGCAATCTGCGACATGTTCAGAAACATGATGGGATGAACACTGCTTTTTCCCTCCCCCTGATCTTTTATGATGATATTTTTAACTACACGTGTTTATTGATTTGCACAAGCGTAGGTGCATAGGGAAAGAAGATCCCGCAGCACTCTTTGGGGTTTAGTGCTACCCATTTGCAGTGTACCCGGGTCTAATCTGTCACCATGAACTAACATGTCTGTTATTTTTCCTGGCGACTTGCCATTTGTTGGTGAGGTGACTGCCCTCGGCCAAACCGGCATAAAATAATGCACAGGCCCGGCGCGTCCAGCTGAGGGCACAAAATGGAGGCCTGGGTGCAGGCATTCACGAGGAGCCTTGGCCAGCGAGCGGCATAGCTGGCGTCAAAGCACCACTCCCGGACTGGCTGTGACAGGGCCAACCCTCGCCCGCCATGCGCGCTTCCTCCCACGGCCCATTCAATGTTTCGAGCACTGCTCCCATTAGAGTCGAGTGTTGACGTGTTTTTGCGGGTGACGGTTTATTCGAAGAGTGGGTTTGACATTAATAGCGGATCAGATGATATTATATATGCGCACCAGCTCTCGCTTGCGCTGCTCTTAGACTTGCTTGCTTCTGTTTCTAGATTTGCATCAGATTTTTCTACAAGCTCTTTCCAGATCTTTTCTCCACACAGGTGATCAGCAGTGGGGTTACCCCAACATGCCATCCAGCGAGGATACGACGGGCTCGTGGGCCTCATGGCTTCCATTTCAGTGCATGCCGTTGCCTTTCGGCGGCCACAGGCCAAACAGACTGCCGCCTACTTCAGCCCCGAGCAATACCCTAGATAGTACGCGACGTGCGAACACGTGGGATGATGAGCAAAGACCAAGGACCGGTGCCAAGAAGGGTGCCGACAAGTCCTTGGTCTACGAAGAACCACTGCAGCACCCTCGACCCACAACAGCGCCAGAAATGAGTTCGCGTCAGCCAGGTTTCCCAGAGATGTCCATGAGAAGTCGAGAAGAGAATGAGGAAGATGACGGCGATTCCATGACATCGACCACACGTATTGTGATTATCCCGCACCCTCCAGGCTCAGAATCTTCAAAACAGTCAACGTCCAAACCGACAAGCAAAACAGACAGCGATATTCATAGAAGAACCATTTCGGCACCAATGGACTTCCGTCATATTAGCAGCGGTGCTAATTTTGCCCAATGCGCGCCCACTGACGAATTGCGGCGCCATCTTGCATCAAAAGTCCTCAAAGCCAACTTGGAAGCTGAGGCTGCCGACAAACAAGCGGCTGGATTCCGCCGTCTGCATCGCCAAAGAAGTCTTCCAACGCTCAATTTTAAGAACTTCCGCGAGCCGGGTGTCGGGACTGTACATGGGCACGACATCCCGGTCCCTCAAATTAAAACGCTTCCCGGTAAGTGCTCCGCAGGACACCATAAGTTTTCCCGAGCATCACTCAGAACATGGCTAACATGATACATAGCGGAGTCAACACCGACGGACCTCTCGTTCGAGAATTCCATCACCTGCGGAATTGTGCGCTCGCGCTCAGTGCCCTCTGTCAAGAGGCCCCAAGTAGCGGATGCGACCAACAACGCGGCATCTCGCCCCGGCACAGCTTCCACTGAAAACACAATGGTGTCTGATGAGTCGGATTTCCCGCCGCCGCCACTTCCTCTCATTCTTTTGCCGAACCCAGAAAACGGCGAATCACCCATGGGCTCATTCTCCGCCAAAGGAGGCAATCGCACCAAGCCTCCGCCAAATGTACTCACGAACAATCCTGTTCCACTGAAGCCCAAGGACGGCTTTTATCAGGCTGTTTCCTTGGGTAATCTGTTCGACTATGGTAGCAACTACTCTCTTGATTCAGCCACCACGTGGAATACGGACGATCTGTATGGAGTCCCACCCACTTTGTCACCGACCAACAAGGTGGTGATGAGGAGAGTCCAACATGGTGTCCCCCAGATCATGTCCGTGGAAGGTATTCATGGGCTTTCTCCTCCTGTGAAGAACCGGTATTCCATTCAAAGGGAAAAATAGGGATGGGAAAAGGGCGTTGTCTGGTTTTGGTGCAAGGTCGTTGGGCGTGTATGGTAGGCATGGATGTTTTGGGAAAATAGTTATACCTATGATGATGAAGTATGTTAAGCAATTGAACTTGTTTCTATTTATAGTTATAATGATTCGATAAGTCACGACTGAAATACTTGCGCAGCCTAAATTGTAAACCCGCCCGTTCCTTTCTTGTACATCAAGCCTCTTTATCAGTATTATCCTTGGCCTGCTGCTGGGGACTGAGCCTCCATGTGACAAAGCGGCTAATGACAGCAAATGATAAAATATGCTAAATACAGCGTCTCCATATAAATTGTTTCAAATAAGAGAAAACAGGCGAAGGTCGCCGCCAAGCTAAATAAGCTAGTCTTTTCTTTGAGCTCAAAAATCAAGTTTTGTGTCACTCACTATGATTGCTCGGCTTCTCGAGTAAGCTACGTCCATAAATACCTACCACGCCTAGGTTTGGATTGATGTCAAGGCCAGGGGTTCATCCTTGTGATATGACAAGTCTAATAGATCTAGCCGCTCGAACCCCTGCGAATAATCCACCGGGACATGTCCCGATCTCGCATCATAAGGCGAGCATACTCCAGCCTTCTCCCTCTCTACATTTCGCTTGCAACAAGACTGATTTAATCAAGTTGTGTCATTTCATACAATACATACATGAAATCTGCTTTTTAGAATCTGTATTTGCTCAGCATAGAACCTTACAAAGAGTAGCCCGTACCCTTGGAGTAGTTTTTGCGACATGAAAAATGGCCGACGGAGAATTAAGGACGCAGATCAATTTTTTTGGGTTCAGGTGCAGGCCCACTCCCATCGGCCCGCCTTAGTATGATGAGGCTTATTCTCACAAAGGCTTGAGTACCTAGCTCCCATATCCCTTTGAGTGCCGCAAGCTTCCATCTAGGTACCTCCGCTCAATGATCCGAGCAACAAATATTATTATTAGAATAAAATATAACTTTATATAAAGAAGTTTATTGTCCATAAAATAAAATTATACAAGATAATCCTAATTTCTTTTCAAAGTTTTTAATTAGGAGGTTTGTAATTCGTACTTGCCTGGTACCTGAGTAGAGGCTTACGACACAAACAGATAGTTATGTTACCCAAAATCATCTACGCGGGACAAATTTACAAATAGAGCTGACCGTATCCTGTCCCGGCCCCAGCCATGACATCAACTTGATCGGGGTCGCGAAGCCTGGCCCCCGTGCTGAAGAACTCCTCACGTTCTGGATAAGGTATCTCGCGCCAATCATTGTGGATTCGCTCGGCAGCATTTAGAAAGCGCTCCTTTACTTTCTTCATGTCCTTGGCAACCAGTCTGAAGTCCCGCTTCACAAATTTGCCGTCGACCAGCACATGCTCCACATCCCCGACATTCGAGTGGAGCATAACAGCGGCGACAGGGTCCACCCAGCCGAGCATGGTGTGGCTGGTACCATCCCAGACGACAATGTCCGCCTTGGCGCCAACGCTTAGCACGCCAAGGTCCGGGCGTCGCAGAGCGAGACCCCCGTTGCGCGTAGCGAGGAGAAAAGCCTGGACGACACTCATGGGGCTGGACGCAGGGATCTGCCAGTTGTGCAGCAGCTGGTCGTTGACGTCTTTGCGCGTGCTTTGTAACCACAAACGAGCCTGGGTCATCATATCTGTTGAGCCGTAGGCGTGGGTATCAACCCCAAGCGAGGCTTGGTCCATGATTAGTGCGCTGTGCTGGTGCCCTAGCCCCATTCCCATCTCGGTCTCTGGTGTGATGGATATGTGCTGGTCGGTACTGCGCAGCAATGTGGCGTCTTCGTGGCTTATGTATGTTGCATGGGAGAAAACAACCGGTATGCTTGTGTTGAGCATACCAAGAGCGTGCAAATTGGTTGGTGAAGTGTCACCTGCAAATCGTTACGACATGTTGAAAGAGATCGACACTTAGAATAGCGTACCTCCCCACGGGCCTCCAGTAAAATGTGTAGTGAACACAGCCACATCAAGATCCCTAAGGTAACTCTAGAATTAGCCCTATGTCTGTATGACGCAAGTTTGTTGCGTAGAAGGGTGAAGAGGTACCTGGCGAGGCCAAAAACTGCAGCTACTGATTCAGGGTTGGCCGTGGCAGGGTCGAAGGAGTCGAACGCGATCCCGACATTGACGAGTCCATGATTCAGTGATGCGGAAGCCGAGATGTTTCGGAAATTGAGAAGCTGCTGAGAAATACTGTAGTTGGCGACTTCGTGGAAGGCGTATGCCCAGAACACCCGCGCTCCGCTGTCAATACTGGCATTTAAGCCTGCCCAAGCTGTATCATCTGACCAGGTGTGATGGGCGTGGTCCAGTGATGTTGTGGTGCCAGCATTCAGAGCCTCGTATAGGCCAGCGAGTTGACTGATATATACCTGTTCAGCATCAATGCGCCCCGCAGCGGCGAATTCAGAAAAGCGACCGAAGTACTCAGAGAGGGTTGCATTGGACATCATAGTCTTGAAGAGAGTTTGCCAGCCGTGTCTGTGCGTATCGACAAACCCTGGCGTCAATATTTTACCCGAGATGTCGACCACTTCAGCATCTTCTGGGATGGCAACTGGCGGTGTATCGTCTGTTGACCAGATGGAGGCAATGCGATCATCTTTGACGAGGAGACTTCCATTTCTTATTACCTTGAGATCATTGACTTTGGAGTCAAAGGCAATGATTGTCCCAGAAGAAAGTAAGACAGAGGACGCGTGGCCCAGGCGTGGTATCCCCACTAACGCTAGGAGCCAGAGCCGCAAAATACGATCGAGCATGATTTTTTTCGAGAAAGTTCACTGTGATATAAACTCTGATATATTTCTCATGTGCAGATAAAACATGTCTTCAATTTTCTCATGAGAGCCGTACACGTACAGCCTTTTATAGTCTCCTTCAAGATGCGGTGTCGGACCAGAAGCCCAAGGGTCTGAGTCTTGGCTGTGACAATATTAGCAGCGACCGAAGCTGACATCTGGATTAACTTCTTTTTCTCAGATCGTGATTTGAACGAACCTTGAGCTAGCAATACCAAAGCTGAGCTGTCTGAGCCAGTGGCCAATTGTTTCGGCCCAATTTGCAGACATGGAGACAGGGATTGTCGGAACGATGGCGGTGGACTAGCGCCGGACTAGCGTCGGGGTAGCGTCTGTCCCTGCGAACGCGCCAACATCGGACTAGCGTTGGATTACCCTTGTATTCGCGCCCGGCGTTAAATACATGACTGACAAATCTTTCCATTTTCCCCGTCCGCGGATGCGGGAGGAGGACATCAAACCCACTTGGCCGCCTTGGTTGTTTGAACTCTCTCTCCTTTAAACACAGAATCTACCGATCTCGCCATGAGCCAATCAGTTAGCAACGCATGTCTCTCGTGCTTTGCTCACAAGCGCAAGTGCGATCGGCTAGTGCCAGTCTGTAGCCGTTGTGCAAGGTATGAATATGCTCACGGGAGTAGGAACCGGCTTACTGATGCGTGGCGATGTCGGCTTGGATTTACAGGTACAACATACCATGCCAATATGGGCAGCAGGCCCCAGTTATTAGGCACGCAGACCGGCCCGGCTTTCACAGAAATTGGGACCTAGAGGAGCTACTGACATCACGTCTGCTTGACGCTCTCGCCAGAGTCGGCGCCACCTTGGACGCCGTCATCGACGCCTATCTTGATTCTGTTCACCAGTGGATACCTATGATGCAACCCGCTATCCTCAAGCAGCAGGCCGCAGCAATCAAAAGCGCTCCTCTTTTTGAGCTTCCGGCGTTTGTGCTTCAGCTCCTGCTGGTTATCCCAAGCTCCACCTTCTCATGCACCTGGAATCCAGAGTTTTCGTATCGGCTGTACGAAATATGCAGGGACTCCTTCTCACTGCTAATAGCACACCGTCGAGACAGGCTCCTTACCGTTCAATGCGGCCTTATTCTCGCCATCTATGAGCAAAGCCAGGCCCTCTATTCCGATGCTTACATAACGTTATCAACCTGCGCTGGTCTCGGCTATGTGATGGGCTTGGATTCGTGCCATGACACACAAGATGACACGACTGAGGAAAGGCGGCGCGTCTGGCAGGCTATTTATCATATTCAGGTTCTGAACAAATTTTGCACTAAGGAATCCAGTCGACCGGGGCTTGTTGACATAGAAAATACGCTACGAAAAGCCGGTTCGCCGCAGGACCAATCTCCTGAGTACATGGGCTCGCCGTTTGTCATGCATCCTTTGACTGAAGCTACAAGCGAATTCGATCACGTCGATGAACAGATCAAAGCCTTTCACATCCTCCAGGGCGTTTTGCGCCTAACCAGAGACAAATCTGCCTCTATGGAGAGCCTTTGGGACCACGAAGCATGGAGACTCGATGCATTGAGCCACAAGGGAATACAGCTAGCGCTGAATACGCCTGAGAAAACCCTCGAACGCCGGTATGCAGTCGTTGTCATACTACTTCTGTAATTTCCCCCGTTATTGCTCTCTTGTGCTTGACCCAATACTGACCACCGTAGGGCAACTCTAGAGCTCCACAAGAAAAGATTATTGTGCTTCAAAAGCCAATTACACCCGCCTCATGTCAAAGATATATCGATTGCGGCGCTTGAAACTGCCTTGAATGTGACCCAGGACTTTCTTCGCCTGGATGAAGACACCGCAGCTTTCGACTTTAAATTGATGCCCATCAGTGCTGTTACGTTAATGCAAGAAGCAGCCTCGACAGCCATGTTATTAGAACTGGACTACTCACGCGACACTATAGCCGTGTTTGAGATTGCCACACGGCGCCTAAACAAATCAACACATCGGTGGATGATAGCAGGTTGGGCTTGGCCTTTCCCTCTTTTGAAATGAGGTTGGCTTGCTAACGAACTGATTAGAAAGAATAGCTTCAGACCTCCAAAATCAACGGGTTAGATCTATGATGGACAAACTAATAGGCACATAGCGTCCAAAGGTGGTGCGTTTACTAGCCATTTCGGATAATCTCGCATTGAAGAATAAGTTTGGAAATTAAAGCAAAATATTATCGTTCCCTGATGTTTTCTTTAGGTAGGGAAAAAGGCAATATCACAAAAGTCAAATGGTATTCACCTTTTCAACTTAAGCTTTTATCGCGCAGTACGAAATTTACTGCATAAGGCGTCAATTAGATTTATACAATTCTGAAACTGGTTGTCGTGTTCTTATTTAACCTGTCAAATATGACAGGGACGGGAGTTCAAATGTTTACTGGGCCTTGGGATAATTTAGGATTAATTCATGCAGCCCGAAATCTCCAAGTCGTTGCTTTCAACGTCATGGTATATCCATTACATGGACTCGACGTCACACCAGCCGCTTCAAGGTGTCCACAATACCCACCACGCATGCGCTGCTGTTTTCTGCAGGGGCCTTTTTGACAAGGCGAATTTGTATGCGGAGGTTAGCAATTAAAGTTAAGATGCCTAGATTATGACCTTGCACAAAGGAAATGGCGTGTAAAGCCAGGAACATTGCATTTCATAGGCTACACTGTTCCACTTTGGGCTACTCAGCCGCATCGGAAGCCCTCCCGACATTTTCAAGGGTACATCACAGCAAACAAGGGTGACTTTTAAAGGTAGGATGAACGTCGCATGCACTGGTCTCTTTGGGAAGCCGCGCGCCAACCCCACACATACATAGAATGAGCTGAAATATTCATGACATTGCGCGACCCTAGTGTGGAAGGAGCTTAGGCTTAGTGTAACATCTACCGCGCGGGCATGGGCGTCACAGGTAGGTCTGCCTGTTTGATTCATTCGCTTGCTATTAGAATATTTCATCGAGCCTACGCGTCTTGTTTGATTACCTTGTATGTACAAGGTTGTCTTTTGCATGACATTATCCCCTGTTTCTGCCCGAGTTCTGTGTATGTCATCAAAGGTCAACAAGGGGTTTCGTAGGGTTATGAAGGTTGATGACGCCATAGCCGCTGCACACTAGGGCCATGGCATCTCCAATAACCTCACGCAAGCCAAGGAAATGATTTGTATTGATTGATCATTCAAGCTTAACAAAGGCAAGGAACATCATAACGTATAAAACTAAGACCTCTCCGACCGCATTACTCTCTCAGCCACGCCACCTTCAGAGCCGTTCGCCTACAACTTGGTCTTAGGCCGACAAGAATGTCAACCTGAGGGTGTCGGGCCGTGGCGGGGGTGCTGGGTATCTGACATGGCCGGGTGGCTGGCCACACTACTGTCGGGTGGAATCAGAGCCGTCTGTTCCTAGCATGACGGGCTACAGACCAACCGTCAAGTTCGCCTGTGAAAAACAAGTTCCGCCGACAGAGACAGCAAGTCGACACCACTCATATGCATCCGAAATCACACTCGATATTATCCGGTGCGGTAAACCGCTACTCCTACTCCGCCGCCGATCAAAACTAAGCGGAGAGAGGTGTTGTGCAGCTGATGCAGGAATATCTCAGTCTAAAATGGGTAGATACCCCGTGGATAGGTCACATTATTATCATATACGAGTCACATTTGAGAAGCTTAGTCAAATATGCCGATGATATTTAAGCAGAATAATTATTCTTTGAAACTCTAATCTTCTTCAATTGTAACTCTTCTAAACAACTTTCTGTGTTCTACCATCTTTCAGTCAAATTGAATCTTCAACAATGGCGCCTCTTACTGTAGAAGAACTCGCCAAAATGATTGATCATTCGGTCATCGACCCATACCACACCGAAAAGGATCTTAAACAAGGCGTTGAACTTGCCAAAACGTTCAAGACGGGACAGTTTGTTACTCAACCTTTCAGAGTCAAGCAAGCCCGGCAGCTTCTCCAAGGCACGGGCATCCATCTTCAAACCTTCGTTGGACTTCCCCACGGAAGTGATCGCACTGAAGTGAAGGTTCTCGAAGCAAAGCTTGCTCTCGAGGATGGTGCTCAAGAACTGGACATGGTGATTAATATTTCTGCTCTATTGAGTGGCGATGTCGCCTATGTGGAAAACGAAGTTCGAGCCGTGGTAGAGACAGCAAAGGTGAGACAATCCCGTTGTTTGCTTGCGTTTCAATCTTGCTGACATTCCTGTAACAAAGCCGTACGGCGTTATTGTTAAGGCGATCATAGAAGTCTTCTTCCTCAATGATGAACAAGTCAAGACTGCTGCGCTGGCAGCTGAGCGTGCTGGAGTAGGATTCATCAAGACTTCGACTGGCACCCAGCCCGACAAGGTGCCTGATGTGGAGCACAAGGTCAAGTTGCTGCGATCGATTCTCAAGCCCGAGACCATCATAAAGGCGTCGGGAGGATGCTACACCATCGAGGCCATCTTGGCCTACTACAAAGCTGGTGCCAGGCGTTTTGGGGCTTACGAGACGGCAAAAATCCTCAACGGCTATGCCGCCATGCTTGAGGCTGGTACAACTGGTCTCTAGTGTTTAGTTTGAGCAGTAGATAGCAGGCTAGCCAACCATCAGAGTCAGAATACATCACGGAGGTTTCTCCTTAATTTCCTCCTTGCTTATCACTTGCCGCCCTTGATATTCATGGTGACTTGTTAACTACATCTGGAATTTGAGTGGTACCGTATTCGGCTGTTTAACCTGTTTGACAAGCACTCTTCCCATGCCCGCTTATGTAGTCTGCATCACATTGAGTCTCGCATTACGATCCATAAAAAGCCTGCAATTCAGAGAGTGCGCACAGACGGAAATAATCACAGGCTTACGAGTAAGTTGCCTCATCATTCACGGCCAAGTCATTGCATAGCTACAGGCTTCTTGCGGAGTAGATCGCAATGGTGTCTGGGGACGGCAAGTTTACCCCGCATGCACCCCGCAGTTTCATCTGGTTTTAAGATCAACTAACCTCAAATTTGATCTGCTAGCAGGAGCAGCTGCATGGTTGCTCAACCTCTGGCACATGCGAAGGATCCACAACACCAGCGGGATCCCGCCATCCGACGGAATTGCCGCTTTCCCGCTTTCCCGCTTGCTTCCCCACCATCAAGTTGATGCAGCCTGCCTCTAGATCAGAAACCTACATAGCTGGGTCAAGGGATAATTGGTCTCTATTTTGTGTCCTATCGTGGGCCGCAGCGGGCTTAGGCTTATGGATTCATTCGCAGCAGTAACGGCACCCAGGGGCCAATTTCAGGTATAACCAAGCGACCCAGCATTGGGAAAGATATGTACCAATTATTAGAATTTAAAGCAGACACTGTTTGGTTTCAGTTTACCTTCGTTGCTTACCACTGCTTGTTGCTATATCACGAGGCGGTGGTGTGTTTTCTCGTTATGTTGGTGGATGTCTCATAGGCTCCGGGCTTCCTTGCGCATAAGCTCTACGATCTAGCTTTTTACTGCACCTTGAACCGAACCGCGACATTTTTGTCATTGAAGAAGCTGGCCGGACCGTTACAATAGCCAATATCAATATCCTTTCACTTTCCCTTTCCATGTTCAGCTGTCACTTCTCGAAGTGTTGGAAACTTGTTGCCGGGGGTCTTCCGGTTGAAGGAGAACGCCAATTCTATCACGCAATCTCAATCCACGAGTAACAATCCAATGATCGTTCGATTTCCTGTTGATAGCTACAAATATAAACAAGAAGTTAAGATACGTTTCGATGCAATATCATTCTCAGTGGGGCACGCATTTTATACCTGAGCCAATAGCTGCATCGTCCACTGCATTCTCGTGTATCCCTTATATAATTCCAGTGTTATATCATCTTATAATGTTTGGTGTTTACGACAACAGACTACCAAGAATTTGCGGGTTTTAAGCCTTCAGCCTTACCCATTCAGCCTCGATAGCCTTCTTAGCCTTGGCCTCTCCTTCAATAAATGCACCTAGTACGTCTTTGATCTTTCTCACAACCGCCTCATCCCCATTCATAGTTTCCGACAGCAGTTTTCCACCGTTGGCGACATAATCAGCGTGGATATCGGCCAACTGACCATCCCATTCAGGACCAGCTAGAGGATCAACTTGCAGGTGACCGGCAAACCTCTCAGGTGTTTGAAAATCCTTATAGCATGGGTCTTGCTTCTTAGGAGGGGAGTTCTTGAGCCACGGGAATTTTTGAAAGGCAGTATCATCAAGAAGGGTTTCTTGGAGTGTTTTCAGATGATCAGCCAAGATTGTAATGTGCTGGCAGCCCAACTCGGCGGTTGCCACCACCTCATTTACGTTGGCGTTGCTACAAGACGATGTTAGCGGTCATCGTCTAATGATGTTGACTTTTTATCTTACCTAGCCATAACAATTAGTGGCTGCTCCTTGCCCGTTTCTTGATACAATTTGGCGTAAGCATCGAGGATGTGAGAAATGCGGGGTGCCATGGGATGCTGCAAGTAGCCATCAGCGTTAGTCTTTCCTTTTTATCCTTTTTTGACATTGCTCATTTCTCACCGTGAGAGCAGGGTCAGGCCCCTTGTGTAGCAATGCGTCGTCTTGGTAAGCTGCGACCTCGTTAAAGTAAAGGCTGATGTAGAGGCAACCAGCTTGGCTCGCGGCAACAGCTTGGGCCAGACTGAAGAGAGAGGTTCCCAATGTTCGAATTCCTTCCTTATTGAGCTGAGAAGCAGCCACCATGGCCGGACCAGTTGTAGATATCTTGAGAGCGTAGCGATCTCGCGAGATACCCACATCGCGAAACGCACGATCAAGGGCATAGGCCTGTTCAAGCACCTTCTCCGTGCTGTAGACCCGCAAGGGAGATATCTGCACGAGAACTCTGTTTGTAACATTTTCGATATTCTCAGCGCAAAATTGAACCATCTAGATTCGATGTAAGTCAACTCCAAGGAAGACAAGGTCATGTCCACGCACCACCCGATTAAAAACTTCTTCCCAACCAAGACTTCCATACTTCTTGACGTTTTCAGACATGAGCTGATGGTATTCTGGGAGCAGCATCGTATTCGCACATATGACCTGGTTGGATGTTTCTAGGACAATTGTCAGCGTGCCTCATGTTGCCTAATATCTGAAGAAGACTAACGATTATGTGCCTTGAAAGGCAGGGCCTTGGAAACCCGAGGGTCTACAGAGTCGACATCAACATTGCAAACTTGCTCAATGGCATCGAGGAGGGTAAGGGGCTTTGCGGAACTCATGTTTTTGATGCGGTCGGATGTGGTGATTGTAATGATGACAATGGAATGTTTCAAATAATTTAAGGGTAAAGGTTATCAGTGATGATGTTCCTCGTAGTCATTGCCGATTAAAATATATCAACACTAAATATATAAATGTCCCACCAAATTCACGACAAAGTCAGGGTCATTGGAAAGCATCAGGACAAAAGTTGCCAACTGCTTGTGCCAGGTCACCACCCAATGGCAACCCAGCAAACGACTTGGTCGTGTGCATAAGGCTTATGCCGCGTTGCCGCATACCCGCATACCCGCTTCTCCGCCCAGGGCGTGCAATATAGACGGGAGCAACCTTGTCCTCACTAATAATATTCCACTAACTAAAGAGTAGATGATGAACCATTGTCACTTCAAGAACCCAAGTTGTAACACCAAGAGCAATGGGGCGTATACAACGGATGTGTGCCGCATGCCCCCACTAGAACTGAGACCCGCTCAACTTAGTGCAACACGTCGTCATAACATGTGCGCGAGTGGGGCAGGGAGAACAAGGTCCAGTCTAATGATGCGCACGGCGATTCAATTACCCTACAGTCAAATGGCTTTTGTCAGAAAAGTTTCGCGGATACGCGAACGAATAAAACCTTCATCTGGTAATAATCATACAGACCTGAATATGATCTGTGATATGATGGCGATCAATGTATGCTGATCAATAGCAGCAATGCGTGCCCGAAGGGGCGGTAACGAGTTAAGCACAAGCCTACATCTCCGTGTTTGAGCCACTATGCCAAGACGGAAAACCCGCACCGCCATCCACCCTGGCTTAGGTAGAGGTTTGGCGGCTTAGCCATGATGGATGCAGACATGATCAAAAGTGAAGCGATACGAGAACGGTGGGTGATGTCGCAGCTGGTTAACCCCATGTTTAGTTGATCTGTTTGGCTCACTCACCGGCTTGTAGGATGTGCGGGGAAGTAAGGAGGTTGGCTCCGCATGCAGCACACAGCATTCTGTGGTTGTGGGGAATAATGACGCTAAGAGTGAGAGATGGAGAGTCGAAGGCGGGCGTGGGAATTCCGCCTCGTGTAGTAGCAGATTGAGAACTTGAATCCTCAACAAAGTTAGCAGAGGTAGGGTTGACCTCGGACAGAGCTCTCCCGGATGCGGGATGTGAACAAACTAGCTCGCGTTCTTACAACCCCAAGTCCAATCAATATTGATGCATCTGGTAAACTGAGACTTCCTCGCCGCAATCGCACTTCACCAACCCATCGCCCGCCCGAATTACACAGATGACTCTTGTTAGCAATTTTGGTGTCTTCAGTAGTGTCCTGGCCACGGTAAGCAGTAAAAGTGGTCATTTGAAATGATTTCGCTATTGCCACCTTGCCGTCCTAATACCCCCAGTCTCCAGCAAATAATAACAATAACAAAATTATAATATCTTCTATTATCAACATTACATATGTTCTATTCAAGGGTCTTTCTAGCTTTGTAATTGTTATAAATGTCTGACCATATGCTATTACCGAGAGGCCATTCCACCTATCCTAAATATGAGATGGGAATCATTAGTTCTATGCTTCAAATCATCTTCTCTCTTCCGATCTCCTACATGCAGTATAGCTGGCAAATCGAATGTCAAGTGATGACTCAACTCTCAAAGGTTGGGGTGCGGCAAGTTATGCCTATGCTTTGTGACATTTCGACCAGAACAGCTTGCAATCAGTTAGTTTTGATCGGTTGGGTGCATATAATAAAATCATCCACCTTGTCCTGTAATTCCGGTTCAATTTCCCCTTGTCACTGGAGAGGATCAACGCTTGAGAGTGCTGTCCAACTGCAGCTAACCTGTGCGTTCACTTTAGGTCAGCTCTCGTATTGGTAAGAATTCTTCACACCAATGTATGATGGCGCATTGCGGTTATTCGCGTGCAGAAATACTCATTTCCGAGTTGTTGAGCCGATTTCATTTACTCCGCGGTTTGCCTTGCTTACACAGCCTCAGCCTCAGCCTCCACGTTGCATTAGGCCCCCAATTAACAATCCGTCGCAAAAGTGCCATCACTAACCATATCACTTCAACCTGAAACTCGTTCAACAGTATTTCTCGTGGTCCAATACTCTTCTTTATCCATCAGGTCAAGAAATTAAAAAAAAAAAAATACAACCGTCAAATTATTGCTATCCGTTTATCACAACTTTTGGACACAATCCTGGCGGCAAGCACTAAACGCGACAACCATAAACACGCCAATAGCATCCGTTTGATGCGTGATTTTAAACGCCCTACTTTCCTGGATAAATCGGACACATTTACTGAGAAAACTCTGCTGAGGTGCACATACCATGCTGCTCGCGTGTGTTGCAGGATGGTGGCCCAGGCGCTAGCCACACTCGGAGGCGGTAAACTTGGAGTTGCGATTGGTTGTGGCGATCATGGGTCAACCCTCCTTCTGAAGGCGGGACCAGCCACCGTGCCAGCCCAATTCTCCATCTGGCTCAACCGCCGTTTTTCAATGAAACCAATTCGTTGGTTTTGGGTGGCTTCGTAATGGGCTTAGTTGACGACTAAATAACATACTTGATCGAATAGGTCGATCAAATTTCGATGATGCACATGGCGTGTGAATGGCATAGAATAACTCGCAATACGGTTAAATCTATAAATATTCCAATTGCCTTCCAGGGCTGAGATGTGCCGGGTAAAATGGCCAATCAATCCGCAACACATGGGGGCTGAAGTAGGCTAATGTAACCCTCATGCATGCTTGCGGGCAATCACTACCTTGGCGAGCTGTAAAAATGGACCTGTTATGCGACGGGGCTGAGGCTATGGTAGAATGCATGGATCATGCCACTAATAATCAACAACACCTGGATTTTTAACGGCTTTTGTTTCCCTCGGGTATTAAATAACATGCACACTTATCCCGTCGCCCGGACCTGATTTGCGACCAACAATTGAACTGGGAGCGCCACCAACTGCAACAACTCTCACTGGCTTGGTACGTTCCAGCCCGGAGACTCGAATATGGCATTCCATTCCGATTCCGACTCAGAAATTGGTGTCTATTTGGGTGTTTGGACCAACTGGTCGCGAGGTGCCATTCTCGGAGCAACGCTCACACTGACCCGTTTCAACGCCAATATCCTCATTGCCTTCACATCGTTCTTTCTTGGATTCGTTGGCACCCGATTCTGGAGGATTGTGTGTTTCATACTTCATCGACACTACTCCACACCTAGCCCACAGGATGGTCTCCACCACCAGCGCCAATTAACTCTACGCAACACTCAGTCTGCAGAAGGCGGGCTATTATCATTCGTCTGGCTATTTTTCTCTTGGCGCCGGATATCGGATGGCTCTCTGGCCCGAACTATACCAGGAATAATTCTGTCTGCCGTGATCCTGATCGGCTTTGTTATTGCCGGAGGCTTCTCTGCTACCATTTCTACAGGCGTTGGACATGAAGTCTTGGTAGACGGATCGAACTGTGGCGTCATCTCAATGGGCTTTGACACATCTAGCTCATGGGATATCAAGGTGCCGTTACGTACTCAACAGTCTTTCAATGCTGCCAGCTATGCCCAACAGTGTTACTCGTCAGATGGTTCGGGCGTCTTCGACTGCGAGACTTATGTTGTATCTTCGATTCCCATGACGATTAACAATAAGGCAGCATGCCCGTTCCCGGATAGCAGCATGTGCAAAAGCAACACGTCGAATTTGGCAGTCGAGAGTACTATCAAAAGCAACAAGCACCTGGGACTGAATGCCCCCGAAGATGAACAATGGTATACCAAGATGACGTTTCAGTGTGCCCCGATCGTTACAGAGGGCTTCACAAGTGAATATAACGCATCGAACACAACTTTTACTAGGTACCACTATGGATCCTACGTCGAAGGCTCAACGGACGACGTGATTGTGCGAAATTACACTTACCAGGCCAAGTCACTAAGTTTACAATATGACACTCCACAACTCTGGGGTGCGAAAAACTTCATTTTGGAGTATGAATTCCCTACCGAAACGTCCGTATAAATTTTGATATGCTGACAATTGTGGTCAAAACAGGGGTGTTGCCAGCTATGCTTTCAATGGAAGTAGTATAGACGGAAGCTACAAAGCCCTTTCCAGCATGTATAGAAAGGATGCAGACCTCTTCATTTTCTTTCTGTCTGGAACCGGGGTTCTCTTTATATCGCCGTCGGAAGATCCATGGTACCAGGCCACAACCCCAGGACCCGTCATCCAAGCCGTTGGTACATCTGGATCACGCCGGGCCTACACCAGAGATGAGGCCGCATCTCCTCTGTCCTGCGTCAGTCAATACCAATTCTGCTTTGGCGTCGAAGGAAGCAGCAAGTCAAAATGTGGACCACTGGGTGGCTACTACGATGCCGTCTTCGGCGCGGCATCGATATTCGGCATTGCGGACACCGTGCTTGACAATTTCGTCAACGTCACAAAAGATGACGCGTCTGCACAAGGGAATCTGTTCCGCTGGGCTAATCACATCATGATAACAAGCACGCAAAATCCTTACAAGTTGATCGGCCAGATAGGGACACACATCCTGCTGTCTCAACAAAAGTTCAATAACGGAGTGCAAGGACCTCTACCGGATAATCAGTGGCAAACCGAAATGCTCCACCTTTGGAATACAACCCTGGCATCGATGCAGACGGGCTTTGTAAATGTGGCAAAGGGGACAACAAGGTCAGATTTGCAAAGTCACGTCCTCAAGCCTCGAAACAAAAATGAAAGGCAGATGTGCGCAAGCCAGGTAAGAAGTTTAATGAATTGACTTGTTGCCAACATGTCATGTTGGAAGCGCCTGATTGAGCCTTTATGCTAATAAAAATAAACATAGAAAATATTGTCAAGCAAGGTCGGCTCCTTCTCTCTCTTTGGATTGCTATTTTCGTACATCCTGGGGCTCATGATCGTTATTCTGTCGTATGTCATCGAACCACTGGTAAATTGCTGCCACCGGCGTCGACAACGTAAGGCGGGCTTCAGAGAGGCAGAGCACGACAAGCTATCCCTCTCATCCTACAAGGAGGTTGAGTGGAATACGAATGAAACACTCCAACAGAACCGCCTCGCGCAAGAGGCTGCGGGCAACGGCACATGGAGGGGCTGCGCAAATATCGTTCCGACCACGATAAGTAAAGAGAACCTTGGGTCGCTGAATGTTCTTGATCCAAAGCACCCAATACTTCAAACAAACGGTGTAAGGTATTATCCAGGAATGAGTCCTGCTCACTACGATAATGAAAAGAACAAAAGAAGGTTTGAGGATGGTGCGTCCAATACATCCGGTACATTGGTTGAGTCACGTTGAGGAAGCATACCCAGAAAGTTAATAACGGATGAAGTAACGAGTAAAAGTATATGATATAGTTATTTTTGCATTAGATACCCTATCTGGCGGTAGTTACACCTGAATCGCCGAGTCTTGGGCCCTGGGCCATCAGTGAGTGGGCAAAGCTCCATAGAGAATTCCAATTACAGTAATAATTGGCCAGGCTTAGATAAATTTATATATGGATGCTTCCGAGAGGCCTGTAAAGAAACACCTTTAATAAGGCTAGCAAGAGTCTTGATACGATGAATACTTTTAACTACTATTGTCATTCTTCTTGCAAATTTAGGTACGATATTTATTGGTGCTCTTGAAAAGAACCAGGAAAGAGTGGGTAAAGTAGGTCCCATCTGATGTATTTGCCTAATTCACACAAAATACGTTCATCTTCAAAGACCCTCTCTCAATACTACCACGCTCCGGCCTCCTACACATTGCTGTTCAGCTGAAGCCAACAGTAGATCGACTTTCAAAACCAGGTCAGTACATATAGATTTAGAGAATTAAAAGCGTATACTGACGGCTGATATGGCTCCTCCAAGAACTTGATTTCTTCGTCACTGAGCTTGATGTCAAGTACAGCAATTGTCTCCTCCAATCGATCGAGCTTCGAAATACCTACGATGGGGGCAGCCACGCAATTCTTATGAAGGACCCAAGCTTCAGAGAAGTTTTAGTAGCGGCTTAAGAGAAGCAATGCAAATGACCTACCGAGGGCAATCTGTGCCATCTTGAGTCCTCGCTTGTTGGCGAGCTGCTCAACTCGACGGTTAATTTCTTTCTCCCACTCGACACCCAAGATAGCCTCATCATGATATGCATCCGAAGTCTGAAGATTAGCTTTGGATTCTTGAGTTAAGTTTAAATGGCAACTCACTGAGCGGACTGTTTCGTAAGCTCTATCAAGTGGCCGGGCAAGGTGGCCCTTTGCAAGTGGCGACCATGGAGTTGACCCCACTCCCAAATGCTTCAGCAACGGCATCATCTCCCGTTCCTCCTCTCGGTAGAGAAGATTGTAAAAGTTCTGACAGTTGATGAATGGTGTCAACTTATTATTGATGGCATAATCTATTTAGCATAATTAGTCACGGGTGTCCGCTCGTTAATTTTTCATTTTGTCCCGAATAGAACTAACTTTGCATAGCGTGGAACTGCCAAGCCCAACAGCTGGACATTCCGATGTAACGAACATAGCCTGCCTGAACAACATCATGCAGAGCATGCATGGTTTCTTCAATCTATATGTTTGTCAGTAAACACAGACTTCAGAGTAAATGCCGATTCATACCGGCGTGTCATAGTCGAAACGGTGAAGCTAAGGAACATTAGCGCACAGATTTACAACGACTTGAGTGATACTTCACCTGAAGAACATCAATATAGTCGGTCTGCAACCGTTTCAGGGCCAGCTTGACGTTGTCAAAAATATGCTGAGTAATTTGTTAGAGATAATTGACGAATATATCATGGCCGAGGTTACCTTTCGGTTATTTCCCGCCGTGAGCGTCAGGCCAGCCGGCCCATTAGCCTCGGAGTCACCGACAGGGAAATGAGACTTTAATTTCCGCGTTAGATGGAGATTATAAAACCTCATATCCGACTACTACTTTACCTTGGTCATAACGACGACTGCCTCGCGAGGTACAGTTTTGAGAAATTTTCCAAGGATCTCCTCGCTCACACCATTGCAATAGAAGTTAGATGTATCGAAAGTATTAAAGCCAAGCTCCCAAGCACGCTATAATAATCAGTAAATGCTGTAAGATTCGGCCACAACTTAATTTACCTGAAGGTGTTTGAGGGCCTCCTCTTCCTCAATTCTCCAGGCAACGTCTTTCTTGGTTCCATACGTAGCAGTTCCCATAATAAGCCTAGAAACCTTGGGAACACAGTAAGCAAGGGAAGTTGAGTACAAGCATGGTGATTATTCCCAACTTACTTTCAACCCGCTATTTCCCAGACGTACATATTGCATCTTAGGGGCAGGCTTCGAGTGGCCGTACTCGATGGGCACAGTGCGGCCATTGACGGAAGGGCTCTTGATCATGATGAATTCTTTTTGGGATACAGGTAAGAGAATAGAGACTGAGTTCAAGGTATGTGCTTTAACTTGCTGTTACAGTAAAAAGGCAACTTGCTCTATTGATCAATTTTATGAAGATATGGTATTTTGTTTTTCCTTATATTTTGCGTTCTTGGAATGCTCTTGGCTCAATGCAATTCGGCTCTCCTCAATCGGCTCTGCATCAAAGTGGATGTCTCGTTGGTTTGCCCATTCTCTCTGGCGGATAAGGAATGCTGGCGGAGCGAGCGGTTTACCGCATTCCCGCTTCACACCCTCTCCTAAATCAATTTCTCAAATTGGTAAAGTCGCTTTCTTCCCCTCACTCACGGTCTCGTTCCACCTTAGCCCCCATGCATGGCAAATCCTAGTTTAGTGCATTTCGTGGGAGCCTAACTCCGCTGTTCCCCAGATTACCCCAGGCTTTCCCCAGGCTTTGCATGTTGGTTCCTGGGTATTGTCTCCACAATCTCACGGTGGTGGAGAGTAAATGACGGTGTTATGGTCTAGTAGCACTAAGTTGAACCTTCGCAACGCTGTATCCATGTTCGAGACACAAGAAGCCCGTTTGAGTCGGTGCTTGAGACGATATGTAGCTTAAAAGGAGTGGCTATGCCTCCTCTACTTTGACACACTACTCCAGCACTTCACATTCCGCAAAACCTTTCAATTCGGACAGTATTTGCACTCTGCACTCCCAAACTGAGAAATATGGCAGACGATCGTGCCACTATGGTGTTGAACTTCCGAGATGTTCCGAACAACACCAACAAGTATTGGTGGCTTGATTCTTGTATGTGACCGCACCGAATTGACATTGCTATCCATTAACTCTATTCAAGCTCTCAGATGGAACATGTTCCACTGCATAGGTCTTTGCGGAACCCTGTTCTTTAATGGCTGTGAGTGCTCACCAGTTCACAGAGTTGGTTATATCGCTCTAACGCTGTTGGTTTCAGATGACGGGAGTCTATTTAACGGATTGCAGAGTTTGAATCAATGGCAGGACTACTTTGGTCATCCCGACTCTGTTACACTTGGTCTCATGAACTCAGCCGGTTTCCTTCCGGGTATAATTGCCAGTTTTGTGGGTGATCGAATTTCTCACTACTGGGGACGACGCATCAGCGTCTGGAGTGGTACTGCACTTGTGGTATGTCTGGGATTAGTATTCTCATATTCTCATTGTCTTCTATTGTCCTGGCTAATATTATTTTAGATTATCGGCGCCATTGTCATGTCTCTCTCTACCAGCACCGGCATGTTCTGTGGCGGAAGAGTCCTCTTGGGATTTGGGACCAGTACCGCCCTAGCCGTAGCCCCGACCTTGCTGCAAGAAATTGCGCACCCCCGATTCAGGGCTCAAATATCTTGCTTCTGTAAGTTTACCCGAATCTCTGCCTGTTGCGATCATACATTAATCGTTCAGATACTTGCATTTACTACATTGCTGCTGTACTGTCTGCGACGGCTTGCATAGCCTGCATGTCGATTGCCGGAAACAATTCCTGGCGAATTCCCTCCTTTCTTCAGCTCATAGGACCTGTCGTGACTCTTCTTATGACTGCACGCATGCCTGAGTCACCACGGGTAAGGCTACCCGGCTATTTCCGATACCTCTTCATGCTGACCTTCGTAGTGGCTTGCAAAAATGGGTAAGATTGATCAAGCCAGAGAGGTGCTGGTTCGTTATCACGCGAATGGTAAGGAAGATGACGAACTAGTCGAATATGAGTTTAGGGAGATTTTGGAGGCTCTCAAAGAAGAGCAAGAGTCCAATCAGACTACATATTCTACCCTTCTCAAGGGCAAAGGAAACCGTCATCGTCTATTCATCACTGTCATCGTCGCCATGGGAACCAACTGGGTTGGCAACGGAGTCATATCCTATTATTTGAACCCTATCCTTAACTCCCTTGGAATCACTGACACCAAGACTCAATTACAGATCCTCATTGGCATGCATGCATGGAATCGTGAGTTTTTATTCGATCCTCGTTTCACAATTACAACACAACGACTCACATACTCTAGTTGTAATATCTACAACAGCTGCCATCTACGTGGATCATATCGGAAGAAGGCCGCTTTGGCTCATTTCTACAGTGGGCATGCTTGTCATGTTCGGTGCTGTCATGGGGCTGTCGGCTGGATATGCGGAAAGTAAACATAAGGCAATCGGTGCCGCTGCGATCCCCTTTCTATTTCTCTTTTATGGTTGCTATGACCTTGCGTGGACCCCACTCGCCTACTCGTAAGACCTTCTTTCAAAGTATGAAAGGACTTAAGCTCTAACTTGGATAGATACACCGTCGAGATTTTCCCCTTTTCTCTCCGAACCAAGGGACAGGCTATTTTTATTGCTACCCAGACGTCGGCTGTTGCAGTCAATACTTGGGTCAATCCCATCGCACTTGAAGCTATTCAGTGGCGATAGTAAGTGTTTTTATATGCTTTAGATAAATGCCAGATCTGACAGTCACGTTAGCTACAGCATGTACATCGCCATTCTGGCTGGTCTCACAATAATTATCTGGTTCTTCTTTCCAGAAACTAAGGGCCTTACAATTGAGGAAATCGTGACGGTGTTTGACAAGGATCGAGGACATGAAATTATCCAGGCAACTGAAAGGGATGCAATAATTAAATCATCGACGGATCACGTGGAGATTGTAGATAATGCTTGAATACTCAAATAGCACATGTGGGAAAGGACGGCTTGGTCAAGCGAAGACGAGGCTGCCACTAAGCCGGAGGTGCACTAGTGGGCGGTAAGAGACCAGAAAGGAAGTTTCTCTTCTTGTGCTGGTGTGAATAGTCCTATGTAATGCTCGCGTACAGTCGCGATGAGGCCAGTCCTTTACACAGTCAGCTTTCTTCCAGGTGCTACAGAAGCTTTGATCTTAGAATCGGTCCCCGTGAGCACAAGGCCAAATCAATACTCTGTTCATTAGATTATATCATAACGTACTACAATCCCTCTTCCACATTCCTAGTCTCAGCTTCGGACATCAAATCATTTGTCCATAGGTGCGCGAAATTGGTAAAATCTGTTTCTCCTCCCATGCTAAAAAAGTCTTGGTACCCAAATAATTGTCCAGCATTCCATAGGTCGTTTGTATCTGTGGGACCCTCTGTTGGGAGTGACGAGCTGAGTAATTCGTGTTGCCTGAATGTGTTTTCTGGTCCCTCAACGCTTCGATATCTGTCCCGTAGACTTTGGTACCGGGATTTCGCGGTCTGAATAGCGTGGCAGAGAGAATCCAACAATAGCTCAAATGACGAGATAACGGCCGTATTCGGGTTGATTCGCGAAAAGCACCGTGACATGCTTCTCATCAATGCAATGTCCGAATCGCAAGTCCAGTTCATCGGGTTTCGCATGATTCCAATATATAGGACAAATACCACGTTGAGGCAGTAAGGCATCGTCCATCTGAAGCATGTTAGCGATGCTGGTAATACAAGAGGACTAATCCGTTCGCTGACCCGATTATGAACCAGCTGTCTCGAGTGTTTACCAGCTCATTTATGGCTTTGGCCAAAGTCCTCGCCGCATTCAAGCAAATTGAATCAGCTTTGATAATCCTCCTACTTCTATTTTTGCGAAGCTCCGCGGAAACACTGCCAAAAAGAGCCGCACGATGAATAACCAGCATTGCATTGCAGTGAATACAGTGAAGGAATACAGATATGATGGATACGCTGTCGACTTGTAGATCCAGAAGCTCAGCCTCCTGGCTCATGTGATGCGGTAATTCGGATTTCCAATCTACCAGCAACTTATCCACGGTTTCGATCTCTTGGAGTAACGAAGACTCATCAACGGGTGTTCCAACCTTGCTAAAGAGCCGTGTGGTAATCTCGGAAAGAATTCTGCAAAGTCTGGTGAACTGCTCTGATGCTTCAATTTCTGATCTCGTTTCCAGATCACTGCCATTGGTCGTTGATGGGCTAAACGTCAGTTTTGAATGTGTGACATCACATTCAGAATCCACAATGACAGACGGCCGGCCTGTTTCAAATGCCAGTTTCCTGGTTCCCGATTAGATTTGGACAAATAGATTAGCACAAATCATGTACCTACTTCTCAAGGCAGTAGCATGACCACCACAAACAACTCTTAAAGTTGTAATCTTTTTTCACAAAATCCCTCTCATGCCAGTGTTTGTGGGCTGACAACGCGCGGTGCAGGCCTAGAGAGTGGGCAATCCGAACGGCTGTCCCAATCGACAGCAATGCCTGTCCTTCTTTGTTGAGGTTCATGAGTTGAACGGTCTAAGAAATTAGGATCAGTCGTCCGGCTAATTAAAAGGCGTGCCTACAAATAGCAAAAGTGCTTGCACACTTCTGAGATAAGGAATAGCCAAAACACTTCCATACAAATCCCAAGCCGCTTCAAAATGACGCTCCGATTCTTTCGGTCGGGCTGTGTTGCAAGTTGCGCCAATGGAGATTACCAGATAGATATGACTCGCAGTTACAGAATCCTCTGTGTACTCTTTGGTGTAAAACAGATCCACGTCATTTTTAAAAGTCTGCTCATCAAGAAAGGGCAACAACTTTGCTACGGTTGAAAAGTAATCTAATGTTCGAAGTTAGAGAAGCTATCCCAAAAGCAAGAGAAAAATAACGACCTACTATCAATGAATTTAGATGCCTCCGTATGATCTATTAATGGTATGTATCTCTTTTTGGGAATACTGATCTCCTCGGAGGAGGTCAGCCAAGGACTGAACAGCCCCATCACATGAATATGTATATCCTGGTCCATGAACAGTTCCTCTGCTGATTTGGCCAAGACTTGTGTCGAATTCTTGCCAGCATACTTGTACTTGTGGGATGTTGCTGCATGTTCGATTGTCACTACACCCTCAAGTTCGGGGTCGTTTGACACTGAAGTTATGCTCGCCTCGACATTGTGTGGCTGCTGAGAAAGTGGTGTCATTGTGTATACATCTGTTGATGGCCTCGGACTAGAAAGAGAAAGCGAGTCTGTCCATCGAGTCTGGTCTCTTGAATGTTGAACACCTGGTGAATTCCATGCACCCCGCGTGGTCTGGCGGATTGGCTGCGTTTCTTCATTGTACAATGTATCTCGTAAGCGC
This sequence comes from Calonectria hawksworthii, assembly GCA_020975415.1. NCBI lineage: Eukaryota > Fungi > Ascomycota > Sordariomycetes > Hypocreales > Nectriaceae > Calonectria > Calonectria hawksworthii. Next base: position 2,763,281 of record JAHXZK010000005.1, on the reverse strand, counting down.
TTTCTCGTTTGCACTTGTGAACTAGAGGGCTGCTCTGCTGGAGTTGATGCTAAGAGGGGGGGTATTTTCGCCGTGCGGACAGGATCCGTTGTGCTCTCGCCGCGAACAGCCTTGGAACCATCGGCTAGAGTTGTTGTGCAGGCGGTCCCGTAGCTCTCACAATTGTGACAACGCCCTGTTCTCCCGTCGCATCTTATCTAAAATTTTCAGTTAACCAAAGGTATCTTGAGAAAATCGCAATATTAGAAAACATACTTTGCGTTTCCAGCAAAAGTCGCACTGGCCTTGGTAGTCAGCTATCGGTATCGGGCTAATGCATCATCGAAAGATAAAGCGCAAGGGATAGTGACAATAGAACCTAATGACATAGCTAGGTCTAAAATACGTACGGCCTTTGGTCTAAGACGCCGTGATCGGTGAGTTTGCGATCTGGGTATGGCATTTTCTGTGCGAGTAGAATTTCGAGTGTCAATCTCTTCCTCCTGCATTTCCATGGCGCATAATCTGTATACTGGGACGGGATGACAATAGATGACAGTAATCCTTATTGGGATAAAATTTCCAGTTTTTAAAAACCTCAGATCCCTTTATATCGCACAGGTACAATCTTCGATGATTACCCCATCTTTTGGGTTAATAAGCCTCGGTCATCCTTCTCCACTGAACGATCTAGCAGAAGGCGGGGGAACAGGGGTAAGCCAAATTGGGGGATCACCACACCAATCAATCCCATTCCTGCGTACAGATGAGACCAAACTAGCACCCTTAAACCACACTCAACTGTAGAGAATATAGCTCTCAGATACGAGGTAAATTCAGATATTTTTTCTACCAGAAAGGATAGTGATAATTGTTCTTTAGACAAAGGCTCGTTGACTGGGCTCTCGCTACAACGAAATACTTTTATATCATAGCCCGGTACAGTGAACTACATTGCGACATCCTACAAAGACAGAGCGCCACAAAAGGCCTAAGTGGTATTAGGAATAGCTCAATAGAATTCCATCCTCATTAAAACAAGCTGCTGTACTGGCAGCATATATGCATCGAAATTCTCGTTTCCCGAGTCTCCACATAAGCGGGTGCTTACTCTGTGCGGGGTTACAGTTTCCGCGGCATTCCTCGGGTTTTTGTTGTCCGCCGACGGCTTTCCGTCAATGACAATTGCTTTAGGCTTAGTGTAAAGCTCGATCGCATTGCCATGATATCCGGCGTACTGCGATGGTTTGTTGACGGTTAAATAAGTAATGTTGGCCAACAATAAGCATGCCGAGCATCGTATTCACGTCTTAGTACACCCTTCAAATTAAAATATTCGAAATTACTCGACAAACATCATCACTATGGCTGGCGCATGTAACGATATTACAGTCGTCCAGCGGCCCATGCCGGCTCTGGATAAGGAGGCGCACAACTACAAGCCCAGTGTTGCACCAGGCAAATCTCGAGTGCTGAAAGCTGGGACTGTCGTGGAGAAGGATCATCGGCCGTTATATGCGGACATTCTACTTGAAGAGGATGTTGAAATCCGGATGCGAGACGGCGTTGTCATCTACGCTGACGTATATCGCCCAGCCGACTCATCCGAAGTGTGCCCTGCCATTATCATGGGTGGACCGTTCGGTAAAAATGGCGGGCCAAACAATCGAAATTTCGACAAGTGGCCTTGGCGATTTGGATGCCCCAAGATTGCCACCACTGGGCTTGAAAAGTTTGAGGGTTTGGATCCCGGTTACTGGTGTATGCATGGATACGCAATTGTACACACAGGTAAGTCGCTCCGTTAATTGCGCTAAAACCCTTTTAATGATATTCTCTAGACTGCCGTGGAACATGGAACTCGACTGGCAACGTAACCATGCCATGTAAGCAAGAAGGCGAGGACAACTACGACATCATCGAGTTTCTTGCTGCGCAATCCTGGTGTAATGGAAAGGTATCAATGGCTGGCAATAGCTATCTTTCAATGACCCAATGGTTTGCCGGAGCCGAAAACCCTCCTCATCTAGCTTGCCTTGCGCCTTGGGAGGGCGTATCCGATCTGTATAACGATACACTCCGACGAGGAGGTAAGCATTATCAATTCCCACATGGTCAAGTGCGCTTTATTCACAGCAGCTAGGTTCTCCCAATCCCGGTTTTACGGGAGGTACGTTTCGTGGGGATACCGCAAGCGCCACTGGAAGCACAGCCGAGGATTTGGTTGCCATGTGTTACGAATATCCACTTTGGAACGAGTATTGGGACAGTCATCGCGCCAAGTTGGATCAAATTAAATGCCCGCTGTACATCGTAGCCAGTTGGACAAATCAGCTTCATACATATGGCACGTTTCGCGGCTGGCAACAAAGCAGCAGCCAGGAGAAATGGCTCCGAGTCCACAATAAGCACGAGTGGCCAGGTAAATAAAGCCTCCCATTTTCAAAATTTCCGGGTGATTCTAATTATAAACCAGACCTCTATGACACCCAGAGTGTCGAAGATCTGCGTAGGTTCTTCGACTGCTATTTGAAAGACAGGAATAACGACTGGAAGTTTACCCCAAAAGTACGCCTCAGCATTTTGAATCCTGGTGGCTTGGATATTGTCAACAGACCCGAGGATTCATTCCCGTTAACCCGACAAAAGGACCTCAAGCTTTTTCTGGATGCCGAGACAATGACCATGTCACAGAATCAGGCCAAGAAAGTGGCCGGTTTTAGCCATGATGCCATTACCGGGAAATCGGTTTTCTCTGTGTCATTTCCTACGGCTACAGAATTTGTTGGATATATCAAGCTTCGTCTCTGGGGTGAAGCGGACGGTTCCGATGACATGGATATATTTGTCCAATTACAAAAGTTTGACTCCAAGACCGGGAAAGCTCTGGAGACGCTTATGACCGATGTTGGCCGTCTTCAGTCCAACCCTGAGAAGGCTCGTGATGAATTACTTCAAAAGCACGCGGATGATCCGTCATATGCAGAGTCATTCTTCGACACAGGACCGCTAGGATGCATACGTGCTAGCCACAGAGAACTAGATCAGGATAGCTCTACGCCTCTGGATCCTATCTATACTCATTCCAAGGAACAGCTTCTTTCGCCTGGCGAGGTTGTATGCTTGGATATTGGAATCTGGCCTTATGGTTGGATCATCCGACCTGAGGACGAACTCAGATTGACAATTTCAGGATTTAATCCAAAGCCACATTTGAGAGCTCTAGACGAAAAGCCGAGGCTGAGAAACAAAGGAAAGCACGTGTTTCACACTGGCGGAGATTATGAATCCTTTTTGCTTCTTCCCTTAATCCCATCAGGAGATGAGAAGTAGAGCCTGACAAATATACGTGCTCATTTATGAAATACCCTGTCTATCCCCTTAGCGGTGATTATTTTACAGGCATTTCGTGTATCTTTATGAAGAAGCGTGCAAGTGCGGATGATGCGTGTGGTTAAAAGGCATTCCGTTAACCCCAAGAAGGTTCCGCAGATGCGTGATGTTTGGTACTGGTATCTACTTATAAACCGCCAGTATTTCGACCTCATTATAAGAGGACTTTATGGATTCAATGGTACCCTCGCACATCCACCCGGTTCTTTCTCCTACGCAGATTGTCCAAAGTCACAATGTAACCAAGCCAGTGTCCAGTTTCATGGCTCTCAACAACCTTGTGGATTCTTGTTAGTTTTTAAACTAGCTGATAAATCTTAAATAAATCCAGAAATTCATTACATTGAGTGTACATAACCAGAGATGGTTTAATAACTTGGCAATGTTCTATTGCTCCTTTAAACATCCATATTTGTGAAGTTGAATGTCTTGCTTGATTTACCGCACAATACTTGGAGAATTAATCGTGGACTGAAAAGAAGTAAATCCTAGTATGATTCTCAAATACTAGCACCCGATATCTGAATGGAAAGTTAATCGTAGACACAATCTCATGCTCTTCTCGTCGATGATTTCCGCGGTCCTCGGTGCGATATTCGGGTTTGAGAGTGATTCGCCGACGGCTTTCCGCGGAACGAAAGTTTGACAGCGAATCCCTCGCGGAATCCCGCTTATGACGAAATCCGACGGGAGATTGGGCTTTACAGCGTAACCACAATCGCCCCAGCCTCCGATGGCTGGCCGGGATAAATTATGGCCTTCGCAGTCCCACTTAGACGGATTCAAATCTGCAAAAAGATCGTTGTCATCAGATAAGCTGTTTCCTCTAATCATTTGCATATCTAAAAACTTCAATTCACATCATGGCTGCTGTTGCCCAACCTACGATGACGGCACAGAAGACTGCCGGGCTTGGTTCAGCCCACGGCTACATCCAAAACAGCCATGGCAGAATGCATCAATATGAAGACACCAAAGTCGGCGGTGTTACCGATATCCTAGAGAAGCAAGCCAGCGGTAAGGTGGTGTTTGGAGACTGGCGTGATGAATTCTTCTCCAAGGGATACGTCGTTATCAAGGGAGCGATTCCCAGAGAGCGAGCGGAAAATTATCGCCATCAAGCCATGGAGTGGTTCTCCAAGTTTGAGTTCGGTTTCGACGTTGATGATAAGGCCACTTGGGATCAAGACCACTTGCCAATGATGATGAAGGGTGGCATGATTTTGAACTATTGTGCTGCGCATGAGAAATGGGTGTGGGACGCCCGATGGTAAGTCATTTTCACAAAATACGATCCATGCGTATGCTAAAAGTGCTTTGCAGCGAGGACGGGGTCATTGAGCCCTTCGCTCGACTGTGGGGAACAGATGAGCTACTGGTGTCTTTCGACGCTGTCAACGTCACTCTTCCGGGCCGAAAAGACGTCTCGTGGGCGCCTTGGCCCCATGTAGATCAGTCACCCACCCGAAAAGGTCTTTCTTGTGCCCAGGGCATCATCAACTTCTCAGAGGCTGGCCCTAGAGATGGTGGGCTCCAGCTTTACCAGGGCAGCTCGGAGCTCTTTGAGCAATTCTTCAAGGAAGATCCTCCAAAGGCCAAAGACGCCAATGCCCCGGGTCAGTTTGATTGGTACGGGTTCAAGGACGAGGATATTGAGTGGTTCAAGAATCATGGCTGCACATTGATCAAGGTTGACGCGGAGCCCGGCGACCTAATCATTTGGGATTCCCGCACAGTTCACTACGCCAAGCTTCCAGAGAGTGATACCATCCGCACCATTTTGTACGCGACCTACACTCCAGCAAAGCTGGCGAACCCAGAAGACTTGGCCCTCAAGGCGAGCCTGTTCCACAAATACGAAGCAACCACTCACTGGCCACACTGCAACATTTTTGGGCAGGGAAAGGCCATGCGCAATGGAAAGATTTGTCCTGGGGAAAGAGACGAGCCACTGGAGAAGCCGGAGCTTTCTGACAAGCTTCTGAAGCTTGCCGGTGTGAAGCCCTACTAAATGATAAACGGATATTATGCACAAGACAGAATTGAGATAGCTTTTATGTATTTCTGAGGCATCCCGATAAGATCATTCCCTTATGATCCTTCATTAGCTAGCAATCCATTCATTTTAAATACTTACGCGACCTCTGAAAGCACCAATACACGTGCGATAATATCCGCTTCAACCTCAAAAATGCGAAGATCATAATTAACAAATCTTAATATCACGAATCTCCTCCATTTCGTCTTCACTCACCATCCTATTGGTCAAGATTCCGCTGTTGTTTAAAAGTTGGTCATTGTACAAATCACAAAAATATTTTTTTCCAAAACACCCAAAACCCCAGTTACGTTTCCACACATCACGCCTTTCACAGATTTTCAGTCTTCATTGTAATTAGGGATAGTTCAGTGTGTATTTCTATATGGAGAAAATATATCTACTGTATAACGATATCTCATTCTTCAAAAAATGGGAGAATAACATGACTAGGATATTCAGCGCCGTAGTGAATCTGATGGCATCCTCGGTTGTCCTCGTTTCCAAGCTTCCCTTCGAGCTCCTTGAAAGATTGGATCTGGGGTGTTTGGCCCATAAACTCAATCTCCAGTGATTCCCCGGCCTCATAAGCCACACTCAAAGCGAATATTCCAATCTCCAACCTGACAACCTCACCCCGTGGTACCTTTTCGACTCGGGCGTGGGGGTGGAATGGATAATTAGGATGCATCGACTTGGACGCGTCGATTTCTCGATGAGATGCCCGCAGCATTCCAATGGGGCCGACATAGAGGAGGATATCACTAATTTTGTCATTTGGGATCTCTTGAATAGAATTTGGTGGAATAGTGCTCCACGGAACATTGAGAGCGAGTGTGCGGTTTCCGTGAACATCCAGTTTGCGGATCACAGCATACACATCGAAGTCGTCGTGGTCTGGGCATGACATGTACAAGACAGCCTTTGGGATTCCACACAGCCGACCAGGCTTGTCAAAGGTGTACTTCCACGAAATTGACGAGCTCATTTTTTCGGAATCATAAGATGCAAGGGCGGCAGTTTTGGGAGTACCAGCCGCTGTTAGGATGCCAGAGTCAGAAAGATACATGACCCGGTCTGTTGTTTGGGGCGGTGGGTAGCTCTCAAGTGGTTCGTCAATTGTCGCATCTTTATCTCCATAGTGAAGCGTCGTCATGCGAATATTTGGTGTCTCCTCCCATGTGTTCGTTTCACCGCGGAGATAGCAGTCAAAAAAGGACAGCAGCTCTTCGGTGTACTTGGGGACAGCCCAAATGTCATGCCACTCCTGGTAGGGACTAAAGCGAATCCATTTCTTAGGCGTGTTCACATCCATGTATCCCCGAATAGAGCCCATTGTGTGGAGTGCAGACGAGAAGGAGGCCGTGATGTAAGTAGGGATATTGATCTTGGTCATATCCGGTCGCTTGTCATACCAGTATGCATTTCCCACGCCGCCGCTCCGTCGGTACATTTCGCGGAAGCTTTCCATACCGTGGTGACCCTGGATCATGACCTTGCTGATGTGCTCAAAGAAGTTGCCGGCCCAGATGCCTCCGCGGACAAATTGCTCGCGGAATAGATCTCCACAGCCTTCCCACGGAGCAATAGCCTTGAGAGATGGCGGTTGCAATCCTGCAATGAACCATTGCGCGATGGCCAAGTGCGAGTTTCCAGCCATGCCGACTCGTCCATTACACCATGGCATTTTAGCAATGGCCTCGACGCAATCGTACCCATCTTCACCTTCTTGAGTGCCCATGATGACGCACATACCATCCGAATCGCCAACGCCACGGGTGTCGGCATTGATGATAGCGTATCCGCGGTCCACAAAAGTAGCTGGGTCAGGCCCTTCAAATTTCTCCAGTCCGCTGAGCGTCTTTGGCGGGACACCCACGTCGTATGGAGTCATCATTTCGAGGAATTTGATTCCGTTCAACTTCTTTCCAAACGGACTCCAAGACATGACCGCGGGTACCTTGGCATCGCCTGGAGGTCGGTAAATGTCTACATAAATGACTGCTCCGTCGCGGAGTTTAATTCCCACATCGTGCTCCACGAGGATATCGCAGGGCAGCTCCCGGGCTCCAAAGGGCGCAGATCCTTTTGGCAAAATCTCAGACTTGTTGAGAAATCCCTGGTATCCATTCCGCCCTATGGTTGGGGGATCAATTTCTTTGGAGGCGATTTGGCAAGGAGCAGGCATGCTTATTAATTTTGACTTGTAAAATGCAAATGGAAAATGCAGTCGTGCTTCGAGTCTTCAATCTCATTCAACTCAATGTCTCGTTATATCTGCACTCTCTATTATTCTGAGCTTCGGGAATCCGCGGACACTACCGATGCTGTGTCCGTCCGCGGTCGGCGTCAATTGTGCTGCACCCAAAATCCGTCCGCGGCCGCATGCAGCCTGGTTCCAGGGTCCAACCTGCTGCCCCGCAATACCCCATCTTCCCCGGGTTTTCAAGTACACCAGATCTGGCTAGGTGTACCAATCACAATAACTGTATTTATATCTACACGATGCCGTTTGATCGCGATGGCATGACTCTCTAGTTCTTCTCCGCCATCGTATTACCAAGCAGATTCTTGCAGCATGCCTCCCAAACAGATCACCGTCGCCAATCAAGAGCTCAGGGACGTGCTCCCCTCCAACGTCAAATGGACAAGCCCGCATCTTCTCTCCCTGAACTTCCGGCTCATATTCGTTATCCTTTGTGGGGCTAGCATGGGCTTCGACTCGGCCATGGTTAATTCGTTGCAAACGTTGGACACATGGACCAGTTACTTCAATCACCCCTCGTCTTCTTTGTTAGGGATCACCAATGCCGTTTTGAACATTGCGCCTGTTTGATCACTGCTGCGCTTGACAAGATGCATCGCTAACTCCACATCAGATTGTATTCGCCGTCCCGGTCGTCTGGTTCTCTGATCGATTCGGTCGCGTAAAGACAGTCCAACTCGGTTGCCTTGTCCTCATCTTCGCTTCTGCTCTCCAAACCGCTTCCCAGAACCTCGGAATGTTTGTCGCATCTAGATTTCTAATTGGGATCGGCATCGAGCTGTGCATGGTTTGCGGGCCCGTGCTCGTCACCGAAGTGGCATATCCGACACACCGATCCAAACTCAGCAGCTTAATCATGCCTTGCTTTTTTGTAGGTGCCATCATAGCCAGTTGGACCGTGTTCGGAACTTATCGAATGAACAAATCCACTTGGACCTGGCGCATCCCCTCCCTCCTTCAGGCATTCTTGCCTTTGGTTCAGTTTCTTGTGTTGTTCTGGGTGCCAGAATCTCCCAGGTGGCTGATCAGCAAGGGTCGTGTTCCAGAAGCACGCCACATAATTGTCAAATATCATGGTGGGGGTGACGAGAATTGTCCGCTTGTCGACTACCAAATCGGCCAAATTGAGGAATATCTTGCTACAGATTCCGAATACTCCAAGTTGCCTTGGTCCAAGGTATGTAAAAGCACAAGTGAAAGGTTTTGAGATCTCGTTTTTTAACTGCAGTGATTCTCCACAGCTATGGGAAACCATCTCCGACAGGAGACGCCTTGCATTGATCGTCTACACGGCATTCATGACACAAATGTGTGGCAATGCGCTAGTTAGCTACTACCTTACCCTGATTCTCAACACCATTGGCATCAGGGACTCTACGCGACAAACGTTGGTGAATGGCATCTTGCAGATTTTTAATTTTGTTGCGGCTTTGTGTGGGGCCTCTCTCGTAGATCGAGTGGGGCGTAGAGCTCTTTGGCTCTTCGCAGTTAGCCTAATGCTCGTTGCTTTCATTGCATGGACCATTTGTTCGGCGTTATTCGAAAGAAACACGACAGATCGAGGTCTCGCGACAGGTGTTTTGGTATTTGTTTTCCTTTTCCAACTCGGATATGCCATTGGGATCACGCCTCTTTCTCTTAGTAAGCTAAGCCCTTGATAAATATTTCTGAGACGTTTCTAACCATGCAACCAGGCTACCCTGCAGAGATCCTTCCATTTCATGCGCGTCAGAAGGGAATGGGTATTGTATTTATCTGCAACAGCATCGCGCTCATCTTCAACAATATGGTCAATCCGATTGCTCTGCAGAACATCGGCTGGAAGTACTACATATTTTTTGTCGTAATCTTAGCACAGTGGCTCCTTGTCATTTTTTTCCTGTTCCCAGAGACGCGTGGTTATAGCTTGGAGGAGATGTCAAGCATCTTTAACGGCCCATTATCAGGGCTGCGAAGCTCAAAGAAGATCCAAATCTTGACATCCGAAACGGAAGTCAACACTGGTGTTGAAAGAGGATGCGAAAAAGAAGCTGAAGTTTACCACGTTGAGGTGTCTGAAATTATCAAGGATCCACACCAAGAATCCTGACCTCGATTACATGCTTTAGCGCGTCTCAAAAAATCTCAGCGCTGCTTCTTGTCCATACCCACCTCAGAGAATTCGCTTGCCCCTGCAGATGCGTTAGTTGTTTCTACGCGGTGCATTTTTTTTTTCACCTTCCTTCGCTCTAATCCTTATTTGTCACGCCTTGATCCTGCATGCACATAGAGTACGTGTGACTACGGGAAACAAATCAGATGAAAAGCGCGGAAATTTATGACCGTGCGCATGCAACTCTCCACTTAGAACGTGGCTATCGACAACGGATGCTCCCGCCATCCAATCAGTTTCCAGGCCAGTCACATCCCATCAATTGTCTCACTGTGCAAGGTGCCTTTGGAAGTGCAGGTACAGCTTGTGCCCCAGATCAAATAAACCATGGTTTTCATCCAACATTTTCATCACTGGGTTACACGGAAAAAAGGCTATTTACAAGCCACATTTTAAAATGACAAGTGGCTTGGGTCAATGTCATCGTTTGTTGGTCGCTTCGCTTCTCGCACACTATGGAACCCAAATGCTCGCGTACCATTCCACTAGGTCATAGTCGGAATATTCTTCCATTGAGAAAATTACCAAAATAGTGTTGAACTGAGACATCATTACATCTACGCGTAGATTTGATGTGAGACATAATCTTCAGCAACTTGCCACCCGTTGAAGTGCAACCTACCCTATGGCAAATGATCTGAGGATGGCTAGAATGCGAGCCATCCATCAGCCACACCCACATAGCGCTGCGCTAACAATAGTTGTTTACGCAGGCGAGACCGCGCCAGCCTTCAACGATTCAGGAACCAGAGTCAGACTGGGAAGAATGGCTCAGGTGGCGGGGGGCCACCACCGTAAAAGCCAGGAGATGGTGGCTTTCGACTGCGTAAACCGCGTGCCGTTGTTTCACGGAGAAACGCGATAGAATGAGCAGCAAGCGAGGCATAAATATTCATACGAGGGGAGAAAAAAAATTAGAGGGAACATTCATCTCGTCTTCCATCCCTCAGATGTCACATTTCGGGATCGATCAATGTCAAAGGGTAATCTAGCTCGATCTAATGGGCAATCGGATCGGCGAAGATCATTTACCAGCCCCTTATCATAAAGACGAGAAATCCTGACCTGATCGTCGGCGAGGGCCCCGTGATGGTCCAGTCCGGAGGATTTTGCAAGACTCGTTAGCGTCAGGGCCGTTACGGCGCTACGGGGCGGCCTAGCCCTCGTTCATCTTGGAGCGACCGTCCCCTTTCCAAAACGAAACTCTACTAACCCTGATTAGACCCGGCCAAGATCAGACCATTACTTCGAAAACGCCCGAGCACACCGGCCGAAGCAGTTTCGTGACTGACTTGCGCGGGGCCCGCACGGCCACGATGAGGAGTTCGCCTGAGCCCAGATCATCCGCTAGCGTGTTTCGTGGCGTCGGACGGCGCTGCTATCCGTGGTTCGCGCCATCAGCAGGAGATGTGCTTTGATGTCGTGAATTAGTTTGCGCGAGACACGCTCAGATGGGTATATGTACGCTCTTCGCCCTGTGCCCTCAAGGTCTGGGACTCCAGTTCTCTTGGGTTTTCTGTCAGGTTCGTAATCTGTTGTATTCAGATATACTAGCGAGTTTCAACCAAAGTCTTTCATTCTTTTTTGTTTGTTCCGTCCTTCCTTTCATCTCGTAAATACTCGTCTTCATCCGCCCTCCCCAGGAGCTTCAAGGCCCTCACCACCAGTACCTACTACACCTGCCACACAAACCACACACATCCACCATGGAAGCAACCATGACAGACCTTCTCACCGACAGAGTACATGACTTCTATGATGGTCGTCACATGTTCTTTACCGGCTCTACAGGCATGCTGGGTACTGTACACTTGAGCCGACTAGTGCTGGACACTTCCATCTCATGTGTGTACGCGTTAGCCAGAGGCGGAGAAACGTAAAGACCATCTCTTCTTGTGGACCAAGCACCCCTAACTGACTTTGCTTAGTCGTCTATGGAATCTATGGCGCAAAAACCTTCCTGAAGATATTTTTGAAGCCATTCAGCGCTCCAACAAGCTCGTCATCCTCGATGGAGACATTACCAAGCCCAACTGCGGCCTCCCCGACGACAAGGTCCAATTAATTCGCGACAATGTATCTCTCTTCGTCCACGCTGCTTCCACCATCAACCTTTCAAAGTCTCTGGGAGAAGTAGCCAACGAAATCATTAACCCTACTATTGCACTCTCGAAGCTGGCCCTCGAGTGCTCTCGCCTCACACAATTCGTCTACGTATCAACAGCCTACTCTGGCGCGTTCCTTCGAGAGACCGCCAATGGAAATGTCCTCGGCTCCGATGCAATCATCAAGGAGGACATCACCCCCATTCGCAGCGGCTCCTCCGTCTCTGCGGCTCAAGAACTTGCCGACCTCGCCACCTATGGAAACACACCCGAGTACACCTTCGTCCGACACCCTTTTCCTTACAGCTACGCCAAGCATCTCGCCGAGCGCCTTCTTATGGAGCAATTCCACGAAGCGCAAGCCGACGAGAAGCTCCTCATCTTCCGCCCATCTTGCATCGGCCCCACAGAGTCCAAGCCCGCACCATTTTTCGAGATTCCAGGCTCGTGTCCTGTCACTACCTGCGTAACCGCAGCCATTATGAACCCCCCCAGCACTCTCAAATTTCCTTCCCACCTTCCGATCCCATCCCAGTCGAGCATCGACGAAATTCCCGCAGACATTGTCGCCAATAGATTAATTGTGCACATGGCCTTCGGGTCCAGCGGCTGCGTCCATGCCGTGTCTGGGATTAAGAACGCCCACCTCACCGAGGACATCTTCGACAGCGCGTGCAAAATGCGTCGCTCGTGGTGGATCCGCCCCAAGATGAAGTGGAGCAACGAGCACTGGAAGTCGGACAAGATCTGGCCCATTGCCAAGTTGTTCACCATCTTTGGCACATCGTTTGCCTTTGAGCAATACAAGACCGAGGGCGTCTGGGACAAGATGAGCGATCTGGAGCAGTCGCGCTGGCCCCTCTTCCCTTCACAACATGTTTCACCCTTTGAGGCTTTCTCGGGGCGCCGCGAAGTCATCCGAGGGATGATGAAGCGCGCTCTCAAAAAGAGATATCACCTCCCGGCGGGTCTCGCCAACTATCTCCTTGCTTCACCGTCAAAGGTGGTGCGCCAGCAGAAATTTGCAAACTCAGATACAACGATAGTAGCAAATGAGGTGGTGTCATCAAAAGCCTAATTCACTTTCACTGTACACGAACTTTTTTTTTCTTTGTCATGAGGCGTTGGTTTGGGGGTTTTGGACCACAAGAATATCAGGTCAGGGTAGCGTTTTGATAATTGGCAACACATCGCCATGTAACTTTAGGAACAATGAACGAGATGATTCCTTCATTCTGCTTTGCTCTAGTGATTCCCCAGTGATAGTTATCGTACTCGTAAAATAAATAGCCAACAAGGCTTACCATATTCGTAGGAGCGCGCTTCTAAGCGTAGCAGTCTGATGTAGGTTCTGACATCTGTTGCGCTAGGATATGAGAGAAGGTGTCAAACGGGATATAAGGCACTATTACACTACACATTAGCGGAGTGTCACTTCACTTTTGCCGTAGCCGTCAATGTGATGGAAGGTCAATCTCGTGTGTAGTATCCTTGGTGTCTCATTGTAAGGGCATACGAGATGGAGTTGTGGGGTATAGCACAATCGACGTGGACACTGAGAATCGACTATGTTTAGGTAGTTTTCATTTTAATTTGGAATGCTTTTTGAGGTGCAACTGGTGTTTTTCTCAATTAATTTTTCCCCTATGTCAATTTAAAAGTTTAAACAGTGAAATGAAAGGCAAGCGCGGTATCAAGCTCTAAATTTAAACGTAGGCACGGTATGCGTAAAAGTTCTCAAACATGCGAGCTTTCTGCCCAGGAGTAAACTCCCTGTAGCATGCGTCTCCGGAATAGTCCATGTAGTTGAAAATAGGATCAACGCCAGGTTGATCAGGGCAGCTGTCAACCGGCTTCTCGCACCCAACCTCCGGGCTGCCAGCCTCAGCCTGAGCCGGTGTATCATCGATCCCGTCGCCATATGTGCATCCGCCGTAGAAGGTGTGGTAAAGACCGAACCAGTGGCCAACTTCGTGCGTAGCCGTCTTGCCCAGGTTTGCATTCTTCTTTGTACCTCCTGGAACAGTTTGGGCGTCGAGCTTACAACCATCCATGGGCCGACCATATTCTTCAAACGTCGGGAGTGTCTTGTTCATTGGAAAGGTGCATGCCTGACGGTATGATGAGCATTATTTCAGATGGTTTCGGAGGAAGAACTTACCCCAAGACCCCCACCGTACAAGCTTGTTAAGAAGTAAAGGTTCAAAGTTTTATAATCGCCTTTGTGAAGCTTTCTCATCATGTCGTAGTTGTACTCATCGTTGGCCCAAGTGGCGTTGATCGTCTTGTCAATCCCGCGGAGATTGAACTGAATATCGTAAGGAGCGAAATTCTCGTTGAGAACCTGAATCTGTTGCTGCAGCTGGTCGTCGCTAATCTCGTCTGCGGTGGCCGTTACAACGTGGAAATACGCGTCTAACAAAAGCTTGGTTTGGTTGGCGGCAATATCGCGACTCATCATCATTCCCCGTTTTTCGAGCAAAGAGGATGCCAGCACAAAGTCTTCTGTCGGTTGGCTCCTGCAGCGCACATCGCTCTGTCTGCCAAAAATTTGGTCATGGGTTGGGTGAGCCGCTGTGAAGGCAGCGAGCCCGACAAGTGAAGCAATGACGGGATGCATATTGAGATTCTGGCTGTCGTGTCAATCGACGTTTCCAGATCAAGAAATTCGGCCCTAAAAATCCGAGGCCGTAGGACAATAGTGATTATATTGAACATCACATACAAATACAAATACGAGGTCCTGGTGAAAGAAATCTTGGCGTTTCTTCTTGTGTGGAGAACTCGTATTCATCCTCCACACATCATTGCATGGTGCTTAAATTGCACGGGCGGAATCCGTGTCAATACGAGCTCCGTGCTGCAAATTAAACGAAAATCTGCCTTCGAATCCATGTTACTTGGGTGCAAGGGCCAAGGTCTATTGCCCCATCAGCCTTGGCGCCGTTAGCCCTGCAATTCAATGCGTTTGACTGAGCCCACAATCAGCTACGCGATCCACATTAACACGGAATTTCCGCGTAACAATCCGAGCATTGCTGCTTATCTTATCCCAATCGTTGTTGCCTGTTCGCGACCCAATATTTTCCTGAGAAATCTTGATCCCTCTCTTGAGCTAGATAGTCTTCTTCTTGAACATTCTCGACATTAAATCTCGCGTGTCCTGGGCGCTGAAATACTATGGGCTCTCATTTGATGTCTAGGATCGTGAAATTTGAGCGTCGAGATGAGCCTACCATACGAAATGATTAACCAGTGGTCACGTGAGCAAATATGCAGCAAGATGCAAATTACTCTGAGGTGCGATGCCTACCAAAGCAACCTCGTGATTTACGGGTGGGCCGGAACGCCAAGATGCTACTCTCAAAATACCGTCGAAGTCCAAGTCCATCTGGTTGAGCACGGTCATGGAGGGAAATGAAGGACGCAATTATCCGTGGCTTTGGCTGCCGATCCTCAAATAAGCTATCGGATGACTAGTTAGCTAGCTCATGGCGCTGAACTACAGTGGAGTTGAGCTAACCATCCGCGGATGCCGCGGATTGTCGCGCGGCCTGTGTGAGTATGACTGGCAATACACTGGTATGTCCGTCAAGGGTAAGCTGCTGTCAAAACGTAGCTGTTGAAAAGATTCAATTCGAGCCTCTCGGTGATAAGATACAAAGGCTAGTATCTGCGCGTTGCTGCATAGGCTTTAAGGCTAATGCGTCCACATCGTATGAAACCCTGCAACCTCGCCATGACCTCCTCAAATCATCCACCTTCCCCTCTTCTTCATGACAGCACAATAAAACACAAGATATAGTATTTATAAAAAGGAGTCTGCCATATCGTAGTCACGACAACGCAGGCCCCTCTCCCCCCTTCGCAACCCATCAAAAGTCTAGCCTACAATGACTCCCGGTCGAAATGGTGTGCTTGTGATTGGGGCTGGCGGAATAGGTCTGGCTGTTGCTCGCCGTCTTGGCGTGGGCCGAAATTTGTTGCTTGCTGACTTTTCACAAAGATCTCTTGATCTTGCCTCAAAAACGCTTCAAAGTGACGGGCACAACGTACAAACACAACTCGTCGACATCTCAAACTATGAATCTGTCAAAAACCTCGCTAAAGCTGCTTCGTCATCAATGAGACTGAACACGGTGATCAATACGGCTGGCATCTCTCCATCAATGGGGACCGCCCGAAAAGTCTATGAGGTTGACCTCCTCGGAACTGCAAACGTTATTGATGCGTTTTTAATGGCCATGCCTCCTGGCTCCTCGCTGATCTCTATCTCCAGTATCGCAGGTCATCTGGGTCAGAGCCACATCAGTAGCGAGCTAGAAAAGCACCTTGCCAAGTCCCCGAAGGAAGAGCTTCTTAGTCATCCTGAAATTGACTTGGAAGGGTCTCCTGGCATGGCATACTGCATCGCAAAGTGGGGAAATATTGTTCGAGCGCAGGCTAGCATTCGGGAAAGTCAAAGGAGGGGTATAAGGATAAATACAATCAGTCCTGGAATTACGATGACGCCAATGATACAGGAAGAGTTACAGTCAGAGTCCGGTGGTCAGATACGGAAGATGATTGAGGAAACCCCAGCATCCAGGGCCGCTTCTACAGATGAAATTGCAAGTCTTGTAGCTTTCCTCTCCAGCCCGAGCGCAGATTTCATCAACGGATCAGACTTTGTCATTGATGGTGGTGCTACCGCAGCATCAAAGTTTGATCATCCGATAACAAAGGTGGCTTAGCTTGATGAGTAAAATGGTAGCCACGCGCACAAATCGTTCGGATTGATCGATAGCCATAAAACAAACATCTATTCTTAGCACTTACCATTTCGTTAAATTATTATACCGTTGCTATTCATAATACTACACTTGAACTTCATAGCCATCAGAATTATTCTGTTGGGCTTCTCCTAGGGGCTCTTTCTTGATCCTTTTCCACTCAACGCCGATCGCACCAATAATGCTTATGCAAGCGGTAATTAAAGCCAGCTGATAAGTTTCGACAAAAGCGCCATTATAAGCACTGATAACTTGAGGGAGGTGCTTAGGATCGACCAGATCCCTGTATCCAGTTGTTCCTGTGTTGACAATCATTTCAGGGTCCAAGTTAGGTATGTCGAGTGCTGCAATGTTTGCAATAAGTTTGTTGATGAATAAATTTTGGGCCACGGAGACGAAAACCGTGCCACCCAGAAGCTGGACAAATGAAGTCATAGCAGTGCCAATGGAAGCTTCATGCAGTGGTAGAACAGCCTGTGCTGCGACATAGGGTTGCTGCGAACCCAATCCAACCCCAAAACCGTAAATCAACTGGAAGATGACCCATTTAGCCGGAGACGAGTGCTCATTAAACAGCATGAAAAGCCCGGCCCCTGCCGACATAATAACGGTACTGATAATGAAGAACGGAGCATAGTGTCCGAACTTTGCTGTCAGTGCCCCTGCAGCCACAAGTCCAGCAGCCATCGCCGAAATTATCGGTAGTGAGTCGATGCCAGATTGAACTGCACTTGCATTCTTGATCGTTTGGAACTATTCACCATCAGAAGAGTTTCGAGTCTCTCGTGACACTATTCTTACCCATATAACGACATAGTAGCTGTTAATGTACCATGATGCTCCGAGAAAGAAGCTAAAGATGCCAGAAAATGCAACGGTTCTTTGAGTGGCAATATGCGGTGGAACTGCTGATGTGAGCAAAGTGATTGATAGCAAGGTCCACTCTTTAATTGACTTACGGGTTGCATCGTCCTTGAGTACCATTTGTATGCAAATGAAAGCTAGCAATAGAACTGCAAATGCGACAAAAAAGCCAATGATTCGGCCACTTGACCATGCATACGTTACTCCACCCTGCTGTACAGCAAGCAGAACGCATATAATGCTGACAATGAAGGTTACTGTGCCCAACGGGTCAAGGCGTCTCAGTGTTTCCAGGGCTGACACGTGCTGATCGGGTTGTCGCGATGGTATCTTTAAGAAAAGTATAACCACGAGTATCGCTATAGCGCCGAGAGGCAAATTAATGTAGTAGCACAACCGCCAAGTAACATGATCTGAAAACACGCCACCGATCTGGGAGCGTTAGCGTTTGCTAATTATCTCGATCAATCTCGCCTTACCACTGGTGCGACAATTGGCACAATGCCATAGGTTGCTCCGATTAATCCCAAGAACACGGGCACTCTGTCTTTTGTCACCAAATGAATGACAAGGACCATGGACCCGAGAAAAACGCCAGAGCACCCAAGACCCGTAATGGCTCTGGCAACAATAAAAGCAGTTGAGGTTGGCGCCACGCCAGATAACAAAGATCCAAGCTCAAAGATTATTATAGAGACCAAGAAAATAATTTTGATACTATAAAGAGCGTAGAGCTTTCCAAACAACAGTTGAAAGGCTGGGAGATGAATCAGCACCTGCTTGGAGCCAAGAGCCGCGAACATACCGCAGACGGTGAAGAGATAGGCCGATGCATACCAGCCTATGTCCCCTGCTTTTTGGAAGTGGTCTGTAATTCGAGGAATTGCCACGGTGGTAATCTACAAAGAGGATGATCAGATCTGAACATTCGGCGGGAACGTTGAATCTCACCGAGTTATCGAACGAGATGCAAGCAACTGGCAGCACTGTGATCAGGATCACCAGAAAGCTTGACACCTGCTTTACCACGACATCTTCTGGCTCAGGAGACTTTTCATCCATGCGAGAGACGTCGGTGGATGGGCTCGGCTCCATCTTCTCTTCAGCATCTGCTGCCATTGCGCAAGCAGCAGCCATAGAAGTTTGTGAACAAAAAAGGTCTTGGACGGAGGGAGAAAAAAAGAGACACTTCTCTCCAGCGTTTCTTATAATTAACTATAATTGGGCAAGTAAGAGAGGCGGGCGGGCAACACATGACTTGACACACAGATCATCTTCAGAAAGAGGGTCACGGAGAGTCTAGCGTCGAAGGGCTGGTGGTGATGGAACGCGGGAGACCAGAGTGGGCTGCATGATCACGGTGGGATCTATTGGTCCAGATCGGCACACGGTCGACGATCCTTGATGCAGGGATACCAGAAGATCAGAACCAACAGCAAGACTAGCAAGATCGTGGCAGGTCTGCGCGACTCGGGAAAAAAGCCGAGAAATGTCTCAAAGCTGGGTGCTTCTGGATGGCGCAGATAGCGCCGAGACGGCTGCAAGATATCACACAAAGCGCTCGTGCACTAGAACCGGGCGCGCGGTGGGTTTGGTTCAGGTTGTCGTGGTATATTAAATAGTCGTTCCCGCCCTGTTAGATCCAGAAACTGCCCTTATCTAAACAAGGCTCAAACAGTTCCATCCGCAACCATGGATTTAATCCCGTCGGCTTGGCTACCTCATTCCTAGCCAGGCAAACGAATTGATGTTCTAGTCGACGCTAGAGTTGGCTCTGTGGGTATGCCAGCTCGGCCCGGATGGGGCTGCTGCACACTTGGCCCGTCGCAGGCTGGTGACGGAAGCAGCCTGACTCGCCGCCACCTAGCCCAATCCAAGGCTAAAATATCAAAAGAAGAGCCCAGAGCCCAATCGAATTGAATGCTAAGGACTTGCTGCCGTGCGGGTATTTATGTTTGGCCCAATCTAGTCTCTTGCGGGACCCGCAATAAGATAGGTTTACCAGATAGCAGACTGTGCAACAATATGACTTTTGGATTGTACCAAAGTCGGTTCAACAAGCATCGTAGGAATAAATTAGGAACAAAACTAGTATATCAACCATTGAACGAATTCTCCAAAGTTGTGACACTGGCCAGTGCCAATAAATAACGTGACTACAACTTGAGCCTATTTTATAGTATAGGGTAGCTTGGCAGACTGTACAAACAAGGTAACACGGGGACCAGGGAAAAAAGGAAGTAGGAGGGAATATCAAGAATTTGATTTAGTGAGTCTTGATAATTACAATAATGTGACTCGCGGTGCGCAATCTTGACAGCTGGTGATGGAACTGAGACTGCCTGTCTGACAAAAAGAAAGCACAGAGGCAAGCAGGCCAAAGCTCATGACAATAACAGCCGCATTGAGCAACTAGCATTCCAAGCTTCCGGGACACGACGGAATAAAACCATCTTCGTCTGGGGAAAGCCTGTGCACCCAATCATCTCTTTGGCCGGTAGATATAAACTTTTGCAAACCCCGGATGGTTCGTAATTGCACTGCACGATTTGGCATTTGCCCGCCTAGCGTGGAGACAGAGTTGCTCGCAACACGCGCACGGCACAACCCATCACACCTTCATTTCGGTGCGTCTCACGTAACAGCCCCAACTGTCTTGGCCGGAGCATCTGGCGTCGAGTTGTTCCGCCGCTAACCACGACAGATAAATGCGCCCATTGGCCTGTTTGCCAGTTTTCATTTTCTGATCTTGCGCTAGATACCCGTTGTACGATATTTTATTTTTGCTCTAGTCGTTTTTCTCCGGCGCCAAATCGAAGCCTTTCTTGTCGCTCTCTCGCTCTCCCTTTATAATTACTTTTTTTAAACTACCCATTGCTCGGGCGCTATTGATGAATTGACCGAAATCCTCACATTATGGCATTTCCCTTGAAAGCAATACCCGTGATACACACTTCCTTCTGGATGGAGCAACACCTGGTGCAAGGACGTCCGGAGGGGGAACAGGGACAGGAGGGTGAACATGATGCACATGCTTGCGCGCGAGATGGACCGCTGAGTGACTTTTGCATGCTTCACACCCGCAACAAAAGAAAAATGTGCGATGAACCCATTCAGAGACACGTGTCTCACGCACATGCCTCACTCAACAAAATACCGGTACAAGGAGCGTTCAAGAGGCGAAGGACATGGCCGGACGACCCAAGCCACACCCGCGCCCACCCCGCCACCAAAGAAGATGGCGTTTTGGTAAAAAATGAACCGGACGAAGAGCTTCACGACACCGACTCTGACACGCCGAGCCCGGAAATACACATACTCGATCACGTCGGCATCACCCAGAACGAGCGAAATACTCTGCTGGGGCTATTTCACGGCGTGGAAGAAGCGCAGGTGACGTCACCGGGCTACGATCCCCCGAGCGAGTCGCAAACACCAGACGAGCCACCACAGCCTAGCACGCCTCAGACGTGGACCCACCAATCGCCCTGCAAGCAGCCCGCAGATGAGGAAGAGTATCGCAGGTTTGAGGAGTGGATCTGGAGCTCGTACGACGACTTGCGCGATTGGATGAAGGGTGGGCAAGTCGACGGCATGATGGATTTCAACATCATCTGCTAGTGCTACAGCATAGGCTCGGGGCTCCAACGGCTCTGCCTGTTGAGCCCTGGTAAACATGTATGGGGGGGATGGGAGAAAAGGACAAGGGACCCCGGTGTGTTCCTTCACTGCAATTTTAGCACCTCGGAACCACATCAAGTTCATCCGGGTGTGGGTGGTGCCATCACTTGAGTGGTGCTGCAGCACCAGCCCGAGGATGGGCCCAAGGCTCTAATTGGCCGTCAAGCGCTGACAGACATGCGGGTGGGTGGCAATCGGCAATGTGTGTGCATGCACATTCTTACTTTCACTGCAATTATAGCGCCTCAGAACCACCAAGTTTCTCTGGGTGCGGGTGGCGCCAGTACTTTAGTGGAACTACTACGTTTGCGGTAGTTCCCCTTCAACATACTGTAATAGATGGTTCATCTAGGGCGAATTGACACGGTTTCAATTCCGAATTGCGAATACTTCTCCAAGACGCATGGAATAATGTATTCTATTCATATCACCCAAAATATACGATATTACACCAACCTCCAAAAACTCAGACCACGCCTCAAACAATGATGCCCTGCTGTGACCAAGCATCGTAAGGATATCTGCCCAGATTGATGACATATTACAAAGAAAAAAAAGAGAAATGCATCAAGCTTTCTAGCTTGCATGTGTGTCGGTTGTATTGTGTCGGTCCGTCCGTTACTGCTCGGCTTGAGCAGTCTTCCACCTATTAACCACTTCTAGTCGCTCCTCTGGTGTCGCGCGCCGGAATTCGTCGATTCCGCGCCGTAGTCTAATTAATAAAATTTCTGCCTTGAGCTTGGTAAGATGGTGCTTGGAGAATTCCTTCTCGATGCCCTTCATTGTGTAGCCGGGAAGGCTGAAAACCGCTGCGGAAGAGAGTTAGCATCCATCAAATATACTCAGTTGTCCGGGGAATACTCACATGCGCCTACGTTGAAGAAGAAGCCGATCCAGCCAGCCCACACACCCTTTCCGAAACCCTTTAGGCCTTCCTCTTTAGCGCCCTTGTAAGGCTTGGTCACGACACCGCTAAAGGCATCGTAGAATCCCATGACGAACTCCTTTCCTGCCGTGCGCAAACCGGTTCCCAGGCCAGTGATTTGATCGCGCTGGCGGACCTCAGAGGACGTCATGGTGTACGATGGGAAATTGTGGAAGCCGTTGGCGACGTTGTAAAAGAAGGCTACGGGTGCTTTGAGACCGGCCTTCGCTACGTCCGAGGTGAAGCGCCCGGTGGCTCGCGCGAGATAGAATGCCTTGCCGTGTCGGCCCTGCTCGTGGGCTTTCCAACTCTGCTTGCGCTTCTCGTGATGGTCGTAGACCCTGGCGGCGAAGTCGTCGGGGCGGAGCGACTTGTGAGCCATTTGTCGGGCAAACTTCTCCATTTCCGTGGGTGTAATGTCGGGTGACAGGACTTCTTTCAAGAGAGTGTTGCCGCCTGGCGGACAAGGCTCCGCTCGCACGGCGATAGTTTCTTGATCCAAGTCTCTATTTACTGGGGTTACTTCTGGTTCTGGATCTGTGTTGGTAGCTAGTGTTGCTTGGTCTGCATCGGAACTTGGCTGTGTTATTGTCACCTCTGGCACTGTAGCTTCTGTCTTTTCTGTTGCCGCCTCAGCAGCAGCTGCCTGTGCTTCTTTCTTGGCCTTTTTAGACGATCGGGGTCTGTTCTTTATGCGCGAAGAAAACTCGCTGGCAGCGGTGCCCAATGTGGTGACGAATCCCGAAGCTGCAGCGACAGCTCCAATGACTGGGTGCTCGGCACCCTCATCCACATACCAGCGCTTATGCTGCATGAACCTCAATTCCTTCGGTTCAAGTATCTCATGGTAGACAAGACATGTGGCAGCGTAGGGGCTCAAGTGGGCGCCGGTTCCTTTGTGCCGCCACACAGCAAGCTTATCGGGGCAAAGGTCACAGGCCATGTCATCCAGGGTCAGGCGATCGTGGAAGTCGACGACGGTGCCGCCGACTCCATCCTCATCGGAGATGGTGTCGGCAATGTCTTGCACGGCGGCACTGACTTCTGGCTTGAGCGCAAACTTGATGCTTGCAGCCAGCGTCTCGGCCGTCATCTCCTTGAAGGGCACCGGGGTTGGGCCAGCTCCCACGCGGGCAATCATCTGGCCCCAGAAGGGCTGATCGCCAAAGAATGGCACAACAACAGTGGGTCGGCCCGCGGCGATGCCTGCAGCGGTTGTGCCGGCCCCTCCGTGGTGGACCACGGCAGAGACATGCTTAAACAGCCAGTCGTGGGGGCAGTTGCCAATCAGGTAGACGTCATCGGGAACGTTGTCACCGGAGCCGACTCCTCCCCAGCCCTTGGAGACGATTGCGCGCACGCCGGCGAGCTTGACAGCGTCAAAAATCAGCTGGGTGAGGGCCTGCGGGTTGTCGACGACAATGGAGCCGAAACCGACGTAGATTGGCTCGGACCCGCTGCGCAAAAACTCTTCCAAGTCCGGGGGCGGCGTGTACGAATGCGCCAATGGCAGAAACGAGAAGCCGGTGATGTTGATGTGGGATTCCCAGTCGGGCGGTTTCGGTATGAGCGACTGGGACCACAGGTAGCTGTAGGGCACACGCAATCTCGGCAGCAACTGGTATCCCCACATGGGGCTGATGGGATCTAGACGCAGGATCTGCGTTCTCAACTTGTTGATTAGGTCGCCAAGCCTGCATTGTGACTGGTCAGCGGGGTGATCAAGGTTCAGGGGAGGGGGGCAATACGAACCCCTGCCAGGTCAGTAGCTCCATGAGCATAAAGGAAAAGTAATTGGCAAAGGCGGCGTCGGCATTGTCGTAGTTCATGGCGGCCAGCGGGTGCGAAAAGGTCTCAGTGGGAGACCACGGCATGGTGAAGACCATGTGCAGCGGGATGGCGAGCTTCTCTGCGCAGTGGATGTGCGCCATGGAGGGCGGGTTGGCGATGATGGCGTCGGCGATGAAGAGGTCTCCAGCCGAGGGTACGTTTGCAGCTGTGAGGCGCTCCCCCATGCCATCGCCGGCTTCGATGCAGCTCCGCCATGCGCCGTGGATGATGTCCCACATCTCTTTTCGCCGCTTACCTACATCGCCGGCTTTGACGCTTTCGCGATTGGGAAGTAAGCCCGGGTTCTTGACCATGTAGGCCATGAGGGCCTCCGGGTCGCCCCCAATGTTGAAAAACTCGATGCCCTGCGATTCGACGAAATCTTTGAAGGCGGCATGGGTGCAGATACGCACGCGATGGTTGTAGGGCGGCCGGGATAGCAGCTGGGCGATTGGGATGAATGGCTGGACATCCCCGCGTGACCCGACAATGTGGATGGCGATGTTGAGACGCGGATTGGTGCTGGCGAGCTTGGGGTCCTGGAATGCGACGCTGCTGAACCTGCGTGGCGGCTTAGGCC
Source organism: Calonectria hawksworthii (assembly GCA_020975415.1). Taxonomy (NCBI): domain Eukaryota; kingdom Fungi; phylum Ascomycota; class Sordariomycetes; order Hypocreales; family Nectriaceae; genus Calonectria; species Calonectria hawksworthii. Next base: position 2,738,696 of record JAHXZK010000005.1, on the reverse strand, counting down.
TCGGCGTGGGCGCCGAGGACTGCTTGAACCATTCGACAAGCGACTCTGGGTTCTCGTGGAACTGGACGTCGACACGACCGTCGGTACCGACGGTTCCGCCCGTCACGTTGTTGTTGGAGTCAGCATCGCCAATGGTCAGGTTGCCGATGCCGTGGGATTTGGTGCGGTTGAGGGCCATTTTGCGTGCTGCGCGGAAGAAACACGAAGGGAAGCAAAAAAACAGAACAAAGCAGGGCTCAGCGCAGCGCGGGAGAAGCAAGGCCGGTGATATGCGATGACATCAAAGGCGGCACGGAAGGCCGCGGACAGAGTTGGGCGCGCCGCGACAAGTAATCGGAGGCAGACCAACCGCCGTGGCTCCGGCGGACTTTGATGCAGAGTTGGGCCCGGACCGAACACAGAGGGTGAAGATCAATCCAAGTTTCGGGTGCTGAGGCGATGGCCATGAATATAGATTTTTTGAGTTCAATTAGGTGGGTTGACGTTGCAACGGGCCACTTCTCGCAGTGGGCATGGCGACCGTAGCGGGCTGTCAAGCTAGCCTGGGCTGGCTGGGCTGGCATGGTGTCCTGCGGTGGCAGCCGATACGCAGCCTTTACGCGGATGCACTGGCACCCATGGCATGATCTGATTCGCTTTCGCTTTCCGACATGGCCGCCCTGGGCTGCCTCGGCCCTGTAAAAGTCCGGCTCGCCGGCACTCTCTGCTGCTGCGCCTGGGCTGGAACTCTTCTGTCATAGGGCCCCGACTCCTGTTAAATCGTTCCCTTGCGTCGGCGACGCTCAAAAACACAACGCCCAAACCACCATCACCACCACCCCTCAGCGCCGCCATCATGGCCGACTCCTCGGCGCCCAAGAATGGCATCGTCGGCCGCGTCCGGGGCGCGTCCGTCAGCCTCATCAACGCCAACCCGCAGCTGGGCATGTGGCAGGCCACCGGCACCGCAATCGCCCAGGCGCCCAACCTGACGGAGCTGCGCGACGCCCACTCTGGCGGCAGCAACATCCAGTTCAACGCCCAGGGCCACTCCTCGCGCATCGCCTCCCACGACGAGGACGGCGAGCTGACGCTGCACAACTCCAACACGCGCCGGCCCACATTTACGCCCCCTAAGTTCGACGCCCCAGTCCAGGAACACTCCGTCATCACCAACTCCGACGCCTGCGACATTGACCCCAGCGCCGATGCGCCCAGTGGCCAGGCCGAGAGCTCGGGACAGGAGACGCCCACGCACGATGGCCAGCAGCCGAAATCCAAGCATCACCACCACCACCAGCATCACCATCTCCATCTCCACCGTCGCAAGAGCCTTCATGAGAAGCACAAGTCCCACGACAAGGAAAAGTGGGGCCCCACTATCAAGAACGGTCTCAGGGCCTTCTGGAAATTCTTCCTAACGCCATCTGGCTTCTTGATCACCATCTACGCTCTCAACATTGTCGTAAGTAATCCCTGCATACCCAATCAATTGAGTCGTGTTCACAGCTAATTGGCATAGGCATGGGGTGTAAGTCGCATCTTAACCTGAGATTACGTGTCTCACTGTAATTTTTGATTCGCTGGATTTCCTAACTCCCCCTCGATAGGCTATGCTTTTCTTTTTGCTGCTCAAGGCGGCCCCCGCCATGAACCACCCCACCGCAGACGACGACAACTCACCTCGCAAGAAGTGGCTGGAGATTTCCAGTCAAATTCTCAACGCCCTCTTCTGCGTCACAGCTTTTGGCCTGGCACCATGGCGCTTCCGCGACTTGTACTGGTTCACTCGCGCCGCTCACTTCCAGGACCGCGAGTCCATGATGAAGCTTGCTGAGCAGAACAAGGCTTGGTTCCGACCACCCGCCTGGGCGACCGAGAACCAGTCGTCGCCCGAAGCATCTGACACGGTAAGACCAGGACTTGTTCGCACTGCCACCTTTACAGGAAACATTGCGCCGCCAACTCCTCTCTGGAAACTCGGCTTCACCATTTGGATGATGGTCTGGAACACTTTGCTTCAGGTTGTGCTTTGCTATTTCATGTGGGCCTACAACCGACTTGATAGGCCGGTAAGTGGATCCTTTGCAGATTAGGCCCCCTGTCTGAGCCGATTTACTGACCCATAAACAGTCGTGGGCCACCGGCACCTTCATTGGTTTAGGGTGTGGCGTGGGCATGTTTGCAGGCTTAATGTCGTGGTGGGAGGGACGCAAAGTCAAAAAGATTGAAGGCCCGCACGTCCAGATTGTGACGGACGATGGCAAGAATGTGTCCAAGGAAGAGGTCAAGGTTGAAACAGTTTAATTTTGTTTTTTTTTAGTATTGTAGACTTTTGACTGGTTGGGTAGGGAATTATTCTTTATTGTAGAAAACAGGCTGCCGTTGTACATGGAGCTATGAGCGCACTGAGGGATGTTTGATAGGCGGGAGGGAGTAATGAACATATAAAAATTCATACATATAGCTAGCTTTACTAAATACCCAGAAGTTGCTGGTTGGCGAATGACGAATACGTATAAATTGTGCGCTGCAAGGGTGATGATGTCTTTCCCGGAGCAAATCAACACGCTCCCATGCATGGGTTGACCTGCCGGCATTTACGATTGTGGATCTAGAAAAATCTTTCCCGTGCTCACGTTGATCTTCACCCAGGACCCGTAGACCAGGTGCAGCAAGAACTGCACCGGCCAATACACGTGGCACATCCACCAAAAAGGCCAAGGGTCCCATGCTCGAAACACCCCATCGCTGCCGTTTCGCACGTAGTAAAGGAACTGGCGGATCGAGCTCCAGCACTCGGCAAGTGACATTGTTCTCTGGAAACAGGCCTGGAAGATTGGGTGCAGCACAAGCTCCACGACGTCCTGGGCGATCCAATAGTAGCGACCCGGGTTTGTAGGCGATAGCGGCGTAAGCATGTGATCCTCGGATGCTGAAAGGACGGAAAGGTAAATATCCACCAGCTCCAAATCGTTCTCGAAAAGCACTGTTGCCGTGTGCACCCTGGGATTACACTCGATCGGATAAATCTGAAGCGACTCTTGATCGAAGCTCTTTTCCAGCTCTCTGCTCTCGTCGACGAGAAAATCGAAGCTCACGTGGCCTGTGAAATCCGGTCCAAAAGAGGCCACTTGCTTGACTGTGAAATCGAGCATCGCCTTGCTCAGAGGAGAATCGGCAGGAAGGGCGACGTAATGGGTGAGGACATCTGTGGAGGGACACGCCACAAAGGCACGCACCTTGCCCTGGATGACAACCGAATGCGTGCAAAATTCCTGCCCGCGGATGAATTCTTGGATAATGTATGAGGACCCTGGTTGATCAAATGGGATGTCTTGCAGACGGGCGGTTGTCTTGACGTCCGAGGTTAGAGGCAGCAGAGGCATGTCAACTCGGGCAGCGTCGTCGACGCTAATCGGCTTGATTAGATACTGCTTGGCGCCCGGAACAAAATGCAACCCCCCGTGTCGCTGTAGAAAATTGACGGCATCGTTCTTGTTTTGCACGACTTCTGTGATTGGCATGGGAAGGCCCAGCTGTTTGGTATGTTCCATAAACTTGCTCTTTTCGTGCAGCACCTCGGTATCGTTGACGTTTAGCTGGATGCATTTGACCCCAGCGGTTCTCTTTTCGACGATCTCCTTGACGGCGGCATCGGCAATTGCGGCCGTGACATCCGACACTGAAATCCAGAGCTCTACCTTTTCCTCAAAAATGATTTTGAGAAACGCATCGATGTAGCTGCTGTTGACGCCGGTCGGCCCAAGCGGAGTGGGAAGTCGATGGTATGCGTCAACCGCTCTGGACACGCTTCCGATGGATCGTGGATGCCAGTCCGCTCCAATAACTCGGTGGCCGCGCCGGTGAAACATGCGAGCAAGAGAGAGACCTTTGGTCATGTTTACCCCGGTAATGAGGACTGTCCGAACATCTTCACTGTCATTGTGCTGCGCCTTTTGCTTCTCATGGGTTCCATTTCCGCAAACTTTGTGCCAGCCGTACGCCGCGACAACCACCAGAGAGTTGATTGGGAGCAAGACGAGGCTCAAAAACAGAAGGACGAGATTCTGGAACAGATTCCACACTTTGCTAGTTCCCATACTGTGCTGTGATGTGTCTGGTGGTTCGACGGTAGGACCAATTAGCGGCGGGGGGTCCCAGACATACGCGCGGTGAAAAAAAGGGTGTGGTGAATTTTTAGGTATTCCGTCAACACTTGCGACTCGCGTCTTTATGAATTCAAAAGTGCAATGCGACCTTTTGGCTCAAAATAAATGATAAGCATACGCCACGATGAGGCTAGCGAAAGTCTGGTGGTTGGGTGGAACTTTGACATGCAGGTTCATGATGCTTTCATTCTAGGGCGCATTGTGAGTCATGAGGTCATACAAGGGCGGAATGAACCATCCGTTGTCTTTGAGTTTGCTCCGGAAATAGCCAAACAATCCAGGGACATGGGATTCTAGGCACCTAAAATTGCTGTGCTGTCCAGCTTTTGACCATTTTTGACCCTTTCTTTTTTTGTCTTTCTTAGAAGGATCCAAATGGAGAGAGAACGTTGATGATATCGAAGACTCTCTCCCGCACTTAAACGCACGTGGAATTCGGATAAACGAAGATGAGAAGCAAAGTTTCTTCAAAAGTTGTTTTGCTCTATTGTATTTTAAACTGCTACAACTAGAATATCTACGTGTGCCCAATTCCGTCGCGAAATAAGAACAATCCAACCCAGCCGTTGCCACATTGGGCTTGCCACAACACCATCTTCTCACAGCCGAGGAGCAGACTCTTTACCAACGCAGCGCGTAATTTCTATACCATCCTTTGCAAAATTAGACACCGACCACGAAATTAACAAGATAAAAACTTACCGGTATACCTGTAGGCTCAAAGCTCGTGACCAACTTGCTTTCGTAGATGAGGTTGGCGTCGCCTTCGACATCTTGGTCTAAAATCGCATCTCTGTTGCCGTATTGATGGGTCGTCTTTTGCGGAAATTGAACTTCCCCCTTTCCTCTGCTCTTCTGGGCGCGTTTCTCAGCTGGACTGCTGCGCACGTAGTCAAGATATGGCGGATTCCCAGGTTTAATGACGTTGTCAGCAACCAGCACGGTACCAGGCCGAACAAATTGCAGCTGTTCGCACAGCTTGAGGTCATGCACGTAGGCAGGCTTGTAGTGGTCCAGGAACATCATGTCAACGTGCTCAACCGACTGCTGCTCATGTAGTTGGCGAAGCGAGGCGCTGCTGGGGCCCATGACGACTTTGACTACGTCGCTTAGGCCCGCCAATTCAACAAGCGCCTTGGTGATTGTAGCAAATTCTGGGTTGCGCTCTAGACTCCAGTAGCAATCGCCACCGGCTGAGCGAAGCGCATCACCAAATAATATGGCAGAGTATCCAATGTATCCCCCAAGCTCAATCTATGCGCCCGGTGAGTTTGAAGCGGCTTGGTAGAATGGGAGAAATGCATCGACGTACCATGGTTCTGGGCTTCAGCTCACTGATCAAATCGGTCACAATCCTGCCCTTTTCCTTGCCAACGTTCATCAAATATTTTGTGCTCGCATAACTGTCAATCGCCTCCAAGACGAGTCGGGGTGAGCCCCGTAATTCCTCAATGTTGGGCTGATTGTGAACATAATGCAAAAGTTCCATCTCTCGCCCATCGTCAAAAAAGACATCCACCTCTTGCTGGGCGTACTTGGCTTGGTTATTTGCGAGTGCCATCATGGGTAGAGATGAATAATTCTGCAAGCAGGGTACAAGATGCAGTCCATGGTCGCGAGTGATGCTGGGGGAATCCTACATATGGTTGCTCTTCATCCCTCAATCTCCATTTCACTCTGTTTCAAGTACAAGCGTCATAAATTACCATTAGCCCGGGACCAGTTGTAACTGAGAAATGATGGCTTCTAGAAAACGGGATGGTGACGCGCATATCCCAATCCGTCACGCTATTACGATTAGCTTTGATCTAAGCGTGCGGGCCGATTAATTTTATGACCCTCCCTCGATATGGTTTCGTTTGTTCACGCATTCCGTGATCCAACCGGCAGTGCCCCAGGCACATGAATCGAGGTGGGGCGAAAATAAGCACCGAGATAAAGGATTTGCCTGTGATGGATTCCAAAAATGGCACGGAGGCACAAAGGCTATCCGCGATGCCGGTGCATGGCAATCTCAACTGGGCGTCAAGCAAAATAGATTAGGTAGTAAACCTTGATCCTCGGACCTTTTGGTCCCTTGTAAGAGACAAGGTTCACCGATTCGAGTTGAATGACTTGATAATGAAATCTGACAATATTGTGATTCAAACTGCGCACGTGCTGTTAGTTGTATTGGTACACCTGCTTCCATCGTAGCGCACCCTGATGCAGAGGTACCGATTACTTTTCCGGTGCTCGGCCGTGACCGAAACAAGACTCTGGAGCTTTGATAGAGTGCGAATGGAAAGAACACGGAAATCGAGAATCCCGACACTAGATACGGTCAGAACATGTACGGGTTGCTTTGTGAATGCCATGATCATTGACGTCAATATTAATTATCAATCCACGACCTTGCCGGCATAAATAGGTGACCAAGTCTCCCTGTTTCTGAATTATCTCAACACAGTTCCTCACCACTCAAACACCCTCCCAAATCTCACATCTACTCACACCATTCTTTGCCAAAATGTCTGATATGAAAGCTACCGTCGAGTCCACCTCAAAGGGGTTCTCCGTTTGTGGTTACGAAAAGATTGAGTACAACTTCGAGTTTCTGGATGGTGTCTTTGACCTAGCCAACCCCCAGCTCTCTCAGTGCTACCAGCCATGGAAGCGCTGTCTCGCTGTTATGGATCTTAACATCTTTAACATTTACGGCGAGAAGCTGCAGAGCTACTTTGACCACCATGGCATTACTCTCAAGGTCCACAAGACTATGATTGGAGAAAAGGCCAAGACAATGGAAACAATGTTATCCATTGTTGATTCCATGACTGAGTTTGGCATTTATCGCAAGGAGCCAGTTCTTGTTGTTGGAGGTGGCTTGGTGACTGATGTTGCTGGGTACGTTTTTCATTGAGCTTCATTAACTCTTGTCTCTAACATTAATAGCTTTGCTTGTGCGGCTTATCGTCGCAACACCAACTACATCCGCATCCCAACCACCGTAATTGGCCTTATTGATGCCTCGGTCTCGATCAAAGTCGCCGTAAACTACGGTCGCTACAAGAACCGACTCGGTGCATATCACGCTCCATCCCACACATTCCTCGACTTCACCTTTTTGCGGACCTTGCCAGTTCCTCAGATCCGCAATGGCTTTGCTGAGCTCATCAAAATCTCTTCTTGTGCCCACAAGGAGACGTTTGATCTTCTCGATGGCTACTGTGAGGACTTGATTGGCACAGCATTTGGCCGGTCTGATAATGCATCGGATAAGATCAAGGAGGTAGCGGATCGCATTTGTCGAGCCGGTATCTACGAGATGTTGAAGTTGGAGACTCCTAACCTCCATGAGATCATGTTGGATCGAGTCATTGCCTACGGACACACGTGAGTTGTCTCTCATGCATGGATTGTCTGAACAACAAACTAATTGAAAATAGCTGGTCACCGCTCCACGAGCTTGTGCCTGAGACCCCTTTGCGCCATGGACATGCCATCTCAATTGATATGGCCTACTCAGCCACCTTGGCTCACTCGCGTGGCCTGCTATCGGCAGAAGACCATACTCGACTGCTACGACTCTTCTCTCGCGCAGGCCTTTCCATGGACCACCCGCAGTTCGATGGGCCACTTTTGAAGCAAGCTACAGCCGCTATTCTGAAGACCCGAGACGGAAAGCTGCGCGCTGCAGTTCCCACCAGCCCGATGGGTGAATGCGTCTTCTTGAACGATGCCAGCCACGAAGAAATGTGCCAAGTGCTCGAACTTCACAAGACCACCATGGCCCAATTTCCCCGCAACGGTGAGGGAATCGATGCCTACGTCGATGCCAGTGACACTGGATACACACTTCAGGGCTGCGAGAGCGAGGAGGACGAATCATCAGTGGATGGTAGCATCAAGGGTGATTACTACCGTGTTGAACAACCAAAGAAGGAGGATGAGTCACGCAGCGGATTTAAGAGTGAATTCAAGAAAATCGGCGATGAGTTGAAGAGCTCAGTACATGGGTTGGAGACGCCAATCCTAGCTACGACTACCATTGACGGTCTGGGTGGGCTTTGATTGTATTATTTTATTGTATGTCAGCTTAGATAGTTGGTCTCAAAATCTCACAGTACGCGATTCTATCAAGATCCCAAGGCCCAGTGTTGAAAATAAAGTGCAATGGCAATGGTCCTCGGATTGTGATTTGTTGGCTAAAAGTGACGCTTTTGAGGCCAGAAATGATACCTTGGTACTGTTTTGCCGGTTTTCCGTTGCCATGGACTATTGCATGCAAGGATTCCTAGGGCTGACAGAAATGTGATGCTGCTTCGCCGATTGGCTTGCGCTGCTGCAAGGGTGTAAAGCTGAAAGTAAGTGCTTATCATAAATCTTGTAAGCTGTCAACTTGGTGGGTGTGCGACCTTTCTGTACACAACGGATAACAGCACATATTGCATAGCGCGTTTTCCGTCACATCAAGCTTTAGAAGGAGTAATTGAAAGAGCCTTGTTTTATTATAAAAAGGGGTTGTAAGGTGAGGTTTTATGAGCTATAGAGCTTGCTTACACGATGGCATTTGTACTGACTAAGCTCCAGGCTATGCTGCATGATACACCCCCTATTCAACTACTGTATTATATAAGGTAATTAAATACTCTAAATGGCCTTATAATAATAAATATAATAGCTTTAGCCTAATTAATATAAAAAAGCAATATTTTGTAATAGAGTAAAATAAAGCTAAGATACCTTATTTTACCTATTTATTTAAGTAATATAAGAACCCCTCCTTACTTAGTTAGTAATTTAGTCTTTTTTTTTATTAATATTATAATCTATCTATAGCTACTATCTTTTTTTTTTTCTTTTTTTTCTTTAAATATATATATATATATATATATATATATAAAATAGTATATTTTAATATTTTCTTAAGCTTTATAAGTATTATAAAGCTATATTATAATTATATTAATAATTTATAAAGTTTATTAGTATTTATAGCTTTTATTCTTATATTGGTAAAGTACTAATAAAGGTTTCTTTAGACTTTTATAAGATTTAATATTACTTTTGCCCTATAAGTATTATAATTTTATTTTTAATATTTTATTCTAATATTTTGTGTAAGATCCCCTTATCCCTAAGTATAATAAGCTTTTTATACTTATTAAAAATAAGCCCTTATATATAATATATAAAAAAATTAAAATCCCCTTTAATCCCCCTTATAAAAATTATTTATATTTTATTATTACTAATAAAGGCTAACTTAAATCATACTATTCTATAGCTAATTATTCTAAGTACTATACTACCTATAAAGTAAATAATTATACTTATTTTCCTTAGTATATAGCTTTATTCTTTTATTTTATTATTTATTTAGTTAATTAATTATTTAGTTACTATATTTTTCTTTCTTTTGCCTATTGTCTTATTTATACCTTTAGTAAAAAAGATTATTATATAAGTATTTATTAAGTATACTATATTATTATACTATACTAATACTATAAATAAATAATTACTTAGGTTAAAGTCTTCCTATACCTTTACTTTAATATATTAGCTAAGGAGGACTATATATTTAAATAGGGTAATTATAAGCCTATTACTTAGGGTATAGTTCCTTTAGGGGCTACTCCTATTTTTTCTAATAATAAAGCTTATTATATATATATTTACACTTACCTTAAGGATTTGGCTATTAAGTTTACCTAAGGGTATATTTAGTTATATTATTTGGCTATTTAATTAGTAAAAAAGAATTAGTTATTATTATAGGCAATATCCCCTAGGCCAACATACCCTAATTTAAACTATAATTTATCTTATATATTACTTTGCTTTATTATTATAAGATTAATTATATTTAATATTATTTAAAATTACTTAAAGTATTATTATAAGAGCTATTTTATTAGTTTATTAATAGGCATTTAAGCTATAGGCAAATATATAACTTTGAATATACCCTTCTTATACTCCTAATATAACCAAAAATTCATAATATTAATATAATATAATTATATATTAATTTACATATACTCTTAAACAATAAGCTAAATTATTTATATATTATTATAATAAATATTCCATTTTGATTTAGGGTTAAAGCTTATTTCTTTAAAAAGGTACTTTAAATCTATTATTTTTTTTACTATATATTCTAAAGTAAGTAATTTTACCTTAGTTATTAAGGTTATTATAGTAGCTTAGTATATAGCCTTCTATATTATAAGCCTACTAAATAAGCTAATAATATAGCCCTATAAAGACCTTCTTATTTCTAGATTATTTATAAAGAATATATTACTAGCTATTAACAAAGCCTATATTTCACTATTTCCTTTATACTAAATAGTAAAGCCTTAGGTTAAATAAAGATAATAGATAATTTAGTTTACTATATCTTAGTATTATTAGCTTAAATTAATAAGAAATCTTAATAATATTAAGACTATAAAGGCAATATCTAGCTATATTATAATCACTATATATAGTATAGAACCTACCTTACCCTAATATAACTTTATTTTCTATATAGTTACCTAATCTAACTTTTTCTTATATTAAATAACTAAGATTAAAATAATTAAATAGGTATTTAAAATATCTAAACCAAACTAGGCTACTATTTTCTTAATATATAAATTATAATTTAGGTAAATCTTATATTTAATATAATCTTTAATTATTTTAATACTAAGAAACTATTATATTTCTCTCTTATTACTTAATTTATAAACTACCTTAATATCTTTAATAACTTTTAAAGTAATAAATATATTATCCTTATAATATAAAATAAAAATATTATTAATAAAAAAAATAATAAATACTTTATAAGCAAGTAAATAAAATAAGTAAGGCTTTTCTTTACTTATTTCTAAGCCTAGCTTTTTTAGAGTTAATAAGAACTCTTTAAACTAGAATTAGGGCAAATCCCTAAATTTATATAATACTTATTTAAGCTCTATATATTTACCAGATTACTTAAATTTGTTAAGTAGCTCACAGGTAATTAGCATACCTTAATTCTCCCTTATTACATTAACAAATATATTTATAATATCAAATTACCTAATTTCTAAATTAAAATAGGCTACTAAAGCCATAACTATACAAAATAAACACACTACAAGCATTACTATATAAATACTCTTAATTATAGAGCTTTCCTATAAATCACTATATACATATAATCTAGCCTTATAGTATTTAAGAAAGCTATCTTAGTTAAATTTATAGGTAAATACCTATTTTACTAGTAATAGCTTACTTCTAGCATTTAAGTAGTCTATTTCCTTTTATATATACTTTTCTATTAGTATTTTTACCTTTAGTTATACTATTTTGGTTATTATATTATATAAAGAATATTTTTATAGTTTTTTTTAAGTTTAAGGAGATTTAATTAATTTATCTTAATATAATTTAGGTTTATATAGTACTATACTTATATATATACTCTACTTTTGATTTATTATTCCTTTAATTATAGTAAATACTATTTAAAAGCTTAAAGGGTTTAATTTTTTTTATTTATAATAATTAATTATAAAGAAGTTTATAAATTCTTTTACTTATTTTATTGGTATTAGGTATTTTTGTTTTTATAGAATATTATTTTCCTATATAGTCTTTATTTAAATGTATATACTTATATATATTTGGGCTTTTTTATATCTTTTTCCTTAAGGTCTTTCTTTACCTTTTATAAAGTAAGTTACTAGTAGAGGAAAGTCTATTTATATATAAATAGTAAGGCCTTTGGGTTTAAGGACTTATTATATCCTTTTTTCCTTTACTTTTTAAGCTTTATTTATTAAATAACTTTACTTTATTTAGTTAAGTTCTTTTAGTATTCCTTTTAGTATATATATCCTTAAGTTTAGTATTCTTTCTCCTAATACTATTTCTTTTATACTTAGTAATACTTATTTATTGTTTTATTGTATAGGTTTAATGTTTTTTTGAGTTATTATTATATTTATAGTTTATATGCTTATTGGCTTAGGGGTTATTTTTGGTATTTAAAGTTTAGTTAGTATTTGAGTTAGTGTATACTTAGTGTCTTTAATAGTGCTTTTTTTTGAGGCTTTAATATTCTTAGGTATCTCTACCCTTAAGTTTAAATTTACTGATATTTTGGTTGGTTTGCTTTAGATTAGTTTATTTTTATTATCTTCTTTATATTTAAAAACCTAATTAATTAATTTAATTTTTAAAAGCTTTTCTAAGTATTCCTTTAATTATTTATAAAAGACATACTTATTAAATTAAATATTCTTAATTATAATAATCTTCCCTAGGCAAAAGATCTATATATAATATAGATTACTAGCTTTATAGCCTACTAAATATTTTATATATCCTTTAGGGCATACTTTTATTAGCCTTTTCATTTTTCTATCTTCTTATTTATATTTTAATGGATATATATAATAGCTATATATATATATTCTACTCTAATTAGGCCTTAGATTAATTTTAGGCTCCCTTATTAGTAAGAGAATATAATATCTAAACTATAAGTTAAGCCTTTCTAGTAGTAATACCTATTTATTTACTCCTTTAGGTAATATATTAAGTAAATAAACCATAGTTTATATGCTTTCTAGCTATAGGTCCTTAGGAAGGCCTATTCTATTAAGTATTACATTTAATTTGCTTATAATCTTTTTATTTATATATTTAATATTACTATTAGGTTTATAGGTGTCTACTAATATAGGCTTAATAATAATACCTTTTAAGTATACCTATTTCTTAAATTTAATATAATCCTTAATACTAATAGTATCTTTTTTATTATTATAATATATAATGTAAATAAAAAGCCTAAATTAGTATTTGATCTAATATTTAAATCAAAATAGTTTATTAAATAGGTTAATTAAAGTCTTAGTTATGGTAAGGTAAGTATATAGATAGCTATTGAATTTGTCTTTTATAATTAGTAGTTAGTTTATGTTATTATATTCTTGTGGGTAATTTTATAAGTCCTATTATATATATTAAAACAGCCTTAGAGAGTAGTGGTTTAATAGTCTTCTTAATATAATATTCTAGGTATATATTAAAGTATATATTTTATAATTAATCTTTATTATTTTATTTATTTATATATTATATATATATTTTATAAGCTTATATAGTATATCCTTGCCTAGGTAATTTACTTATAGATACTATAGCTTTTTTATATTAGTTCTAGGTTTTAGAGGATTTTTTATTAGCTTTTATTTTCTAATAGAGCTTTGCCTACTAAGGAGGACTTTGTAAACTAGTATTTATATGCCTATATTGCTAATTAATATTTCTTTTTTAAGTAATATATTAATTAATAGAGGATAAATGGGAATAAGAGTATATTAAAGAAGAATTATATTATACTTTCTAATAACTTTAGATAATATTATACTTTACCCTAAAAGATTAAATTATATAGAATAATTAAACCTATAATACTATATATTCACCTTCCTTAATAAAGCTTCTAAGATAATATTAATATAAAAACCTTTTACTATAACTATATTATAAAGTATAAGGTTTTTTATTAGAGTATTACTAGGTCTATTAAATATATTCTTAATTATATATTTACCTTTTTCTATAATTAAAAATTAAATTATATTAGCCTTAATATATTTTCTTTTACTTAATTTAAAAAAACCTAGAATAAATAGCTTAATATAGTTAATTAGGTAAATTATATTATAGGTATTAATTAGGGTACTTTATAAGAGTAGGTAAATAGCCATCTCTAGTATAGTAAATATATTTATAACCTACTTAATTAAGTATAATTAAATAAGGTCTAGAATTATGTAATTAAAATTGCTTAGGTAAATAATAGAATTACCTTAACTACTTACTTAGGCACTCATATCCTACCCTTTTTTTGCTAAGCTTTTTTATAAGTTTTTTCACTTTAGCTCCTATAGTCTAGTCTTAATTACTTAATATATTATATTTATTAATAGTCTTTTAAGTGTATATAAGTTTATTTTAGTAATTACTTATTCTAAAAGAATATAATTATTTAAAGTCTAAAAGTAATGGTTATATTTGTTCTTAATATAGGGATAGTTATATACTATTTTCCCCTACCTACTTAAGCTTATACTAAGTATTATATATATACTAATATACTTTAAAATCTTGTTTTAGTTTGTAATTATAAGAAATATATTACCTATTTAAGCTAGGATTATCTTTTCTTCCCTAAGCCTTTTAATCTTAGCTAAGTCTTTTAACTATTACTATACCTAATTAAGAGATATATAACTACCCATAATCTCAAAAAAATTATAGACTACTAATATACCTTATATCTCTAGTATATTATATACTTTCCCATATACCCAAAGGGCATTCTACTATTAGAACTATATTTCTATCTTAATATTAGCCTTATAAGCATTTTTAAGGTATATTTTATAGTCTTTATATATTTTTTCTTTAGTACTTATATAAGTAAGGTTTATATTACTCTTAATTACTTTTATAAGTTGCTATAATATATATTATATACTTATATATTTATTAGCTAGCTTAGGTTTAGGTTTTTTACTAATAAAGCTTTATTTTGGCTATTCTAAGCTCTTTTTAGCTTATTTAATATATTAAGCTATTATAATATCTATTATAGCTAATATATAAATCTTAAATATAATTATTTATATAATTTAAATCTATATTTAATCTTTAATTCTTATTTGTTTTTTATAGCTAAAATACTAAGAGTTAATGATTTTATATATAATATTATGCTTAGTAATTATTTATTTTTTTATAGGCCTTATTAGGAAAAACTAAGCTTACTAAGTAGTTATTAATTATTCCTTAATTTCTTTAATTATTAGATATTCTTTATAGATTATTTAATTATTTAGACTATTAAATAAATTAGGATTAATAATTTTCTATAAGCTAATTAAGATTATATTACTCTTTAGAGCTATTAACTATATAGACCATTGCTTTATTATATATAGCTTATTAATTAGCATAAGGCCTTTTATACTTAATATATATCTAGTTATATTAGAAAGTAGTGGTAAAATATATTTTTTATGTGGATTTAAAGTTATATATAGAGGAAAAATATAAAGCTTAATATAAGGTTAAATATAGTAGAGGAAGTTACTAGAATATGCTATCTACCTAGGCTTATAATTATTGTGTAATATATTTTCCATTATATTAAGCTTTGGAAAGAGTAATTGAAAGAGTCTTATTTTATTATAAAAAGGGGTTGTGAGGTGAGGTTTTGTGAGCTATAGAGCTTGCTTATACGGTGGCGTTTGCGCTGACTAAGCTCTAGGCCGTGCCGCGTGATAGCACAATAAGGCAGATGCGAAGCCGTGTTTCGAACTCAACATTACCAGCTGCGAGGCACAATCACTAGATCCACTCACTGGCCCGGGGTCTTCCGTGAATGGCTTGATTATTATTGCACAGATATATTTGATGAGATTATAATTTTTGTCAGTCCTCCAAACCACCACGTAGCTGCACCGAAAGGCATTATTTCCCCACTTCTTGCCAAATAACCCTCTACTCCGTTTGTCTTACGCTGTGGTATGCACCTTTTGGTTTGGACTCTATATGTAACAGAGTCTCGGCATCTGAATGATTACCGGAATCTGTACCTATCAGGTCCTTGTTCTTCCCATCGGCAAGTATCGTGTCCGCCGAGCACCTCTCGCAAAATCTTAGGTCGGGATACTTGCGAACAAGGATGTAATCAATAACTAGCTTAAACAGCTTCCACAAAGCGGATAGAATAACAAAACTATTGGTGATGACCGATATAATGAGAGAAGAGGCGCTTTTGAGATGCGGAACTTGGCAGAGATAAGAGATGGAGATAACAGAGGGCGAAATTCCAAGGCGAGAGGCTGATGGATCATGAGGCTGAAACGGGTCAATCTTTGGCCCCGAAATAAACATCTGCAGCAAGTTGTCGCCTGGAGCGGGCGTCCCATTCTGTATAACAGTAATCTTTTTGGAAAAGTATGCCAGAAGATCCGGGTCGGCAAGTATGTTCGATCCGGAGGATGCTTGCCCAAGATCAGCAAGTACGGTAAAGTAAAAGGCCTTTGCCAAGTTGTCTGATGAGATCCAGATCCCTGGAAGTACTGTGTCCGGGTTACTTGTGTCGGTTAGATTTTGTATCGTCGCCGAATTACCCAAGCCCGCCTGATGGGTATAGTATATGCCCCCTGAGCTATTCGCACTGAATGATACGAAATAGCCGCTTCCAATAAAAAATCCGTCAGATTCAATCTCATCAGCAGTCGGTACTGTAGAGGTGTTTCCGCGCTTAAAAGTGGTATAGCCTTTGTATATGGGTCGGCCGGAGTTGCTCGAGTTTTGGATGGCTTTGTATGCATCGTCAGTTGCGGCTGCGGAAAACCACTGTAAAAGTGTAGATCCCCACCACAGACTGAGTGCGGATGACTGGTTTAAACTCGGAAATTCAGCTAGAGTCGATACGGATGTTGGGTCTTGGTTGTTGAAGTCGTAGCTAGTGGACAATTGCATCCACTTTGCGCCCTCTGAGGTATCGATGATGCACTCTATCTGCGCACCAAGAACCGCTCCCCAATGTTGCCTAGCAATCTGTAGCGCATTGCGTTCGATGGACTCAAAGGTAATTGACACCTGGTTTACCGTACAGTTGTTGATTGGGTTGTTGTAATACGGCAGAGAGCCAAGCAGATTGCCATCCTTTCCGTTTTCCTTGATATTCGTCAGGGTGTAAGAAAGCGCCGTGTTGTTTGTGTAGAATTGGGTGCCGACAAAGAGGTTGGTTGAGGAGCAGAAGGACTTGGTGCTCGTGGAAAATATCGAGGCCCATTTCCCAAAGAACGTTTGATGCGAATCCGTGGCGTTAGGATTGGATGACGAGACCGAAATCAGCTCGTACCCTTGCGTCGCGACACTCCAAAAAGCAATCAGGATGGCTGCGAGGATTCCTCCAACCACCACTGCCGGAGTAAACCATCGGAAAGGGTAGGGTCTGCTGATGTTATAGGAGAACACTGAAGCATGCATTATTTCATACGGTGGTGGAGTTTTGAAGTGGCTCGGCGTCTTTCATCAATACGGCAATGTAGACATAGAAGAGTGATGGCAGGAGTCGAAAGGTCTATGTCGGCGGATTAGCCAGGCCAAACCCCGCGACAAGAAACGCGGGAAAATGGATAGTTATGTAGAGAAAGGAAGGCACCAAAAGGACCATTTTTATCCCAACCCAGCATCCGCTTCCAGGTCTATGCGGAAGTGTGCAAACTAGATGCGATGCGACGCTAATATGGCTTAAATGCGACACATGCGGATGCACCATTAGTGATTCCAATCAGGCTGAGCTGACGACGTCGATCATTGGTCTCTGCGCCCTGTTTCTCATTGATGCCTGCCTACACGCTAAGAAAAAGTGCAACAAAAACATTTTTGGGAGTGGGGGCTACTGTTATCTCACTCAGTTTGCATAGTCACTTGGTTGGGCTGAAATATTTGTCAGACTCGCATTCGCCATTCCTTAGCCCCCATCCCCAAGTCCTATCTACATTAGGCTTAGCTATTATAGCATGTTATATGGGAGTTTCCTCTTTTAGATTTATCAGCTTACAGAATCATTTTGGAGTGCGTCTGCCCGTGGCTGTCTGCCTCTGGCTGTCTGCCTCGTATTCAGGCGAGGCGATCTTAGCAAAGGCGTTTGAGTCTTTCTCTAGGTCGGAATAAAGAATAAACATTCGTTACTTAAGATTTGAATAACAAATCACTAATTATTATTCTTGAGCACCGGAAGCTTCAATAGGAAGGGGACAGGTAGTAAGAGTTGTTGGGACACTAACGCGGTACATCGTGATCCTACCTCGGTTCTATAGCGTTATGACATTAAATGAAAGAGACTCAATCGCAGATCTGCAATCTTTTGCTAGAAACTTTGTTTTCGCATAGTCGAGATGAACCCAGAAAGAAAAACCCACTTTAAGATGCCAATATAACTCGCTCAGAGAAGAGCAAAGGCAGCCTTGACTTCTTCCCTCGGATCTTGTCATTTATTTATACGGAAATAGGTCGCGATACCAAACAATATCATTGCTATCAGCTATCACATGTGTCCTTATCTCACGATGTAGACCTATCTCATTTTAAATAGTTCATATTAAATCCAAGCGTATTTTAGCATTCGTACGGGCCTTGATACATGAAGGGATTGGTTTCTGATGCTCGTAAGGTAACACGTGCCTTTAAGTATTGACCTTCGCTCTCAGCTTTGAACCCGATACAGGGATAGAACTTTCCCGTGGGGAACTCGATATCATCGAATGCGTCCCCTATTCAATGTTAGCAATGAATTTCAATTTTGAAGTTTGGCCTCACTTACTTGAATCTAACCGTTTTCCATTAAGCGTACGATAGCCCACTCCATTTTTCATGTCAAAGCAGCAGCCGGCCACATTATGTGGTCCTGTATAGGGTTCCTCGTTTATCTCTCCAGATTGCCTCCAAGAGGACTGTATAAACAAGCCTCCGTCGTCTCCGTGGTAGGCCCAGGATCCTTCGTGCCACCCAGGCAAGCTATCATCTGGAATAGACTTTTGGGTGAAGCCAATCACACAAATACTGATGCCATTTTTTAGAAAATCAAATATGTGTTCTGGTTGGAGTCCCTGGAGGCTTACCCGTCTTTAGGTTGATCAATGATCTCCACTTCGAAATAAAAATATTCTACCTCCAACGGAATGCATTCTCGTGTGCGTAGACAGTAGGTGTGTTGCGTAGATATCTGATCGATTTCTGTTCAATGTCAACCACAAAGGTTCAAATCATGGAAAGATTCTAAATGTACTTACCAAAGATTGTTTCACCAGGTGATTTACTTTCCCATCTGCAACCCATGAACTCTGTTGTGGCCTTTTCTGAGGGATCGGTGAAGATCGACGGCTCGCGATAGTGTGCTCTCTTATCTTGGTCCACTAACAATTCCATTTGTGTCTGGAGTGAGGCTTGGAGATGGACGTGGCCGAACAATCCAGCTACATCCGCTAGACTCCAGTTATCCTCATCAAGCAGCTCAAGGACGGTTTTATCTTTTTCGATCCACCATGAAATGGCATCGCCTTCTCCAACTTCAGCTAACCAATGAAGGTGTTCTCGAATGGCTTGTTGGCTTGAACCGAGAAGAGAGTTGTTCAGGATGCTCAGAATATCTGGCCGAATCTTGGGATCCCACACTCGCGTTGTTAAGCCTCTTCGTGCAGGTGATTTAAAAGCCGCAAATGCTTGGCTACTGGTAACCTTTACGTGAGTTAAGAACATTTGGAGTGTTTCATCATAAGATTCCCGAACAGCAAATTCCAGTATCGTGATACCGCTGCTATCTCGCACGTCTAGATCAATGCGACCATCATCCAGTAACAGCTGCACAATTCTCTGCCGGTTGTTCTTCAATGCCAGGTGCATTGGTGTGTAGCCCCTATATTTGGTTGATGGCCGATTTCGGTCCACATGCTCTGATTTCAGCAGAATTTCAACAACTTGCACTGTCCCTTCCTCACAAGCCCATGTTAGAGCGGACTCGTCATATTCAGTGTCGCCACAGTTGATAATGGCTTTGTCTCCACGTTTGAGGACTTCTCGAATAAAGTTCAGACATTTACCACCTCGACATGCCATTATGAAAGGTGTTTGACCACGACAGTCTTGAATTTTAAGATCAGCGTTTTGAGATAAAAGAAATGTGGAATTTTGATCTCTCCCTTCGCATATAGCAGTATGCAAGGCGGTTTGTCCCTCTTTGTCTTTGCGATCAATATCATGCCGTATTGTTTCTATGGCCTGCGACAATGAAGTGCCTTCAAATAGCTCTATGGCTAGGTCTATTTTTGACCTAGCTAAATGGTGCCAAGTACCTCTTTTACTTTTATCGGCAACCTT
Source organism: Calonectria hawksworthii (assembly GCA_020975415.1). Taxonomy (NCBI): domain Eukaryota; kingdom Fungi; phylum Ascomycota; class Sordariomycetes; order Hypocreales; family Nectriaceae; genus Calonectria; species Calonectria hawksworthii. The sequence goes on along the minus strand of JAHXZK010000005.1, from coordinate 2,718,603 downwards.
GAGATTGGCTCCTTTTTGGGCCAGCATGGACGCGGCTTTGACTCTGTTTCCGATGATCGCGCTTTGGAAGGCCGTGTGACCTTTGTTATCTTGTATATCAATATTTTCCGTCTCATGCAAAAGCAACTGTATGATCCTTTCGAGTTCTTCGTCGGGAATATGACCAGATTGCGCGATATGATGCAAAGCCGTACGGCCTTTATTATCTCGCGTGTCGATACCATCTTCCATGGTTTCCACCAGTCGCCGAATAAGCGTTTCAAGTGATTCTCCAGAAAGGCCCTCTGATTCTACAATGTGGTGCAAAGCTGTTCTTCTAAGTTGGTCCTGTTGAGTGGGAATCCGTTCTCTGCCTCTCAACATATAAAGTGCCGTTTCTGGTTGTGCCAGTTTGCAGGCAAGCATAAGGGCAGTAGTACCATCCCTATCCTGGACAAATGGATCAGCACCATTTCTCAATAGGAACCAGGCGATTTGTGTCTGTTTCGATTTCACTGCGAGGTGCAGAGGCGTTCTTCTCTGACTATCCTTCACATTCGTGTCAAGCTTAGCCAGTTTCAGTCGCAGCGTGCGAACAGCTTCTAAGCTACCGGCCTTCACCGCCAGATGCAAAGGTGTCATTCCTCCTAATACACCTGAATGAAAGGACGATTTTAGTTTATCATCGAGTTTCGACACGGCATCCAATATATAGGAAAGGAACTCCCCGTTCCCGGATGAAGCTGCAATATGAATTGGATTCTGTTCAAACTTATCCAACCACCAATTGCTTGACGAATCTTCCTGAAATAGGCTAGTGATTAACTTTGATACTTGTGGAGATATAGCAAAAGGATCGAAATCACGGCGAGCAGCAGCATAATGGAGAGGGGTCCATCCAAAGACATCCTGCTTCATCAGCCATTCTCTCAAGGAGCTATCTTTCTCTGATTGGCTATCAGCAACATGCGACTTCAGTTGGAGGAATAAATGAGTACCTGTGCTTTGCTTAGAACCAGTGGGATGAGTATTTGATTGATAACAGATGTCAAAGTGCAGCCTTCCAAACCCGATTTGGACTAAAAATGACTTGTACTCATCATTTGAAGCCGTAACCTGGTTCCAATCTTGCAAAAATAAGGTATCGCTCTCACTTACTTCAGAACGACACTTGAAGATCTCTTTGAAAACATTTCTGCGTCCTTGAAGGTGGTAGATTGGCGAGAGCTTTTCGAGAGTACTCCCAGGTGATGCTCTTGAGAGCACGTCGATCAAGGAGCGGAAAGCTTTGGAAGGCTTCGGGTTTCCTTCTTCGAGTTGTTTAGTTAAAGGACTTTCTATCATCCTCATGTGCATTCGATATATCAACTCCATTGCGTATGCAACTGAGGGTATGCCGAAATCGCTTTGAAGTATCTTTGGTATCTTAAAAAGCCTGGCGTATTTTAGAGCTAAATCGTCCCAGTCCTTGTGCTTTTCTGGAACGGTGTGCGAAGGCACCATGTGGTGAATAATGGCATCATTTGGCAACAGCTTCTCAAAGCTAAACGCTGGGACTATACAGAGAAGAACCTCGATTGAGGTTCCGAGGCCTTCACTCTCAGCAAAATCAACAAATTTTGTGAGGTTTACATGGTCAAGCTCAAGGTCATGCCCGCCAGCTTTATGTAGTTGCTTTTTATCGTGTACCTTGCATGGCTGGACTTTAACATACTCCTGGATGTTGACGTCCCCTTGGTGAAATGAATTGGCTTCAAGATGACCAACAATGGTCCAAATGAAGCTGGTGAAAAGGTGCTGAGCTGCGATTGTGGCCAAATGTCCGTTTGCGTTATGCATCAACAATTTTGGCGATTTTTGTTGTCTGCTCGATTTCTTTTCCGCAACATCCTTTTGCTGGCTGGCCTTCTTCTCGAAGTCATCTACACAAAGGTCAGAAAATCATATAAAAGGTTTGGGTGAAAAGTGCAAACCTCCTATGATCCCAATGACAATTGCTGTATCATCTGGTATCAAAAGATCGTCCGTGTTAGTAATCCCTTCTCGGGTGGGAGTGTCTACTTCAACCCTATTTCTTTGTTTATCATCTTCTTGCTGCACATCATCCTCAGGTAAAATTTGATTGCCGACCCACCACCTGATGTCTCGTTTCAAACTTTCATTGCAATCTTCACCCAGAAGCCGACAATAGGTAATCCTGGATCCAACTTCAGATTTTGACCGCCTCCAATCAACCTCTTTATCTTCATGAAGTTGTTCCATATTGTATTGTGCGTGGATACTGGCCATCCACAAGGACAAGATTGCTTCGAGCTCTCCAAGTTCGACAGTCCATCTAGCGCTCTCCGCCTTTGCAGCCGACGCTTCATGAGATATTTGTCCATTTGATGAATTCCCCTGAGGTTGTTGTTTTGTTACCGATATATTCACGGTATCCCTGTTATTGATTGTCTCGGTCTTGGTCGCGAACTCATTGTCTCCCATCGGTCTCGGATTTATTATCCCCCCAACCGGGATGTGCCACTGTATTGTATTGGTCTCACTCTTCGGCATAAACTCATTCATGAATTTTTCAATCGATCTCGCCAATGCTAGTGCAGGCTTTGAGGCACCATTCGTCCATTTGCTCAAGTTACCAAGTCGCTGACGTACCTTGACCAGTTTCTGACTATTACCCACATTTTCTCCCCTGCCTCCTTCTGTGTACCAAGACGCAGGTGAGTAATGAAATCGGTCCGGGAAATCGTATTCCTTAACTAAATGTTCTGAAACAGTCTCAACCCTCCAACAGCACGCTTCATTCGCAGGTAGATGATTGGCTTGCTTCTTTTTGTCGCAGCTAGAATTGAACTCTCGGTATTCTCTATTGAAAACCAGTTGGATTGCAAGGTAATCAAGCTCGTATTCGGGCAAGGTTTGACAGGAATACGGGGCTATGCCAAGTCGGCGGCGGACCCAGGCCCTGATAATGGCCATGACGAAAATCGCACCTAATTGGGACACAGAACAAGGCCAGGAAAGTCCTCTTAACCCGATAAACTGTACGGTGAAGCCTGCACCGCCCGCTAATGCTCCAACGGGTATCAAAACGTTCCACCACTGATGGGTTTCCCTCTTCGTTTCAAGGTCTTTTGCCATCGAAGAATAATCGGTTCGCGAAGTGTTTGGTTTATGTGTTTTCGTAGATTCCGTTTTGCGGTTTGTGATGGACAGTCTTTTGTCTTTCGGATTCCAGGCCGTCCATGGGAGTTGTGATGGGCCAGATTTTGGAGGAATTTCTTTCGTCATTTTCCTTGCTTGGTTGTGCGCTGGGACATTTTCTAACCGGCTCGATGTTAAAATATATGCCTTTGGCCCTCCAAGAATCACACAAGCATCGAAGGTCTGGTCGTTCACTCGCTGAGAGCGCTGAACCCATATCAATCGGGGCAGGTCCTCCCCTTTTTGTTCATCGGGTTGCCATACAAATTCAACTGTACTCTTTTCAATCCCAGCGGAGCAAATAAGCATTCCCAAAAAGAGGCATATAGATCCAGCTATGTAACAGGGCAGTCCCCAAGGTTGTGGTTCGTACCCTATTTTAGCCTTGGTTGGGTGATGGTGTACTGTTATCAGAGCAATGCCAAGCAGTGATAGCTGCAAAATCACGGCAAAAGTTGCTGCTAAAAGAAGCTCCCTCACTTGTTGGGAAAGTGAAATTATCACAAGCTATGAATCCAGGTGCATGCAGAAGCTCTTGTTTATTCAAAGGAAGGTCTATCTAGGTCTCTTATAGCTACTGTTACTGCTAGCTGTTGGAGGCGGCCGGTGTAGGCCGCCGCCGGCGTCGGGGTCATAAGGTTCGATTGTTATGATGATTGTCACTTAGCATGGGTCTTTAATTAGCTGGGCCTGCTGGGCCCGGTAGTCAATAGATTGATAACCTAGTATTATATATTGTTTATTATAGTATTTTAGGGCTAGTTATAGTCTTGGTTATCTAGCTATTATATTAATTATAAAGCTTATTAGTTTAATTATTAAGATAATATTAAAAAGGTTAATTAAGGCTATTATAATAATTAGTCTATTATCCTTAATTTTATATCCTAATAGGCCTAGTATTAATAATAGCTATATAATATCTATAGCTATAATTAATATTAGAAATAATAATAATTTAATTAAGCCTATACTAAAGTTAATAGTATTTATATATAAAATTAAGCTAAGGCCTAATTAATTTTATTTTTTAATAATTATTATATTTAAGTTAAATAATTATAATTATTAGAAAATATAATATATTCTTTTATTTTTAAAGATATAAAAAAATATATTATTAATAATATTATAAAAAATAAAATATAATATCTTAATTAAATAAGCTAAATTATTATAATTAATATATTATACTTAGCTAAGTAAACTATTAAAGCTAAGGCCTAATAAGTATTATAATTATTAATACCTTTATTAATAAAGACTATTATTATAAGCCTTATTATATAATCTATTAATTAAGGCCTTAATTATTTAGATTCCTAAGGAATTTAATAAAATATTTAATATTAATTAAGCCTAATTAATTAATAAAGATATTAAATTTTTAGATTAATAGTAGCTTAATTAGGCTATTTATAATTATTTTATTTATATAGGTATATTTAATTTTAAAGTTTTTAGCTTAAAAGGCCTACTAAGCCTAATAGCTATAAATATTAATATATTTAAAGGCTATCTTAAGCTATAAAATCTAAAAAATAATAAGCTAAATAGTCTATTAATTATTATATTTAATAATTAGTTTTTCTTTTAATTAAAGACCTAGCTATTAAAAAAGCTATTATATTATAATAGTTTTCTTAGCTATATATATAAAGATAAGTAGCTTAGCCTTTATTAATAAGGTTATTATAGTATTTTATTTTCTAGCTTTCTAATTAACTAGGCTACCAAATAAATAAATAACTAACCCTTATATTAACTTATAGATCTTAAGATTATTTACAAAGATAGTATTAAATATAATATAATAATTAGGTTATTTAATTATTAATATAATAATTAAGGCTATAATAAGGGCTTAAAAGGTTGGGCCTAGTCTATTAATCTAACTATTAGTCTAATTATTAGTCTAACTATTAATTTAACTATTAATCTAATTATTAATCTAATTATTAATCTAATTATTGGTTTAATTATTATTATTAAATTAAATAATTAAAAACTAGGTTTAAAAGAGATATTAAATTAATTAGTTTACCTAACTATAGTATTAGCTTAAGAAGTTTATTAAAAAAGATAATAGCTTAGAAACTAAGATTAATATTTTTAGCTTTATTATAATAGCTATATAATTAATAAAGCTAACCTTTTATTAGAATAAATAAATATCTTAGTAATTAGCTTACCTAGGATTAATTTAAGAATTTATTATTAAAAATAGATTATCTTTAATAAGGCTTTTTTAATCTAATTAAAATCTAGCTATAATAATCTTAATATAAAAGTTCTAATATAATTATAATTTATAATTTAATTAATTTCTTATAATCTTAATTCCTAGAAATTACTATAGTTTACCTAGATTCTTTATTTTATACCTAGCTTTAAGGCTCTTAATTAATTACTTAGCTATAAATTAATTTTATAAGTAATATAATAAAATAATATTATTAATAAAAAAAGAATTATTATTTAGCTATTTCTAATAATATAGGGATCCTTATAATAGAACTATAAGCCTAGCTTAATAAAAATCTAAGTAAAATTAATTTACTATAATAAAAAAAACCTATATAACCTATAAAAGGCTTTAAAAAGCCTTAGATACTAACTATAGTATTAATAACTATTAAGATAAAGAATATAAACCTCTTTATTTAACTTACTATTAATAAAGGCATTAATTACATTTAGCTACCTAGTCTTAAGATTAAAGTAAATAGCTATTATAACTAATACCCTAAATAACTTTCTAGCTAAGATTACTATAGCTATCTCTTTAGACCCTAGGGATTAAAGATCCCTTTTTATATATAATTATATCTTATATTTTATAAGAAAACTATACTTATTAAACTTATATTTAAATACTTATATAATTAATAAGGCCCTTTATTTAATTTTTTTTAATAATTATAACTAAAAAATATTATTATAGTCTAAGTCTATAAACTTATTATTATAGGCTCTTAGGAATATTAGCCTTATTAAATAATTAGCTAAATTATAGTAACTCTTAGGCTTTAATAGTAAAGATTATTTATAAATATATTTATTATAGCCTTTAAAAAAGCTATTATAAAAAGTAAAAAGATTATTTAATTAGGCTAATTATTATAATTATTAATCTTATTATTAAGTTTACTACTAATACTAGTAATAATAATAGCTTAATTAGAAAGTACTAATATTATTATTATCTAGCCTTTTCTTTAACTATAATAACTAGTATTATATTAGATTATCTAGGCTAGCCTCTTTTACCAGCTATAATACTTATTTTAATAATAAAGGCTATAATAAATTTTATATATATTAATATAAAGGTCTAACTAATAAACTATTAGCCTTACTATCTAACTAGCTTAATTTTAAATTTATTACTTAAAATATTAAATAATATTATTAATTATTATTTACCTTATTAAATAAATTATAATAATTACTATTACTATAGCTATTATCTATTATAATCTTAATTATTAATTTAATTTCTTTATTATTAGTAATTTTATTAGCTAAGCTAAGGCTATATTATTTATTTAGAATTTTAAGGGCTATTATTTCTTTAGCTAATTAATAGTCTATAAGCTATTAGTTTATTAGATCCTATTATTAAGGCTATTATAGTTATTACTAATTAACTCTATTAATTATAGCCTAATCTTTATTAAAATTATTATTTAATTTAATATCTTAAAATCTTTTATAAAAAGATTAAATTATCTATTAAGCTAAAGGCTTAAGATCTTTTATTAAATTATAGAAAATATATTTATTAAAGATTATATTCTTAATCCTATAAACCTTTAAAGCCTTAGGAACTTAAATCCTAAAGATATTATTTAAGTTATATCTAATAAAATAGTTAATTTTTATATAAACTATTATTTTTAGGATCTATTTTTATATATTTAATTAGGCTAGGTTAGTTAAAGGGTAAGCCTAGTAGCTATAAGCTTTAAAGTATATAATATTAAGCTATTCTAATTAATTAGCTATTTAATTATTATTATTTCCTAGCTATTATTATAATAATTTATAAAAAATCCTTTAGTTTTAAGCTTATTAAGATAATTTATTATAAATATAAATAATTATAATTTATATCTTTAATTATAATTATACTAAAAGCCTTATATTAATTAATATTATATAAGCCTATAAGGCTATTATCTTTTTAGATTATTTAATAAGATTATTTTAAGTAAATATATAAGGTATAATAATCTTATTTTTTATCTTTTTTACTATAATCTAGTTATTAAAGATAATACCTAGGGCCTAATTACTATTATAATAAATAATCTATATCTTAAGTTAATATTAATAGGCTAAGTATATTTTAAGATAATTAAGATAGTCTAATAGGGTTTATTATATAGTATTAGAAATAAAGTAAATAAAGGTAATTTCTATAAACTAGTTTTTAATTAGAAAAATAATTATTTTACTATTATAGCTAAGGCTATTATAGAAAATATTAATAAATACCTATTTAAATAGTCTTATAGTTATTATTTATAGTAATTTTCTTAAAATAATTTTTTTTATTTTTTCTAAAAAATAGGCTTTATAATTAATAATTATAAATTTTATAATCTAGGCCCTAGTTATAGCTTATATTAATCTTCCTAGGATTTTAAGATTTAAATAACCTAGCTATAAATACTATAAAATACCTACTACTATCTATTATAGTCTTAGGTCTCTTAATAATCTAAATATTATTATACTTACTAATATAATTATATTAGTATTATATATTTATAAACTAATTAAGATAATAGCTATCTTTAACCTAATTATCTACCTAATTATTTTTTTAATTAATAAATAATTTATTATTATAGTTATTATTATAGTTTATTAATTAAGCCTACTAATAGCTATAGTTATTATTATATATAATTTATTAAATTTAATAATTACTTAATAATAAAGTTAGCTAATCTTAAAAATAATCTTAATTTCTTTAAATATAGCTTTTATAATTAGATTCTAATTATATTTCTTTTAAATAAAGAAATTAAAAAAGACTATATTTATATAAAAATTAAAAATATAGACTACTTTAAATAGCTAAAAATATCTTTCTTTTATTTATAAATCAATCTAACTATAGCCTAGGATTTTAAAATAACTTAAGCCTATATAAATAACTTTTTCCTTTATATTATAATAAAAGCTATATAGCTAGGCAAGATTATTATAAATATATATATTTAACCTAGAATTAAGAATAAAAGAATCCCTTAATAAGTAAGTTTAATTTACTAAAAATATTAATTATTATAATTATAATTATAATAATTATTATAATAGCTATTATTATTACCTAATTAAGCTAATAGCCTATTAATTATAAGATTAATCTTATTAACCATTATAACTATATATATAAAAAAGATTACTAATCTTACTAATAAAGGCTATACCTTTAATTCCTTAATTTTATTAATTAAGAATACTAGCTATAATACCCTTTTTCCTATTATAAGCCTATTTAATTTTTTAAAAAATATTTAAATTAATTAATTATTAATTAATTTTAAATTTAATCTTTAGGCTAAGCTTTTAGCCTAAAGATCTAATTAACTTAATTAGATAAGAATATTCTAAGTAAAAATATTTTTATTTATATAAATAAACTAGCTTTTATTTTTATTAATTATTATTATTATAGCTATTATAGCTACTAATAGCCTAGTTTATTTAATTATATTAATTAAAATTAGGTTTAGCTTTTTAATCTAATCTTTTTTAAAAGCTATTAATTCTAAAGATATTTTAAAGGATAATTTTTATAATTTTTTATTTATTAAATTTATTAACTATATTAAAATTACTTAAAATATAATCTTATTAATTAATTATACCTTTATTAGCTAATTTATTAATCTAGTTTTCCTAGTAGCTTATAAAATTAAGGGCTATAATTATTATAGCTCTTAGAAAATTATAAATAAATTAAATCCCTTAAATCTAATCTAAATTAAGGCTATAAGCCTTAGTTAGGGTAATCTATTAATAATTAATTTAAGTCTTTAAATTTAATTAGCTTAAATCTTTAATAATATCTTTATAAATTATTATAATCTAATCTTTATAATTATAATTAATTAACTATAACTATAATTATAAAAAGATTAATTAAGCCCTTAGATTATAAATATTATAAATTATAAATATATATTAACTAATAATTTCTTATATATAAGCTTAAATAATAATTAAAAAAGCCTATTTATATTTAATAATCTATAATTAAATTTAATATCTTATATAAAGCTAATTATAATAATAATAATTATTATTATTTAAATTAATTAAATTTTTAGCTTTTAAATTAATCTTTATTACTATAGATTTATTAGGCTTTTTTAATAATAGCTAGTTTAGATTTAAAGGGTTTATATAAGTCTAGACCTTTAAAGTAATAATTAAATTCTTAATAATTTTAATCTAATATTTTTAATTATTAGATTTATTAAGGATAATCTAGGAAAGGCTTTTTATAGTACTTAAAGCTATTAAATAATAATATTAATAAAAAAAAAAGACTAAAAGATTATTAATAAAGGTAATTATTATTAATAGTAATTATATATATAAAGATTTCTAATATAAAAAAGATTATTATAATAATTCTAATTAGCCTAAGTAAACTAGGCTTATAATTATTATAAGTTATAAATCTAAATATATATAAAAGCTCTTATTTATTCAAAAGAAAGTCTATCTAGGTCTCTTATAACTATTATTACTACTAGCTATTAAAAGCAGCCAATATAAGCCACCACTAGTATTAGGGTCATAAGATTCAATCATTATAATAATCATTACTTAGCATAGATCTTTAATTAACTAGGCCCACTAGGCCTAGTAGTTAATAAATTAATAACCTAGCATTATATATTATTTATTATAGTATTTTAGGGCTAATTATAGCCTTGGTCATCTAGCCATTATATTAATTATAAAGCTTACTAGCCTGGTCATTGGGACGGCGTTAAGGAGGTCGGTTGAGGCCATCACAATGACCGGTCTGTTGCCCTTGGCCCTGTGCCCTGACGGGCCCGGTGTCGGCAGCAGCTGTGTGATGCCTGTGGCTGCAGTCGGTGTTGGGGGCGGTGACGGCTCGATTGAGCCTGCACCGAAGTTGACGGTATTTGTATGTGAAATCGGGCTGGGGCCCGATTGACCTTATCCCTTGACGACTGTTGTGTTCGAGCTAGGCAGCTGTGACTATCAGAGAGTGTGACAGAAATCTTTCCAGAGGGAACATTCAATTGAAGATTTGGTGGTCCTAAGAAGTCCAACCACCTTTCAAAAGCTAATTGTTGATCATATTGTGACGATTCAGTGTCATTGCGAGTCTGAGTGGTCTGCGCCGATAATGGGGAGTTCTGTGCACCACCCATTTCTTCATCAGACTTGGACTTCCCAACGAAATTGGACCATTTCAGCCGGTTTGGCATGGATATATAGCGTCCAATACTGAGCTCTGTATAAAATGACATTAGAAACTTCTTCTAGGCAATACTAATTCATAGCAGAGTATAAAGTATTGATGTAGTAAGTTAATGCGCACCTTCCGTTTTCATTAAATATTTTCCATTACGGCTGTGGCAGCATGCTGTTTGTAGCGTATGAATGCCACAAGTCTCGTCATCATCCTTAGCTTCATTGTATTGTTTCGGGAAAACAATAATCTGTGCAATGCTCGGTCGTCCAATACTTCGCACAATGCCCTTCCCGTTAAACATTTCACACACTTCATGGGAAGTAGATGACATGAACTCAATCTCTGCAGCCGCACGGTTTTCGCGAGCGCGACCGATCAATGCTTGGAGAAATTTCGGCCCTTGGACACGGATCGCGCCCGATAAGGCTGTCACAATACCGAGTGGAACACATGCGAATATCAAATGGTCAAACACCGTAAAGGATTCGCTAAGAAACTGCCGAGCAAACTGGTCACCAAACAGGGCCAGTATACTGAAAAAATATCGTTAGTTTCACGCAGTGTTGAAATGACAGTGTTAAGGGCGTACGGTCCAACATCAGAGAAAACATTGAGGAAGAACTCGCTCTCGTCCGCACTAGCAGCACCGACCCCGATTGGCGCAACCAGCAGCCACGCCGCGAAAAGATGAATTTGAGCCAGATTTCTCATCTTTTATCTAGTGCTTTCACACTCAAAGATGTTTTGAAAGGGGAGTTTGGATGTCTTCCCTGCCGATTTGCGCCCGGGCGACTGCTTTATGTAGAGGTTTTCAAAACTGGGCATCCCACATCAAAAGCCAAATGTATGTTCGTGGCCGCAGCGTATCTCTTTGAATGTGCAGAGGGAGCAGTGAGGTACCGCGCTAACATTTGTCCAATGAGATATCACAGTCTTTGCAAATCACTACCCAAGGCATGTGTTTCTGTGGGTCAGATACCTCACTGCTCCCTCCGCACATTCAAAGAGATGCAATGCACAGCTTCACACCACTTCAACGTGGTCCAATCATATCATTTTTGCCAAGAGATGGGATAATCCTGATGGACTATCGCCGTGGACTATTGGGTCAAGTACGGTCTTCGATGCAACCATACAAAAGCCGCAAAAGTGGAGTGGCGCTCGCAATCTCTTGGCCTTTGGCAAATTACCGCACAGAATGTGTACCATACCAATGAAGCTTACACAAATTTACATTTACGACAGAATTGGGACCCAAAAAATATGCATGTGAAAGCTCCGTATCTACCCGTTGGTCGGGTGGGTCGCCCGACAAACCTCTTGCAAGCTCAAGGTTAGTCGTAAAAATATAGGACAGCCCCAAAAGTTAGGATATTAATAAAAATAATAAAAATAATATTTTTCGGCTAAATTAAGCTATTTAATTTTAGAATATAGCTTTTAGCTATTATATTGTGTTTGGGATGAACGTACATCAATTAAACGGAGGAACGTAGGAACGTAGAGCCGGCCTGGATGTTCGTTATCTGGTTGCAACACCAGCTTCGGCGATAAAAATCCCGATGGTCTCAACACCAAGATTTAGATAGCAGCATTGTCTCAATTTTCACGTTTTCTGGACCGATCTTGAAGGTTCCTGTTTGAGGGGCTGTTTGATCTAACGATTTATGAATATGTTTTGATTTATTTGACTGCAACTGATGCAGCCGTTATTTTATTATTTTGAACTTGATGCTTTTCACCCTGAGAGGCCCCGACTTACCCTGAACACAATCCACATGTAACAAGGGCTGCGCCAAGCACCCTTGATCCAATAGATCAGTCACCGCTGCGGCAAAAGATCCAGCAGTAATCGCAGTCTAACGGCTTCTCTAATGGGAATTACATTTATATTGATTTCTTTTAAAATACGAAGTCATTATCTTCCTAATGATGGTGAACTCTGATGCATGGTACATACGCGCTTGGGTAATTCAAACAACTGTCATGCGTCCGGACGAGGCTCCAACATTAGGTACCCTTCATCGTTCTGCAAAGGTGTTCTCAAGCATCCCAGGTACTCCCTTCACAACTTTAATTTGGATTACCACTCTAATATCCTGTAATTTCTGTTAGGCACTCTCATGGGGTTATTTGTTAGGCCAAATATCTCCTGGATCCCAAGTTAAACCACAGACGGTGGCTTCTATTCAATTTATTCTTCTTCGGGCCCAAAGGCTTAACCCCGAGGTTCCTACTTACGCAGAAGTGTCTACGTGCAACAAATTGCCGTTACTATTTCATGTCGACTCACTCTATCATACCAGATGACTGAACTGTTTGCATGAGCTATGTGCCAGTAAGAGTCATGAATGTGTCACCTCGGCGGTAATACGTTGATCCTATAAACAAATTATGCTCTGTTTATGAAGATACGGGGCTGTATTGAAGCCTTGACATGGATTTACTTCTAGTTAAAAAAACAAGCGATAGGCTCAACCGGGTGTTCCAGGAACCAGGCCACAGAGGTGGCATACAAATAGCGTTCAACAATAGATTTGGTCGTGAAAATCTTTTCGCCCTGACCAAAAGAACAATTAACTTAAATCCCTTGAGGTGTAAAGTTTGCCCTTGTGAATCGGAGATAAAGTTAGCCCCTCATTACTTAAGATGTCTTCCCTGCCTGCCTTGACATGGATCTCATCCTATTGTTGATCCTAAACTATTCCAGTTGAACGCCAAGAAATTCCATAACTTTCATAAGACCTCGTTGATCACCCTCCACGGTTCCAACCAATTCCTTCGGGATCCATCCCTCCGAATAACCGCCAGCAAAATCAACCAACCATGCGTCATGATTGACATCAATCAAGATGTTACCCGGCTTTGCATCTCCCCAAACAATCCCAGCACTGTGCAGTTGCTTGATTGTATTTTGAACTTGTGATGCCCATTCTTCCCGCAACGCCTTTGATGTCTTGGGCTTCACCACATCAGACAGCTTGCCGTCTTTCGATTCAATGTAGCTGAGCAAGAGTCCAAACAGGATACCAGTTTCATTGTCTCGCGCGAGGCCGTGAAGACGAGAAATTCGCATCGCACCATCAAGCTGCGCGTCCTTGATCTGCTTGTACTTTTTTAGCTCTCGCTTGATCCTCCGAGAATCACCCTAGTTCACATGCTTAAAATAAGCATGTGACCCGTTCTTGAGAAGCAGCTTTTTCGGAATAGCAGAAGTAGTCAAACCTGTCGTATCTTCGCATATTTCGATTTCGGACGGACTAAAACAATCCCAAGGTGCGCAAACCTCGTCCGGTGCATATAGCCCAACTACAGGGTCACTCTTTTCTTCATCATGCTCAGCTGGCTCCGCAATAAGTTCCCCAGAGACAATCCTCAGGGCATAAACAAAGGTTTCAGGAAACAAGAAGCTGTCCAGAGTAGATTTTGTGGATGCTTCTTTGCGTCGAAGCTCCCGGAACACAGGAAACAATGGTTTGACAGCCCAGTGATAGAGGTCTCTCGGGAAGAGAGCTTTTATGTTGGGCTGCGTGGCGAGATCCAAAAAGCAGAAGTACTTGTCGGTCAACTCGGGAGACTCTGAAAGGCTTGATGCAAATGCATAAATAAAGAATCTTCTCCCATGACACATCACCCGGAGCACCATATGGGCTTCATCGGGGCTGTAGCAAAACCCCAAAAGGTCCCAAGGCGGCGTTTCTTCGGCCTGTGGCGCATCATTGATGCTCTGAGACGTGGTGGTTGACATGGTCAATCTTGGGCAGCGGCTGGGTATAATCCATCAGTGGCTTATGCGAAGGGGAAGAAGGTAAGTTTTCCATGAGAACCGGCGAGATTGACGACATAAACTGCTGCCTGATAGCGGTCCGATATGGCAGAATTCTTGCCCAATGTGAAGCGCGTTTGCACCTGCCACAACATACACGGCATCGTCATCAGAGGTGTTTGTGTCACCACACCTGTGAGCTCCGAGGGACACATGACCCCATAGACTCTGTCCCTGGTAATTCCATAGGAGAACGTGATCTACCTTTATTTTCATAACAACTGAAACGCAAACATCACTGACATGCCTGGCGCTGCTTTTTTATTTAGTTCTCTGCAAACGATTGTGGTATAGGGTAAGACGATTACATGCTCGGGTTGTCCTTCTACAGCACCGTTAGTACAACAATACACGTCCCTGACTCCTAGAAGGCTGTCTTTTTTTTTTTTTAATATCATTGAGTACTCCAAAGACTTCTTTATAGTGTTGTTGTGTTGCATTCGGTCGTATCTATACTTGAAACTATCTCTCTTTTCTTCAATCACTGCAAAAGCGCCCCACATCGTGCAACCATCACCAAGTAGCACCGATTGATCAATTCTGGATATTCCAAACTAGCGGTATCGGAATTCGATTCCATGTAGAGAGGACACAATTTTAATTCTGTAAATTGTGGCGTGTTGTGCTGGCCAGGTGACTGGCGTCCTACAAACAACTACGACGCGTTATTGACGCGTTGACCATGGGCATAACGATGCACCAATTGTACCATGTTGAAATGGCGGATATCATTTATTATGGCTGAGGCGTTACTTTAAAATTTCAAATACCAGCATGACAATATACCAACAGAAAAAACCGCGACTGTTGATGGGATTGTCGGTGGTCTTGGCACATTTAACTTAACTTGATGATGGTCTGTGTGTTCATTCCACGGAATCCGCGGGCACATGATGGTGATAATGACTCATTGTGACACCCATTGTCTAATTTCTCCACTTGCATCAAATTGAGGGAAGGGTACTCCATCTTGAACAGAGCTGATACGGTAAAGACAATGCACAGAGCCGTGCTGTAGAAAGGATATGAGTGTTTATAAGACCTGTCAATTTTGTGGTCAATGTGACAATAGTTCTATCAGATTCAAGATCAGCACCAATTGAAATTCCCTAAAAGAGTTTGATTATTCGACGATCCATTGAGCAATTGCCAGCATGTCAGCCAATAAGGAGGGTGTCACCATCACTGTGGCAAGCACGCATGTGGTTCAGTGTGCCGATCCCGATTCGCTGCTCACTTTGCCATCTCCCTACCGGCTTGGCCCGTTGGACCACCTTGGCTCTCCTGCTATCCCTGTGGGCGCAGTTTGGGTTTACGAGTCAGCACCAGGTGTGGCCAAGCCAGTTTCGGCTTTACGGTTTAAACAAGCCCTGTCCTACCTTCTTGACCACTATCCATAGCTGACTGGTCGCCTTTAGATCAACGCCTCGGACGGAGTCCGAACTATCGACCGATTAGGAAGCGGCATTGCTTTTTATGAGGCCAACTGCCGCGCCCCGATTTCTGCCTTTCGGAATGTATCAACTGGTCAATTGGCCATGACGGACTTTCCAGACTCCGGGAATGCGTTTCTTTCGCCATGGGATCCTTCCCCCGAAGGCGTGCAGCGAGACCCGCTTCTGACGGTGCAACACACGCGTTTTGAGTGTGGTGGTGTAGCCATTGGTGTGAGGCTAGCCCGGCTAGTGGGCGATGCTTCCGGATTTTTGCAGCTGTACAGGGATCTAGCTGAATTGTATCGGGGTCTTGAACCGGACCGCGGCAATGGCGCGAAGATGAATGAGCCACCGCACATCATTCCGTTTATGATGGAGGAGATGGTTGAAAGCAAATGTCCTGATGAGCGGGCGGCCGCGCTTGCGATGCAGCCGTCGGGATACTCGGCCGGACTTGAAGAAGCCCCCGAAGTGGAGACAGAAGTTGACGAGACCCCAGCGCCTTCACCTCCACCAGTTGTCGGCCGAGAGGTTTGCTTCTCGGCCGCGGAACTGGCTGCCATCAAAGCCCATGCATCACCTCCAGATGGCAGCTCTTGGGTGTCCACATTTTCTGCCCTGTCTGCCCATCTCTGGCAGTGCTCGCACAGAGCACGCCTTGCAGCTTCAGAGTCCCAAGGCTTGCCGCCTCCTGACACGTCAGCCTTTTTCACAAGCATAAACTTCGCTTCCAAACTGAATTTACCGCCGCGTTTCTTTCCCAGCTCTGTCGTCACCCCATTGATTGAGGAGCAGGCTGAGAATCTCGCTACTGCACCTCTCTGGCAAGTCGCTAAAGCTGTGCACGATATGACCCGGTCTATTTCTCCGGACTACGTACAGAATTTGGCCAAGTGGGTCGCCGCACAACCTAGAAAAGACACCATCAGGCAAAACTTCCCATACAATAGCTCAGCTCTTGTTGTGACAGCCTGGAATAAGTATTCCATGTACGCTGGTGCAGAGATGGACACGGAGCCAACGCTCATGGGCTTGCCATTCACCCCAACGTCACTGGTAGACGGACTGGTATTCTTGATTCAAGGAAAAGAGGCAAACGGGGACATTGTTGCGGCCATGTCGCTGACTGAGAAAGCATGGGAACATCTGGATCGGGACAACAAGTTCAGAGGATTTAAACCTGCCGTGAAAGGTAGTGGTTGAGATAGACAGCGCGCAGTTTGAAACTGGCGCAAGTGAGAGACGAAAGAATTATCGGAATTGAGGCCGCTTATAGAATATAAAATATAGAATATAGAATATAGATAGATAGATATTTCCTTATTTCTTTTTTAACAATAGAATGACTTTTTTAACATTGTGTCGGATTAGATATTCTTTTAGTAATCATGCATCACGACTGAACCTATCAACTAGCCATCGGGAGTCGGACAAATTTCGCTGGTGTTCGGATTATCAGACACCGAAACTATGAACTAGCCCCCAACCTTGGGGGTGAACCTCATGCATGCAACCGCAACACAGCGATTTTGAAACACTAAAAATTTCAATGAAATGAATGAATACGAATAACTTGGATTATTGTAGATTCTTCTTGATAGCCCTGCAGATAGTTCAACGCTCATAATGTAGTCTACCTCGTTCGTGGCAGAATTTTGAGATTGGGGGGGAAAGCAATTGGCGCGCGATTAGTTTACTGGGTGTGGTCTAGTGGTGTGGGGTGCTTATGTTCCAGGATTGATCAGATTGATATGAGGTGATTGGACAGGTGACCGAACATCTTCATGTGGAATCCAATACGGAATTTATTTATAGGCTCGTGTTGGCATCCAATTTCATGAGAACTGCTGAGATACATCGTTCCAGAAGTCGCTCACTCACGATGGCTTCCTCGCCTTTTGTACTGAGATGGGGCATTCTGGCCACAGGGGCCATTGCAACATGTCTGTGAGTCATCGCTGTATTTCGCGCTCGCATATTGACAAATCAGCGCAGACTTTTGCAAAGACCTTCTCACTGATCCGGAGACTCGTGATGTTCGCGACATTCGCCATGAGATTGTAGCTGTCGCTGCATCGACCTCGCATGAGAAGGCTGCCAAGTTCGCTGAACAGCTGGATGCGCCGTACCCGATACGCGCCTATGGGTCATATGCAGAGCTAGTGGCCGATTCTCACGTTGACATTATTTACGTGGCCACTCCGCATAGCCATCACTTCCAGAATGCAATGCTTGCTCTCCAAGCTGGAAAACACGTGCTGTGCGAAAAGCCATTTACCGTGACTGCCGCTCAGACCAGAGAGCTCGTGAACGTTGCGAAACAGAAAGGGCTATTCCTCATGGAAGCTGTTTGGACGCGTTTCTTTCCAATTTGCAAGGAAATAGAAGCTCTCGTTCAGTCAAATGAGATTGGTCCCGTGTATCGAGTAACAGGCAAGTAAAACCTTTGCTTGTAGGGCACAGGGTTGACGATGATGAATAGCCGATTTATCCAGGAACAGATCACTTCCGAATGGGGAGCTGGACTACGAAGAATCTCACAGAATGGTCAACAAAGACCTAGCCGGAGGTGTATTGCTTGCTTTAGGCGTTTACCCATTAACCTGGGTATTTCAAGTTCTTTACCACGCCCAACCTCAGGAAAGCAGAGAATTGCCATCCGTTGCTGCGGCGGTCAATAAGTACAAAACAGGAGTAGACGATTCAACAAGCATAATTTGCCATTTTCCCAAGCGAAATGCGATGGGAATTGCGACGAGCTCTCTGCGAGTAGATCCCTGCATAGACAGCCCGGCTATCCGGATCCAGGGCTCCAAAGGCGAAATCCAAGTACAAGGGCCAGCATTCCGACCGCTTCAGTACTCCGTCAAGAAATATGGAAGTGACCAAGGCGAGGTATTTCATCATCCTATTCCCAGAGACGAGAAGCGTGATTGGGGCAACGGAACATTTTGGGAAGCGGACGAGTGCGCTCGGTGCATTAGGGATGGCAAGCAAGAAAGCCAAATTATGTCATGGGAAGAGAGCATTGCAATCATGGATACGGTCGACTTGGTACTTAAACAGGGAGGGGTCACGTATCCTGAACTGATCACGTCAACTGTATACGATCAACAAAGCCCTCTCAATGCAGGAAGGGCAAACTAGCAAGACCAACAATAAATAAATTCTCTGGTAGCAAAAGAATTTCAGGCTAAACTTTAGAGCCATCTACTTTCAGATGTAGTTAAAATATGACTATTTCTTGGACGCAATAGGTTGGCGACTGAATCAATAATAGTAGAGGGGTCTAACTACAATTGAAGCACAGAGTGGATAGAGCGGAAGATTTTATGTCTGCATACTGAGCTCTATCTAAATATCATCTGGTTGTTGGCCCTAAGAAGAAGGCTGCAAGCCTTTAGACCACTTTCAATTCTCTTTTTTGCAGTTTTTGCATCTTCTTGGTCACGGTATCAGATATCGCCATCGTTATAAACATCGTACCAATACTGTGATGGTCAGCATCCAGAAGACAAGAAGGAGGGCGCGCGGAAACTTACACTCCGAAAACTCTAAATCCGCCAATTCCACGAATAAAATCTTCACCTACGCGACACTGGGGGCTGTCGGAGTCGCTCTTGCAGGAAAGTTCGTTGGACTGCGTCCATACGTATATCCCAGTCGCCGGAGGATCAAGCAACAAAAACCATACCCAAAACTTCGCAAAGGTACTCATAGACGCGGGATTTGACGGCCTAGAGAGCTGCGGGAAGCAGAAAACGGCAATGAAAGGCATTATGATGAGACTAGCCAGCTCAACCGTGCTAGCGATCATGCTTACCAAACTATGGTGTCATTGTTAGCTGTGTTGGTAAAAGGGAAAAAAAAGCTGGGATGAGTTGTGTTTACATTTCTTTGGGAGCCTCGCTCAGTTGGATTTTAAGCAGAGGAAGCCATGAAATGGTTACGGATATTATCCAAGGGATGCTAAATGCTATCACCAACACGGCCTCGTCGAGCACTTTCCGCCACCCTGTCAAGGGCAAGGGAGGCTCTTCAGCTTCAATATCCTCTTCTCTTTCGGGCACATATCCCGTCAACACCTGCGCCAAAGTAGCAGGGTGGCGATCGTATGGAAACACAGTGTCGGCGAAGTTGAAATCAGAATCTTGATCGCTGGCGGAATCCTGAGAGAAAGACAGGGACTTTGCATCGCGAACCGTGAAGCTGGACATTGTTGAATGCAGCACTTGCGACGGGAAAGGCTGAGCTGAGTGGGTCTAGGCTCTCGAAGAATAAAAGACGGGGAAGAAAGGGAAAATGACCATGTCCGCATTAATATGCACGCCATCCCTACAGTTAAATGAGATGGAGAAGTAGAGGAATGTTCTGGCCCGTTTTTACTAACCCCCACCACACCCAAAAGCTAGATGGTTGGCTAGTATCCGGCCGAGACATCATTGTCGCACTCGATGTACCATCCGTGTCCTAGTTGACTGTACTGCGAAAATTGACCCGGTGATATCAAGGCCAGATGACTGGGACTGAATGGTGTGATTTCAACATGCGCTAGCGAAGTCGGGTTAAAATCAGTCCTGTAGCTTGTATTTCTTACGTTTCATCAGAGGGGTGTTCAATACAAGGACCCAAATACAAATGCACACCCAGGCTTTTCAGAGGGAAAATGAAAATGAAAAAAGATAAATGGTGGATAGAAATCTCTCGAGGCAAAAAATCACTAGTAGTCGGAGATTTGCATCAGGCAAAAAGTTGAACTCTTATGCTGTCGCTGGCCTGGGTGATTTCAAGGGACCGCCAGCTTTCATTCATGCTCTCCCTTTGTATTCGGTGGGGCATACCGTTTGAGGAACTTTAGTAACCGAGATCATGTTCATTCCTCCATCCATGTGGGTTGCTCATTGGAATGATCCAGGCTCTAAGAGGGACTAAAGTGAGACCTCCCAATTAGATAGGATGGCGGCCGCTACTTGTCGTAAATGGATATTTTAAGTTCCGTTTCTTGATAAAAGTGTGGTCTTTGTGGTAGTCATTGACATGAAAAAAGGCGCACCTAATTCATTTTTTGATGAGCGTACAGAGACAAGACTTAGTCACGAGCTCGCTGTTTGTCGTAGGACCCTACGCATACCAGCAAGGCTGATCGGTTCTCGTCCTACTAAAGCACTATTCCCTATCCCACTTGGGTATTCACTTCATAAATATGTATAAGGGCCAAGGTACTAGGTCTATCTACAGTGCATTCCGTGGGGAGTATTGTGAGAGGCTGAGTATGAACAAGATAGGATTACAACCACCAGCAGGAAAGTCTGGTTTACTCTGGCTTGGCTCTCGTATCCTCCTGTGCCAACCTTCTCAGCACATACCTAGAAATATTTGCAGTACCCCATCAGGCGAGCTTATCGAAGGACAGAAGTTTGGGGTGTATAAGATGCGGATCAACTACATGGCAAACAAACTTTCCGAGTCCCCAAACGAGTAGTTTTTGAAAGCAGGTTCATTCAAAATGTTGAATTAATCATCGTCATTATCATAATAAAACTTAAACAATAGCCAAGGCCCATGAAACCATAATCCACCAGACCAACAAAATAGCAAATGGTGCGACTTTCAGTCCAACAATCACAGAATGGTGTCAAGAGATGTAGCTGAAACGCATTTGTTGACATCAAGCCAGCCTTTCCATTTTTCGCTGGAATACCCTATCGAACGCATTTTTATCAGCCCTTTCGCGCATTTACAGCTCCCCTTTTCCGCCCTCGCTGCTTTCTTGGTTCTCCTCCTTATCATCGGAATTCTGGTGTTCCTGCTGGTTGTCGTCGGACTTTTGTTGGCCCTCCTGCTTGTCGTCGGAATTCTGTTGTTCCTCTTGCTTGTCGTCGGACTTTTCTTGGTCCTCCTGCTCCTCGTCGGATTCTTCTTGGTTTTTCTTCTTATCACCCCTCACGTACCCTGGGTTACGAACAACCTTGATGACTATACCGTCGGGCGTGAAGCCACCCTTGGTGAAGTCATCGGTTTGGTAAGAAGGGTCGGAAGGGTTGAACTGGACACCGTAGGAGCCTCCATCATTATAGGGTCCAGTCTCGCTTTCGCAATCGTTCTTGATACTCTTGGCATCATAATCATCCTCGCCACCGTCCAGTGTAAAGGCAATATCCGTGTAGAGAACCTTGGAGTCATTGGCGATGATATGCTTGGCCAGCACAAGGACAGTCTGATACTTGTAGACGGTCCACTCAGCACAGGTGGGAGCCTCTTTAGCTGTCATTGTCCAGTAGGAATCTTCCCTATTCCTAGCTCCCTCTCCATATACTCTGAGATGTTCAGCGGCCATGTAGATATCGTTGCTATCAACATCCTGGGGAGTATCCCAGCGGCCGTTGTAGCAGTGCAGCTCCCTTTCGCATCCTGCAAAAACGCCAATGGCGCCGATCAGGGCAGTAGAGAGAGTAAGTAGAGTGGAGGGCATGATGATGACGATGAATTTGAGTGTGTGTTGGAAGCTAGAAGCCAGCTGAGGAGAAGCTGGCCCAGCGAGCTATTTGTACACGAGATATTGGTCTTTGGGCCGCAGTGTCAAGGCCGGATTCATGACCAGACGGCTTTTGCCCAGCATTGGGCGCGCAGTCGACGAATGTGATACGCTGGTTCTCGCATGCAAACCCCACAGCGGCGGGGACATCGCTTGGTGGCGGCGTGAAAATCAGGCAGCCCTCAACCAAAGGACGCATACACGAGTAAAGTATTGGAATAATTCCGTCCACATTTACACAGAATTCGCGGAATTAGGCGATGCTCTAGGGATGAGAGTTTCCGCTTCACAGGAGGGGCGGGCACGATTTAGACGATTTGACTGGAGCGCAGAAGCAATCTAACTCATAGGAAAAAGGAAAACTAGTCACAGGAAAAAGCATTCATACAATCCTAGGTGCGGAGAATACGACACAACATGAACTTCGCTATTCGCCACTCGTCAGAGCTGAGACAGTTATGTGAGGCCAGTAGCTGCAGAAGCACGATGCGTTGGCATATATGCCTTGCGTGAGGCGAGCCTTGACGAATGCACCAACCAAGACATATTGCGAACCATGGGGCTCCAAATCGAACAAAAATGTTTTCGGGCAAAGCTCTATAGTTTTAAGTTGTTTAAATGCATATAGGCTTGTATTGTATTTTCGTCCCCTTTTTTTTGCCGGGATGAGTGTGGTGGGGTCTGCAAGTGGAGGCTTACGCCCAAAATCCGACGTGGCAGTCAGCTGGGCGCGAGCTGATCGTTTTTCTGAGACAAGTTTTTAGAACCCACATAGATCTATGGCATACTATTGGCAAAAATGCGTGGGAAGCAGGGGGTAGCCATTTTGGCCTTCGGTGCCTGGACGGGGACTGTTTAGAGGTTGTGTTGGCGCTGCTCTCGAAGTACAGGGCACCAACACCCAATTATCACAAATGCAAAAGAAGTTGTCTCTCATGGTTTATGATACCAGTTCCTAAATCGCTAGCCAGAAACTAATGTTCCCAATCCTTTTGTCCTTGCCCTTTTAATAACGCCGCAGATGATTGGAAGAAAATCATTGTCTGGTCCCGCGGAATGTCCACTTCCCTCTCACTTTTGATTTCGTGCGCAAGCAGACCATGGAGTCGCATATTTGTCTCAGGTGTGAGGTATGGGATATCAATCTTTTTCGGCTTGCCGTCACAAACGATAGTTAGTGTCGTATGTTCGGGACTTTCCAGGCAAAACGAAGCCTCATCAAACGCCCAAGTTAGTCGTCCGACCAGTCCTCTTACGGACCAGGTTGAATGCATTGAAAACTGCTCGCTGTGCCCCGAACACAGAAACGGCACTGCGTCTTCTTGATACCAAAGTCCGTAGCCAAGAGCCCATAGGTAAAATTTCAATATGGAGCGTATCTATCATTGCTCTGTGATTGCGGATGCATCAGCCGACTAGGATAGCCGATTGAGTACAGTTATGTTCTGGCATACCTGAAAATATTCATCGTTTACATTTGCTTTTATTGCGTTGACACTAACTATTCGACGGCGAAAGAGTATCAACAACAGTATAGAGAAAGCACGAATACAAACACGATAGCATTTTACAGGAAATATTAATCGCCATAGAACATGCAAGTCGAGGAAGGACCCGCCAGACGCGCCAAGCATCACACAAGTAGAACTGAAAAGAGACGTAGCTGGCTTGGGGCTGCGCCGCATCCTCGAAAACAGGCCATACATAGTATTGCATGGCCAATAAACGGTTACATTGACAGTGGATTGTGCCGTGCCGCAATGCCGTGCCGCAATGCCGCCAAAGGAATAGATCACAGTTCACGACCAACGAATAGTTGCATTGGCGGTGGGCTGTTCAGGCCCCCTGCTAAAACCACCAATCAACAACATAACCGAACTGAACATTCCTTTCTAAATTGGTTGACTGAGCTAATTGACAAGGAATTTCGCAAGCTAGGGTGGTGCTATAGAAATTAACTAAATTGGTTTTGAGGACATGGCGCTATTAACGCAAGCTGGTTTGCCATTTGCTCTTCTCTCTTTCAAAACAGTCCACAATAACGTGACAAGGTACAATCAAGACAAATAAAATGTTGCATTTAGCGATTTCAACCAAATACTTGAGGCAAATACTGGTTCTGTGAATCGTGGTAATTCCTCGTTAGGAGTTTAGTTCAGTGCGGAACGGCTCGATGGAGGGACTAGGGCCCCGGTACGGATCTGTTGGAATCCCTGCAGCATCTAACCTGAAATTGCGTGGGAACCACGGTAGTCGTATTGTGCCCTTAAATTTTCCTTGCTCCCCCTTCTGCTCTTGTGTCTGTCGCCGTCGTCGTGAAAAAGTGAGGGTATAGCACAAGCCAAACACCAGGATGTTGAATTTTTGGCCCAGCCGGTCGGAACCACCGCAACGTGTGGCGGCGGATCGCGTTGTCCCAGTCGGCTTTTTTGACGACACCATCATTTTTCGCTCATTTGTTATGTACACTTTATTCGTGTTTGATGATGTTCTGGATGTACAAAAGCTCCGTGGGTCGCTCGAACGCGTAGTCAGTCGCCCTGGTTGGAACAAGCTAGGCGCCAGAATAAGACGCAATGTAAGCTCCACACGATCACAGTACTATTTCCAAGTCCACATCTAATAAATGCTGAACCCAGGATCGCGGGGAATTGGAGCATCACATACCAACTAGTTTCTCCCGAGATCGCCCAGCAATCGGATTCGACCACGTGAACCTGAGTGACCTGGCGGTGGAAGACCACCCCGCTGCATCGCACATCCCCAGGCCGCCCCTCGACGGCCGACCTGCGATTGTGGGAGACCCCGACGAACTTTCCGAATTGATCCATGGACCAGAAATCCCGAGGACGCTCGATGACTATCTCACTACAGACCGACCTGAACTAGGGCTGCGGGTCGTGTCGTTTAAGAATTCGACAATCGTCGTCTTGCATTGGATGCACCTTACTTGTGACGCCATCGCTAAAAAGGCACTTGTAAATGCTTGGAGCCTGATGCTTCAAGGAAGAGAGTATGAGATACCTGAGCCACTGGATCCCGAGGACTATGCTTTGAAGGATTTGGGAAAAGGCTCATCTGAACCCCATGCTCTCTCTGATCGCCGCGTATCTATGCCCGGTCTTGTGTCTTGGGTGTTGATGAATGCCTATAACTTGACGATTCGAAGCAAAGAACATCGCATGGTCTGCATGCCGGCGTCATACCTTGCCAAATTAAGGGAACGGGCTCTGGCAGAGCTTGCTGCTCAGTCAGCGGCTGCAGGGGAGAAAGAGGTGCCATTTCTTAGCGAGGGAGATATTCTTGTGGCTTGGACAACTCGTTTAGCAATGGCAAATCTGGCAAAAGGTTCCGAGAGAACTGTAAGCAATCACTTTGAGAGTCTGCAGTGTACTGGCTAACATAAATCAAGGTTGCTGTACAGCAAGCATACGAGTGGCGCCGTGCTTTGAAAGATATTATGCCAGCCGACAGGCCTTTCCTCAGTAATTGCGTCGGCTTTCTTGTTACCTTGATTCCTGCAAAGGATCTTTTCCAAAAGCCTTTGAGCTATCTAGCGTCTCAGATCCGCCGCTCGATAAAGGAGCAAGGCTCGCGCGAGCAGGTCGAGTCTTACGCATCGCTTGTCCGCCAAGACCAGCAAAATAAGGCGCCTCCATTCTTTGGTGATGGCCGGATGCAGTTGCTGATGTTCTCCAACTGGAAAAAGGCAGACATGTACGGTACCGACCTATCGGCTGCAGCGATTAAGCCACGGACAACACCATTGCTGCCGTCCTATGTGCAGAGCGTACAGGGACCATACAACTTCTCAGATGGAATCATCATAGTCGGTAAAGACGCTGAGGGCAACTATTGGCTTTCTGGATACAGGGCCAAAGGGCTTTGGGGAATGATGGAAATGGAAATGGCGGCGGAGGTGATTTAACATGGACATCTATGTGATCTTTTTTTACGGTGTGCGGCTGGCCAATTTGATATCCTTGTAACAAATCCTCACGAGGTGGGCATCTCGGCCAAAGCATCAAAAGGCAGTGAGGCGGGCAAACGGAAAATCGGGCCGGCCAGGGGCTGTCGCTAGAAAGTTCGCCAAACTATAAGGTACAGATCGACGTTCCTTGGCACCCTGAGAGGCGTACTGCACAGTCACGGAAAAGGCAAAGTAAGCAGGCTAGCCTTTTACTTTTCTTCTGTAGGAATGTGAGCCCACGGGCTAGAACCTATCCTCCCGAATCTTAAAATCACGACCAAAACGGCTATGTTACCTTCTTGGTCATAACCAGCAGATGAATCATGACCCATATCAACCAGCTTGCTCTATTAATTATATGAATAAATCTGTATCCTACACATAGGCAAAAGAGTCAAACATACGTAGTGTAAGGCTGCGACCAATGTCCCAAAAACTCCTTGGCTGGCGCGTTAGCGTTCACGCCACATCGAGCTACTCTCGAATCGGCCACCAATCCCAACCAAAGCTTGACATACCTTGACATACCGGTAATCTAAGTTTGAGACCATCTAATTTCGGCTAAAACAGCTGTCTGCGATTTTTCCATCTTTATAAGGGGATTTCTGCGGGGTGAGGTCTCGCAATCTTTTCAACGTCTACACTTAGTACCCCCAGTACATGACGACTGCTTGACGTCACTACGTTAATCGACATCGGATCAAATTCTCGCTCCCCGATACCTAGTCCAGAATTGCCGCTCAAGTTTCGCCTCTAGCTCCTCTGTGTTCAACAACTGGTTTTAGAAGGCAATGGAGAAGGAGATTGACCCAAACAGCTACTTGGTATGACAAATATTCGAATAGCCCTTCCATCTCTAATGCCTGCTAATAGCTGTAGATCTTTGAGTGGTGCATGTTTGTATTATGTCTTGTTGTGGTTGGCACTCGACTTGCCGTGCGCTCTTGGAAGCGCATGTGGTCATTTTGGGTCTCTGAGGTGTTTCTTGTCCTGGGACTTTTGACATTCCTCACTCTCACGATTGGAGATACATACGTAATCACCACAAGTGATGCAGGATTCCAAAACTACTCTGAAGAAAACTTTCAAGAGGTATGTCGAAACCAGTCATGTCAAGATGAACCATTAACAGACAAGACAGTGGCTATTCGGCGGCAATATAGTATTCGACCTTGGCCTGTACCTTCCCAGGTTCAGCTTGCTTGCGTTTTACAATGAGTTATTCCCAATATCTGAAGAAGGCTTAAGAAAGTGTCTATACGCCGTGATGGTTTATACCACTTGTGCGTTCATTACGATTGGGTTCGAAGACCTGTTTTGGTGTGGCTCTGACCTTTCGCAAAACTGGTATGTTAAACGGTTTATTTACGAGAATTTGCTCTTCTCAACGGTTCGCCACACTCCATTTTATGCTAACGACAATCCAAATTTCAAGGCTGTATAATACAGATTGCTCGTTGTTGCTGGCAAAGAAGAATTTATACATCAACTGGTCAATCGGCATTACCTCAGAAATATTGAGTAAGACACCACCTTGAATAAGTGTAGGTCATGGCTGAACAAAAGAATCAGTATTTGCATTACCATTTGGAATGTTACGAAGATTAAAGTCTACCCCTCGAAGAGAGAAAATGGGCATGATTGGAATTTTTGCCATTGGCATCCTCGCAATACTCGCTAGCGTTGCTCGGTTTACTTATTCCGCACTCAAATTACCTATGGGGAATATTTGTAAGGTGTTCCATGATCATCATCACGCGATTATGGCATGCTGACCTTTGACATTACAGACATGTTTGGAGCAGCTGAAATAACAACTCAAATGGTTGTCGTGGCACTCCCAGCGTTAAGACCCTTGCTTGGAGTCGTCAAAAAGTTTCCCAGCTATGTAGACTCACGCTTCAGTCGAGGCAGTAAGAGTGATAAAAGCCGAGGGGGCTCAAGCAGCACAGGGCAAAGTAGTGCGGTACTGGAGGCTGGTTCGGGGCATGGTGATAACTATGATCTCCCCGACCTGAATGACACTCGCTGGGGGGCCGAGGAGCAGAAATAGAATGAAATATTCTTCTGGATAATTATTTTACTATTCTCTATAACCATAATAGGCACTAAATTGATCGGCGGCGTAAGGCGTATCTAGCTTTGTCTCAGATCGATACGATTTCAAGGTAGACACCATACATTGCAATTCGGATAGCCAATGCAGAAATCATAGACGAAACAGAAGGGAATCCGGATAGATAGCTGCTTAATCAATAGGAATTTTCAACATTTAATGCTGTTCTGACGCTTGAGTAGTTATCGAAACAAATGTTCCTTCCCATAGAAGCAGAATGCATAGAATCAAACCACTGCAGGTCAGTTGGGGCGAAAACTCATCCTCCCTCCGGGAGCATGCATCAAACCTTTTTCCTTGACTCTACAAAATTCATAATCTGAGGGGAAGTATGAGATCAGAAGAGGGGTTACCGTTAAACGGACCTCCATCCCGTAGGCCGGAAGTAGTCTTGGCAGGTGGGTCTCCGAAGATTCCCTACCGACATCCTCGCAATGGGGTCGGACCTGTTACTAGCTACCGCATCCCGACGCGGCTTCATGCATCTCAACCAACTTCAAAACTTCCCAACCGAATGTCTGTGAGAGGGTTAACTGTACCCACACGGCCAACTTTCTTGGGAGGCTCCCCGTAGATTTTCTTTACATTCGTTTTTCATATTTATAATGCAGCGACAAGGGATTTGATCCATCCTCCCTTTTGGGGGGGAACGAAAAAGTCCCGAACGTCATTCCTGACCGTCTGCTCATCAAAGCTTACGCTAGACCCATCCATCCTTGATAGATGACAAAGGAGTCCTCGACCGGCGGAGGGAAGTAATTAAAGGGACGACAAGTCCCGTCGTCGCAGTCGTACGGCATGCGAGCGAACATTCCCTCTTCAAGTCGGGCACCACCAGCTTCAAAAAACTCGACACCATCATCCTTGGTCTTTGCCCAAAATAGCTTTACCCTTTTCGGTACCGGAAGGTCGTAAAACGGTTTCGATCTTAACCTAGACCTTTTCTTATAGTCCGGTAAAAGGGACCTCAAGAGTTGACACTTTTCTAATTTCTTTTCTAGGTTTACACCCTTTTTAAAAAAGTATTTGTTTTTGCGGAAGCGGTTCCAAGCTGGCTCGAAACCTCCTAGTTGGAGTTCATCCCAGTAGGCTTGTTCTGCCTCCCTCTCACGAACCACGAGGGGGACATCGGCCCAAGTATTTTCTACCAGGATATCAAAGAACTCCTTCTCTTCCTCACGCAACTCCTTTGTGCTATTTTTCAATTCCCTCCTCTCCCACCCGCGGGGACACGTCGTCCAACGGAACTTTGAACTGGGAGGCTCCGGCAACTTGCACTCTGAGTGTTCCCCAATCTTTTCTGACTGATTGGGGACGCTATTTAAATAATAGAGTTCTCGTTGCCACAAGCGAGCTTCCTTCAAAGACGCGTCCGTGGCTCGTATCTTCAAGCCCCGCACAACACTCCTTCCAGATTTCTGTATCACCCTTTTCTTCTTCTCCAAAAACCACGCAGAAAACACGGTGCGTGCCAACGACCCCTTAGCGAAACCCTCTAGGAACGTGTGATGCGAGCTGGCCAACGAGTTGGCGTCCGAAGACTTAGTCAGCGTTGTGCATCGAACCACAGGTATAAGCTTAGGTTGTCGGTACCACCGGCTTTTAAAAAAAGTTGAATTTAGAGAAAAATGGTAATTATGAACCATGGTCTTTCCAACGGAGAGTTTTAGTCCGACCTTTCCTACAAATTGCGACCACCTTTGGTAGTCTTCACGAGTGGATCGAAAAACGATGTCATCGCCGTTAACCCTAACGGGTACAGACTCATCGTATATAAATCGAAACGCTGTGTAGTTTTGTAGGCACAAGAGCGGGAAACACAAGAGCGAGCCCATTAGCTGGCGAGTAATCTTGTGTTCTTCTCCTCCCACCACAACAGTAGCGTACAGAAGATCAAAGGCTGCCTTTTTTATAAATGGAGGAATATGAACGCTATTCCTAAAGGCGACCTCAAGAAAGATCTTCGCGGTACTCAGTGGTAGGTGGTCCGTGGCCGCTTCATAATCACCTGAAACGAACACTTCTCCTTCTTTCCGGGTAAACTCCTTGAAACAAGTCGGTTTGGCTTTGCCGCGCAAAAGCCATTTCTTTGTCGAGATATGCTTGTAGAGAGCGTCGTGGAGGGGTCCCAGGACTTGAGCACTGGTGGACATGATTGTCACGGCTCGGTCCTTGCCATCGCACGGCGCTATTGAAAACTTTACAGAATTATCAATCTCTCCCTCGTACTCGAAGTTTGTACACTTAAGTCCAAACTCGTACCTATCGGGAGCCAATGATCGATAACCTCCTTTGGCTCTACCATTCT
This sequence comes from Calonectria hawksworthii, assembly GCA_020975415.1. Taxonomy (NCBI): domain Eukaryota; kingdom Fungi; phylum Ascomycota; class Sordariomycetes; order Hypocreales; family Nectriaceae; genus Calonectria; species Calonectria hawksworthii. The sequence continues at coordinate 2,687,758 of JAHXZK010000005.1, read as the reverse complement.
CTTTGACCGACTTTATCGTCGGGGTGTACCCTTCTACAGATGCGAGATAACAGTCTTTATCCCACCCTTTCCTAAATTGTTCTTCCGCTATCTTCCGAACGTGGCGAAGATAGCCGTTTGGCAACTCAGGGTCTTTGGCGGTGACGCGACGAATAAAGTCATCTGCTGATACCGGAGAAGCTGGTAATACCTTCCTCCAGAGGAAGAGGGAACCGGCTATTGTCAATCGGCTGTCGGGTCCTAACCCGGAGACAGCCGTGGCCCAAGGATGGGCCGAGGTTTCGAGGAGTCCTGTCGAAAACTCCTTCAAATCTTGTAAACCCCAATCTTCAAGCTTGCTAGGCACTGGAAGAGTCACGCTGTACGCGCGTTCCAGCCTATTTGCCAAGCCTCTGAAAAGAGAGCGGGGTTTCGACAGTGGGTCTTCACTGCGGCTTAAATGCTCAGTGACCATTGTCAAAACTTCTTTTATACGCGCTGTTCACCGCGAGGTAACACGTATGAGTAAAAGAAATTTGGCCGTCTGGTTTTTGACGACGATGGGATATTCCATCCGCCGCAGCAAACAGAATATCCATCAGAGTGAATTGCAATTGCTATCATCATTATGACATGGCACATACCTGTGTATACGGCCTATCAGTGGGGTTGATCCAATATATCCACTGATGGGCGTTGTAACTTTTCTTGTCTTCATCTGCCAACCTTTTGTATAAGGCTTATTTCCTCATTAAGAATAGTCGGTCCGGAAACGGGACCGTGGCTGTCAACCCGGACCGATTGTCACATGGAACTCGGGCCGAAAATTAAAATTAAGCTAAAAGCCGTTTTCTAAAAGACTTTCACGTGGTTTGCGTGCATTCTAGTTGTTGATTTGTTCACTATAAATCCAATACCAGGATTCAAGATAGCAGGAGCTCCTAAGGCATTGCTGTCCACTTGAAACAAATCACCCCCAAATATACCCAATCTAAAAGTAAAGAACACCAAGCCCTAGATAGATCTGGACTCCTTAAACTACATACATTTACGGCTTGGGCCGTTGCTCAATGAAGATTTGTCATTATGGTTGGTCGCATTTCTTTGGCCCACGTCTCAATTGACAACCTATCAATCTTCCCCCAGCAGGATCCGCCCGTAGCCGAGTGGTCGAGATTGACTACCGTCAACCACGACGAAGGCTGAGTCCCCTCTTGGACGAAGAGGAAGCAACTACTAAAGCCCAGATTCGCCATCAGATTTCCGCTCCTTATGCACAACTTACCCACTCGATTCTGTCTTCCTCGTCAGTTCTGAAGTTGCCATTGGCTCCCACAGCTGACATCAGACAGCAAGCTCCCCGCGATCACGCACGACAGGATGCTTCACGGTTTTTTTCGAAGAATACAGTACCATTTCAGAGGCGTTCCGCTTTGGTCCTCTATTTTTCTTGCTCGTAAAGCGCTCTAACTTAGCCAATCACACCATGGACCCAGGTAAGGGTACTCGAAGCAATGGTTGCTCTGGCGTCGTCGCCTTTGACAATGAATCAGCTGTAGTCAAGGCTATTCCTGAAATGCACAACCGCGATTCAGTATAAAAGTATCTCGCACATGATACAGTTCCTGGATATCTTCAATATTCGGGGCTTGTGGAGTTTACGTCGCATATTTGCTAATATCTTTGGCAAAGACTGTAAAATTAAAGCATTAGGGTTCACAAAGCGTTCAGAGGAGATGGCCCTGGCAGCCATATTCCCGCAAGTTCTGATGAAGAGGAATGCCCTTTGTTTACTTATTAAGGAGCTTCAACGCACATTCTCAGCCAGTTGCAATTCCGATGCAAAATTCAGTCCAATATCTTGCTACTTCATCCTCAAAAAAACAACAAGTATTGTTCATTCATTGTTCCAGTGGCTACACCGCATGAAAGTTTACTATCTCCAGTCCTCTTAGAAGATATGAATGGATGGATTTGATATAGCTATGCTATTAATACACTTCTACTCGAACCCGTAGAAATGTAGTGTCTAGACAAACAATGTCCCTCTTCAAACAACAGTCTTCCATTCACCAGAATCGGTGAATTGAATGGTGGTAGTCTGGCCGGGAGAGGGTGCGACACTGATAAACTTGCCGCGGAAGTGAGTGATCATTGTGGAAGACGCGACATCTTGCTGGAACCAAAAGATGACCTTGGGAAGCGGAGTCAATGTGGTCATTCCAGGAGGTATTTGGTAAGGGCTGATGTAAACTATGGAAGTAAGTGGTGTGTCAGTGCAGTACTCCAATGCGAAATAATTCCAGGAATCACTCTTGGTGATTTCCTCGGAGATAAATACGTACCAGGAATCCAGTTGCTACCATCTTTCATGCTAAGCAGAATAGAAGCTGGCATCTCGTTGCTGAACCCAATCGAATCCGGGTCTACGTTCTCGGTATCGCTGAAAGTCTGGATTTTAGTCCACCCAGCAGCAGCGTAAGTCTCTCCGAACTGAATGTTCTTGCCCTTGGCGAAGCCCTCAATTTTGGCTGGTCCGTAAATGTTAGCAACGGACCCAAGGAGGCTGCACTGCAATGGAGCCTTTTCTATGGCATTCTCTCACCTCCTTTACTGAATACAATGGTAGTTGCTTGGATTTGATACTCCTCGGTCCATGAAACGCTCAGCGTCGGTGCCAGGGATTCTTCAGTCGTTAGCATTCTTTGAGAACTCGGTTCTCCTATATTAGGTGGGCTTACTGATGGTCTTGGCGAGGACATTGTAGACTTCCTTGCCGCTGGCGTCCTTGGTTGCCTTGGCCATACAAAGGCTCATACCAGAAGAGTTGAAGTTATCGACCCACTGGTCAGCTGAGAAATATCATTAAAATCGGGATCATAGATGCGCCAAATTGAATGCTCACCGATGTTGATCTGAACACTGTAAGAACCCATGTTGAAAGAGTTGGGGGTGAAGGATCGGTTGATTGTTTGCAAAGTGATTTGGAAATCTGAAGTTATTATGGTGCTTGATGGATTGTGTTTGTGTTGTTAAATAGCCACGATGCAGGTCTTTATATTCCTTTGTACTCTCTAGTCTACAATCCATGATCACGTTCCATTGCACTTCGGTTCGTCTCCCCGCCCATAGACGCCTCACGGGATGAGTGAATTCCGCACTTCCCGGCCAATCAAGCCAGCATTGAAGTCAGCAGGACAATCCTGTTGCACCGCCCGTGCCGCCGTGATGCCCGAAAAGTGTTTAATCTTCAATAGTTTCATCTAGGGGCAAGTCTGGACTCTTCACAAGGTTCTTTCCGACATTGCGTACAACTCCCGTGTTCCCAATGAACACCCAAATTGGCCGACTCATGGAGTAGTCCACCGGAGGCTTTTGCAAGACGGCACGTTGAGAACCACCATTCGTCTAAATTATGCATGAGTGGCTCATTGGCTGCTTATGGCGCCAAGTTTGGTCCCCGAGATGTTTTGGGAAGTGCCAGAAGTGCTAACGTATGGTATGGCCAAATACGGCCAATAATATCGACGGCGGAGTTTTAGCTCCAGTCTTATCCAGAGGCTATTTGTTCAATTTGGATACAAGAGGTGTCGCTAAGCGGCTAAGCCAAAGCGCTAAGCCCTATAATTGCGTAGCATCAGCCATAGCGTCCACGGCCCGGGTGGTGGGCGACTAAGAAACGCTACGAGTTCAGCTCCGGTCAAGCTGAGCCACCTTTGGGCGTGTACTTGCCGATACCCTGAAGCTTGCCCTTTTATCCCGGATTCATAAATTGCGGTCATTACATGCCGACAATATCCATGATTGAAATGGCAAACCTTTTCCCATTGGTATCTTCATATCCCGACTTACGCCACTTCTACACTAGCCGCAATGGAGCCCTTCGTCGTCGATCTTGTCAGCGCTATCCCACAGTTCACCACTTACAACGGCAAGATGCAGCCCGCCACAGTCAAGAACAAAACCAGTAACCTTTGGTCGGGAGTCACCCCGGACCAGTTCAACGAGGGTCCCACGGGGTCCAGGCAATGCGCCACCTTTCGACTGTTGAAGTCGGAGACTGGACAGGATTGGAGCCCAATCCAGCTCAAGTTGGAGGCGCACAGCTCCGTTGTTCCAACATGGTACAAGCCGCCAGACCAGCCCCCTGCCAAGTTCAAAATTATGGCGCGCTTCGACGGGCGGGGTGATATCCTTGCCTCCGACGAGATGGAGGTAACATCCCCCGCAAGCGGCATCATCCGCATCGGGAGGATGCATGTCGTGGCCCCGGTTCATGAGATACCGTTTCGAAATGCCGGTGACTGGACTTGGATCCTGCAGAGGACTGACATTACAGGTGATTAGCGTCCCCCTTTCAAACATGTTGAACGCACCTGATGGGTCGGTTTGATGCCCGCTTACATGCCTCCCCGGCAAATGATGTTTTACTGATTCGTCACTCTGCGAGAACTACCAGTTCCCGAAATTCCTGCCTCACGACAGACTCGTCTAGAACTCTGTTTTGTGTTTGCTGCACTGCCGCCCACGGGACCTTGGGACTTTGACAAGACGGCCAAAGTTCCGACCCGACCTGACTTCAAAGACAGCCACTTTATTGACCTGTTTCGTCTTTTCCTTCCGAGCCAATGGGAGGTCAATGATAACAGCAACGACGACACATCGCTACTCGCATGGTACGCCAACAGCGTCGTAACCACGGTCTGGTCATTTGGTGTGACACCCCACAAGGAGTATCCGGACAGACCCGTCACCAAGCTTGATGTTGTGGGTGGCGGGAGCTTCTACCTCTCCCCGAGGCCCGGTGTTCCGCGGCAATATTTCCAGCCGCAATTTGGAGGCCTGTTCGAGCTGAGACGCTGGATACTCGGGCTGTATGCATACTGCAGCATTTTTGACCTAGCCGCCCTCACACAATTGGGCTGCACTCTAGTCCAAGACGCTGACGGAAAGGAACTATTGGATTCCAAGTGGCTGGCTGCAACGGGAAACGCCTCGCTTGGTCAATTCCACTTTGGGTATGTCAATTCTGGACCGCTCTTTGGATGGCTGAGCCTCCCTAACTGCAACTCGCCCATTTTCGGGTCTGGCGGTGTCTCGGACCCCAAGTCGGACGACGATCGGTTCCCTCTTCCATGGACGGCTTGGGTCGAAGTGATGCTTCCAGGCCAGCCACTTCCCACCGTCCTAGATGCATCGCAAGGGCTCGGGTCACCGGTTCGGCCCCCCAATGGCACTAAATCCAGGGCTGAATATCTCGCGCTGAAGGTCGATGCCAGCTGGCCAAAGGCTTCGCGCTTGCCTGCCAGGACTCCTGAGATGGGTAACGCCGACATGGTGCTCTGTCGTAAGTTAGACCCGTGGAGACACAGCTTACACTTTCTTGCGAATGCTTGGAGCTGACAGACACCGCCCAAGATTCTACCCCCGAGACGCACCTGAACCGAATTGGAGTGTTGGGTATATCGAATAATGTATTGTGACTGGACCAAGTCAAGAATTTAATGTAGCAAAGCTTCATCTAAATGGTATCATGGCTAAATGGATGGAAAGTAACAGAAATATTTTCTTAAATTGGTAGCCCAAAATTTGTTCATCACCCTGTAAAAGTGAAACTCATCATCATGCAGCCAACTGAGTAGCAGTCAGAGTAAAGAGTAAGAGTAAGATACATCTACTAAGGGAAAGTTCAACTAAAATAAAATAAAATTCCATCTGTCAAGTGAATTCCGTAGCCAGCATCATCAGTGATTTGCCGCGATGCAGTAAAAGTGAGCAAAACATTCAGCACAGTCCATATCCTTGTTCACATTTGGCTCGCGACCTTGCAGATACCGTGCCTCGACATTTTGAAGTGCATGGCTGAAGCCAGTATTGTACCGAAAGAGCACTTGGCATCGCATGCATCTTGAAGCGATCCTAAACCCAGGACAAGACATCGGTAGAGCTCTCTCTTGACCGTGGTCGAAGCGCCTGGCAGCGGGTTGGTTTTCGATCAAGCCTTCCCTGAATTCCTGCAATTCCACGCTCCACGCTGCAAGATGCCTTGCTCCATCGTCGTGGGCTGTTTTGAGGTCGTTGCTCGCTTCCCTGATCGTCTGTACTGCCGCCGCATTCGCAATCGGTGCATTTCCGATTCGAGCAGTTCGGCAGGTCGCAATGAAATTCCTTATAGTCGAGAAATCAGGCCAGCGGTCCTTTGATGTCGTAACGACAAACGTTGGCAACACAGCCGTAGCCGTCGCCGGAAGACGCCCCTGGCATGCAAAGGCAATTTTTGGGATGCCTGCCAAACCACCACGCCGGTGCTGTAACCTTAGGGTCGTAAATGATGCTTGCAGATTTTCTATTGATTATTGTCAGTCACTGAGTGATGCATCATAAGTAACAAACATACCAACTGAAGTGGGCCTCCTCAAATCCGTCACGATTCGGAGAAGGAGCTCCACGACTCCATAGGCAGGAATATTGGGGAATGTATTGTTGCGTCCTACGTTAGATACAACGCTGACAATAGATGGCGTGTTTAACTGTTGTCGCAACATGTTGTCGGCCATCCACACGATGTTGAGGACCCATTGATACTCAGCACCAAAATCATAATCTCGGCCTCGTTGGAATCGTCTGAAAGCGCGTGGGTATTCGTTTATTACTTTCAGACATGCCGCCAAGGGGCCGTAGACATAGTAGGCGATCAGACGCACCAGTCGCCGGGCATCTACGTAGATACCCGCAGTTGGAGGAGGAGGCGTAGTGGAGTTCCGGAGAGCAGAGAGAACATCAATCAAGTCCCTAAGGACAAGAGCAAGCCCGCTGCATGCCTGAATACAGCCAAAGGTACGGGTAAATCCTGCCTGTCGAAGCTCGTAAGAGCAGGTAGCCACGGACGGGCCTGGGGAGACAAAATTGCCAGCTTCGCGGTAAACAGACATATTTTAGTGTGTTAAGAGGTATATGAAGACCTGAGTTGCTTGATTATTGTGAAGATATGATGAGGTTTGATTGATGTTTGAAATCCAGAAACCACTGACAATTGCGAACCTTGGTGTTAAGTTGCCTCGATCACTTGCTAATAGTACTATCTGCACGCTATTCCCTATGGCCCAGCAAATTTCGGCGACCATCTACACGGAGCTCCAATTCATGGTCTGGACTCATGATCGAACTCGACATGTCTCAGCCATGAAAAACGTGGCGAGCTGAACCACCAGCACTGATCAACTAGTAAAAGCCACGGTCCTCCTGTTTAGAGTCCCCGATATCAAACCATGCTTCCCCGATGGGATGCACAACCCCGCGTCTCTATTGGATGTCTCTGCCGAAAATCCCGGCAGATGGTCCAGCTGATTACCTTAATGCTGATACGTGGCACGGCTGCAGCAATAGTTCGTCTCATTAGCATTAAGTTGGCAATTTTGTGTTGCATCCTGCAGACACGCAAACGCCACAGCGCTAACCATCTATCCAACCATTACTAAGCCACCACTTGAGTCCTACCAGTGACAAATCCTCTCCTCTTTCAGCGACGTAGAGCAAAAAAGTCATTCTCAAAAGCGCCCTGATGGGTATGTCAGATTAAAAGCTCGCATCTCTTCACAATCCCCACCTAACTTCTCATATTCTTTGCCGTCTGTTCCTTTGCAACCTTAAATTCGTAACCAAACATCCATCATGTCTGGCTCATTTTCCGAGACCAGGTTCCGCGAAATTCAGACTATTGTAGGCAGTCCGACAAATGGTAGGCCATCGCTCTATTGTCCCCAATTTCTCTTTCCCGAAGCATCACTGACAGTTACATTTAGGCGGTCCGGCGGAATACATGAAACGCCTTACTGCGGAAACCGACAAGGATGGAAGTTTAGGTGCCTATCTTGACTGGTCCTTCAAGCAGCCCGTCTCAATGAGCATGGCTGAGCAAGCTCCAAAGAATGTACTGAACAAGCTGTTCAACACGCGCTACATCAATGAGGAAGCCGTCATGGATCTTATTGCGGATCTCAAATTCTCAGTCTCTGAGAATCTTGAGGCCGCCAAGAATGCCACAGACCTATTCGTCGTGGCAACAGACCCAGCGGCCATGGCACCAGACTATGAACCGCCAGAGACCATACCACCAATGGAACAACAAGTCGGCGACCTGCCAGTACATCCTGGCTTTCTTACAACTGCCGTAGCCTCTAGTGGTACCCCATCGCCGACTACGGGTGCGGAGGAATCAGCAACGGCGTCAGCACCTATTCAGCTACCAAAACTCATCCTTCCGATCGGGAGGCTCCTGCACAAGGATCTGCGCCCAGTTGATAAACTTGGTGACACTGGATTAGATCGAAGCCTGAACCAGCGCGAGTTTGAAGATACCAACTATGTTGTCGCTGTCGACGCTGTGAGCCCCGATCACTCCGTTTGGATCATTTTCAATCGCCAATACCTAAACGATGCCGGGGACCGGGTTCCAGTAGATCCAAAGGTGGCACCCATCGTATTCCCAGGCTGGAACACCAACCCCGATGCCGCGCAGTTATTTTCGAAAGCAAAAGGTTGGTTTGATCAGTATGGGTCGGTCGATTTAGATCGCATCAAGGGTCCAATGAGCAGCACAATAATTACGGGTGCTGTCACCTTTGAGGTTGCCAAAACAGAGGATGTTGCCAAGGCATTCAGTGGGACAGGGCCTGCTCCAGCGGCCGCGTAGTTTATGTATTCAGTCACAATATGAGAAAGCGCTTTCATCTACTCCAGTTTCTCTCCTTCTCATTATGGCGAAGAAATGCGCTAGCTACACACCAAGGCCGCATCCCTTCATGCAATAATAATAGCATACATGCGCCAAAATATTTCAAGAGTTGGTTTTAAAATATGTATACTATGGCATTTGCAGCCAGCAACCTTGCCCTATCCTTGTAGGATACTCCATGAACCTAAAACTCCCCAGTGGATTGCCAGGCCCAGGTGAAAGTTACTCGTGGCAGCACTCTACTGTGAGCAGTTTAGAGCAAGAACAAACCGCCCCGCATGATTACTAACCATTTCACCATGAGACTATTCAGTCAGATGTAGGGGTCATGAAACTTTGAGGCACAGTACGGCCCAATCAGGAAACATTTCGCCTACAGAATAGAGGAGGGCCCCATAGCATAAATATGAGGGCTTTTTAGGCACAGGTGAGTAAATTAGCTTTATTTTGATACATTTCTATGAAATTGGCACTTCCTATTTTTCGTATTTTATAACCAGTCTGCCCCATTGTCTCCACCCAGACTCACCTCCCAGCAAAATGACAAATGCACGGCTGTCCTGACTCATTGACAGCGATACAAGTTGCATGCAAGCTGACAAAGACTATGCATGCCTCATCATAATCTTATCAGCGTGACGTCTCACCCGAGGATATACGTCCAGATAGGCTGTGGCACCCATCCACGCATCCAAATGTCCCTTGCCAGCAAACACCTCTCTCTCGTACCACTGTCTTCCGTGGGCGTTGCAGAGGGTCGTGTACGAAGTATCGGTGTTTTCGGCCGTGAAAACCATGTTCCCAGTTCCTGCTAGAAATAGGATCGGGACGCCTGCCAATCGATTAATGTTCTCGGGCGTCACCAGGTTTGTGTATGCCGGTCCATTGGCCGTGACATCCTCAACCCTGCCGCTATTCATGAGCCAGCCAAGAGATTTCATCGATGTACCCCCCAAGAATCGATCAAGATTTTTGTGGGTAGCCTCGTTCAGATTCTCGTGGGTCCAGAGCCTGCAAAAAAGGGTTTAGCTTAATTGTAATTCGGATCTGCGGGTCCCAAGATTCACTTACCGGCCAAATACGAGTTCGCTTCTGTGGCACACAACGGATCGGCACGTCTCACGGGCATCGCCGACGGGGTAAAAGCGCAAAGCTTGGTTGAGAAGCTTCTGCACGTACGAGTCGTCGCGGCTGCTGTTGCAATCCCAGAAATCGCTGATGAGATTGCCGTAGACCTGGTCCAGCGGGAAGCGAGAAACAACGGAATTCACTTTGCCAAACTTGGGGTTCATGAACACCATGGATGCTGTGATTCCGCTCAGCCAGTCGCCAGGGATGGTGCCATCTAGTAGACCACAAGAAAGCGCCAGAGATCCCGCGCAGTGGGCGACGACGTAGATTTTTTGGGTGTCGTTGCGCGCGCTATTCGCCTTACGAATGTGCGCCAGCGCAGCGTAAATGTCTCTTCGCGCGTCGTACGGAGTCCAGCCTTCTTTCGCAATTGGCGTACGACCAACTCGGTGGGTGACGCAGTATGCTCGGTAGCCGGCTTCTCTAAAGTACGTGATGGCGTTCTTCTCAATTGTCGGCAACGCAAACATTGTATGATCAACTGCAGCCCCCGGAATAAACAGGATCGTCGGGGCTGGGAAGGAGTTGTCGACAACGCCGCGAGGATCGCGAATGGGTTCCCACATGACCATCTTGGTTTTGACTCCATCGGCTGCCTCCAGTGGGATCACTTGCGATGGGTTTGTCACACGCAGCGTAGCATTGACTCCATCGCTAGGCCACTGCAAGCTACCCAGGGTCGAGAAAAATGGAATGGCAAGCTGCTTTGTGAAGTATGTGAGAAACCCTGTCGTTGCCATCAATCTAGACCAGAGGGTTGGACCCTGAGGCTGGAATGTCTGGAGCTCCTGGATAAAGTCCATGGGTTGGATGTGGAGAGTTCCACGCCCAACGACCTTCTGATTCGAATTGGTGATGGTGACATACAATGTAGTTGTCTGTCGCCAGATCTCAAAGGGGTTCAAAAAGGCCGCCGTATTGACCACCTTGTAGCCATTGAAGTGCAGCCACGTACCCTTGGGTGACACCATGTCAAAGTTGTACATCAAATTGGATGTATTGGGCTGCCGATTGTCCGCACTGAACAACTGGAAAGTGCCCCGGTGAACGATAAAGGTCCCTCCCAGAGCGTCGCTACAGAATGTGCCTGTGAGATTCGCAGGGTGCAGGGTGTTGTTCAAAACTAATAGTGATCAGCAGTACGCCTCTAGTTAAACGGCCTGGCACTTACGTTCTGCAGTGTTGAAAGATTTGACACTGAGGAAGAATCTAGCGGCTTCACATCGTCCTCTAGCAACCCTGGCGGCGACATCAAAGTCTTCTACATCCCCGTTGGCATGGATAAAGCCAGACATGACTTCAGAAAACCCAATGCCAGAGACTTCATTATTAGCCGCGTGCACGATATCCTCCGCAAGTTTGGTGATGGATGCGTCCTTTTGGAAGGAGTGTGCAGGGCTTCCAAACATGTCAAGTTCACCTACGAGTTGTTAGCATGAACACAAAAGGTCGTGATATTACGATACTAACCATTTCGAGTGTCGTAGTCAATGCTAATTCCATGCTTTCTTGCAACCATCTCGACTGATCGCTCTGCAAAAGCTGTGATGGTAGCAAAAGGGTTGACACCTACTGCGGCCGGGATAGCGGAGCTGTCACAAACGACCAGCCCGGAGTGAGTTTCGGTGTCATTGCCAACAAACAATTCTCCCATGTGGTTCGTCGCACCGCTAGATCCTGTGCCATCTGGACTCACACGTGCGCCGCCGCTATCTCGGTGTTAGCATACGCATCAAAGGCTCGTTCAATCTCTTACATGGGATGGACTGTAATCTCTTGGGAGCCAAGAAGTGTCCAGGCTGGGTTCGCAATAAAGTCTCCTCCAACCGCAGCTGTCATCTTTTCCAAGTAATTGTGGACGCGATTGACAGATTCCGACCGCCCAACCCCAGAATAGGTCAGGACAGGCTGGTCCTTCTTGAGTGTTAAGCTACCCTGGCTGCCTAAAACAATGTAAGCATCTCTTGATTCGTATGGTCTGGCTACGCCTTACTATCGTGAGACATGATCAGATAGGCCGGTGTCCTAGCAACACTGCCATCTGGAAAATATGGCCCAAGGTATTTGCTTCCAAGGCGTGCAGCAGTTTTTGTAACTCGACGAATGGCATCATATGTTGGCTTTACCTCGTCGGGCAAGTACTCCATAATTGGATACATGAACGGGCCCAGAGCCAGTGGTATAGCGCAGTCTTCGACAACAAAGCCTTCCAACGGGTTCTGCTTATCACGCAAGTCAAGCACTGACGTGATGCACGGCCCGACGGGACGGCCAGACGGAGGATCAGGTTGTGCGATGCAATTAGCATCAAAATTTGTGTTATAGCTTTCACGCACAATCAAGTCAGTCCAGTATCCCAAAGTAATCCACCAGTAGCTATAATACTCACCCGAAGCCGAGCATGTCTCCGTTTCCGCTCATGCCGGTGCCAACGTCGTCGCTCATACTGAGGCCAAGCTCCTTGCTGCGCAGCAAAATTTCTGTGGTCCCGAGACTGCCAGCTCCGAAAAACACGAGCTTTTTGGCATGAACCCACATCAAGTCGTCGTAGAACGACTTCTTGAATGCACCTCGTTTGCTAGAATGCCACGCAAACCAGATGATGTAGCCTTCTCGGCCTGGGGCTTTAGTCACGTATCGTACCTCGCACTCGCAAAAGATCTCGGCTCCCCAATTCCACGCATCACTTAGATAGTTGACGAGAGTTGTTGATTTGCTTCCGTCATTGATACCTGTCGCATCCATACCACTCAAGGTACTGCCTCGCATGAAGACGCCAGTGCTGTTAGGTCCGTCTTCAAAGCGGGTCGTCTGTTTCACGCGGTAGAAACTGTCTTCTACACCCATAAGGCTTGCCTGCTTTTTTAACAGCTCTGCCTTCAAAAGGTCAGGGGAGCTGGCGGGATATTCAACCGGCTCTAGTACTTCAGCGGCTCGGTCATAATCTATCAAATGGGTTAGAGGCACTGCACCGAGCTCAAGCCAGGGTTTACTCACATTGCCTCCACATGTTTGCTCCCCTCAGCTCTGGCGGCCATATATCCATTTCCAGAACGGCTGGAGTGGCTTCCAGAAACACGTTTGCGTTTACAAGGCTGGTTCCACCAAGGCCGTTGCCCATGTATACATTCTGGCCTTCGCCGACCGCAAAATGGTAAAGGCCAGTGGGATTGCCACCGCCAACAAGCGAACCAGGAATGCTTCTTCTGTCTCCAGGCGCAAACTCTCCTGTAACGCGGATCTCTTTGGCAGATTCTGGCAGTGTCTCTGGAAATTCTCCAGGCCATTTCTCCTTGCCACGTTCTAGCACGCAAACTCTCTGTTTGCCTCGTGCCATTCGGCTGGCGGCAACGCCGCCACCATAGCCAGTGCCGATCACGACAACATCATATGAATCTCTCATTAGCTCAACGGGAAGTGAAATGCGAGGAAATTGGCGCGTCTCTTGGCGGTTTGTCTTTTCGCCGGGCGGCCGCGTCGTTTCTGGGCGAGGGCTTCTGTCTCCGTCCAGACCATCTTGCCAAGGGTCACCATTTTTCAGGCGGGGAGTATCGTTCTGAGAATCATGACCACCATCTATACCAAAGCCATTGGTGTCTGAAGCACCATTTGTGGCAGTGCTTGCCATGATTGATTCAATCGAATTGAAAGACAAGTTGCAATGTCAGGGAACAAATTATTAGCTAAGGTTTTTCTACTTGGCTCCGCAAAGGACAAAGAAACGGAAAAAATGCGAGTTGAGTGGACTAAATATTCTTTGTCACATAAGCCACGTTCTCCAAATGACAATCACAAGACATCACATGTCGAGAGGAAAAATTTAAACTCCCAGAGCCATTTTATTTGCTCAAAAGTGCAATATGGCTGATGAAATGTCAGCCGCCAAGGTCCAGTTAGGAGCTTGAATTGAAACGCCGATGCCTGTCACCCCGTAAGCTGACAAGAGCGGGATGAAGTCCCCTGGCACAAACCAAGATAAGAATCTATCCTGTCGATCGGCTAAATTCTTAATCGGAAGAGAGTTTTGAAGGAATTAGACTACACGAAACCGTTTGGCAAAAAATAGCACAGTATTCACAATAATCCATCCACCACAACGCTAGCTTCTTTGCCAAATTTCCCGCTAGACATATGGTCAAGAGTGCAACAAGATAGCGCCTTATTTCCTTGCCAAGAGATTGTCGTCGGGCCGTTGTTGTATCCGATAATCCACGTCGTATTCTGCGCCCGATCAGCTTATCCTCCTCCCTACGGCTGAGCGCGGGCCAAGAGGCTACTCTTCAGCTGACAAGCATTGCCACAATTGACGTATCTCTTTGTTCGAAGTCGCACTATGACGAAAATAGGCAATTGCATGTGATTATCGCCGCCTAATATGCATCCAATCACGAAGTGCTCAGAGAGGGTTGCGAATACTCACATGTGATATCAAAGGAAATATTAGGTGACCATGCTTAGGCAGACAACTATAGCCAATCCAAAATACCGCACCATTGGTCAATCGCATTTGATAGAGTTCTAGTTGTTTGAGAGGCATATAGACCACATTATTCCCCACTGTCTATTCTTACGGATAACCTTACCCAATATTGCGTCATGATCAGCAAAGCCACATTGAATACGCGGCCTCGAACTTGAATTTTTTGAAAGAGTTTCCGTTGTAGACTAGAAATATCTATGCCATTCTATCCAAATGAAGGGGAATTTGCAGACATAACGGGTCATGGATTGTGGGCTCTAGGAATATTTAGGCGTTGATGCTATCGATTTTATTCATCGTCAAGCGACAGGGCTGTGCTGATAATATGCTAAATGATTTCAACTTTCCGTCACGCAGACGTCACTCGACATACAACTGTGGATGGCTTTGCCTGCATGACATTGGCCCACCCCAAGTACCGAATGCCCAGCAACCCCACGGCCTGAGACGAATCGACTGGTGGCCTTGTACAACTGAAAAAGAGCCAAAGCCCGACTTCTAGATGCTACCTCGCTTATCTTGGGCCACTAAAAAGGTCGCTCCGGCCCACAGTCAGCATACTCTCTGTCTGTCTAAGCTCAAGGTCGCATTGGAGCTGCTGAAAGGACTGCAGAATCAACAGCAACCAATAACCCAACACCAGATTGCAGTAAAAAGAAAAAAAAGACTTCGGTTTCGTATTTTTCCACAAGGCTCCCTCAAGTTCGATCACACATGTGATGAGTGATATGCGACCGACCCTGGTGTCTTCACCCATGTCTTGATTTCTGGTATTTTCTTGGCATCCTCTCCACGTTGACTTGGCATCTTAGAGTTTTTTTTATTTTCCGACGCAGATTTCCTTCCCTGTCACTGGTGCGGTGTGAACTGACTCGAGCGCTCCAAGGTGTGCAAAAGTCGCATACAAGCGAGGCAGATTTATCGAGAAAAAAGGAAATTTGATGTGTGTATGTCGCGACACTAACGAAAGTAGGGCGGTGCTTTTTAGCCTCGCGTGAGTCGCATCCGAAAGACGCAGCGGGTTCGCCAAAGCGGTTGTTGTTTATCCTTGTTCCTTACTCCATCCCTTGGACAATGCCAAAACTCCGCTCATGTCAGGAATTTCGATGTCCAATCATAAACCTCTTTCCAAATATCCTCATTCCCTTTCACTCGTCGAGTCTCCCACGATGCATCGTGGATATGCTCCGCGTGGTGCGTAAAATAATGTGGCATATCCTTCACGCATGTATATTTCACATGCCCTTCCTCCCATGACTCCTCTGGCTTCAACGACTCTACGTCATCCGCTAGGCCAGCCAGCCGCCTAGCTAGCGCGCAAGCCTCCACGCGCAAGACATCCGCACCGCCTGTGATGATGAAGACCGGGTGAGAAATCTGGTCCCTGGTGGCGTACATGGGGCTGAGAAGAGGGTCGCACAGGTCGTGGCCGACCGGAATATACGCCCAATCGTAGAGCGGCAGGTTGTTCTCAATGTTGCTCGACTTCCCCCAGGCCGTGAGCTCTCCCTTTGGCCGCATGCCGCCCGCGCAATCCGTCAATGGGTAGAAGGCGACCAATCCTTTAATTAGTGGCGAAATCTCCGGCAGCTGCGCCAACGCGAGCGCCATGGAACCTCCCACTGAGAAGCCCCCTAGCACGACCCGGGCGCGGTCGATCGGAAGCGATTCGTCGGCTAAAATATCTTTTATCAGTGCTGCGCAATCGTGGATGGCAACGGGGAACTGGTGGCGCGGCGCGAGGTGGTAGTCCAGGCTCGCTACACAGAAGCTGTATTTGTTGGCGAGGAGGTAGGCCTGTTCGTCATCCATCTGCGCGTCACCAATGACCCAGCCGCCGCCGTGCAGCAGGATGCACAGCGGCAGCTTCTCGTCGTCGGCACCGTTCTTTGGCAGGAAGACGCGCACCGAGAGGTCGGGGCGGGCTGGGTACGTCTTGACCATCTTCGGGGCGATGGCCTTCCAAAAGGAGCCTCTGGACAATCGGTCGATGCCTGCGCGAAACGTGGCTACACGGTGATGGTAGAATGCCCGGATGGAAAAGCGCAGATTCGCAAACGAAGACAGCGGCTGTCTCACGAGCAGCTTCTCTTCGCTGCCGCCGCTTCGTTCGGGGAGTTCGCCGCCATCTTGCGGGAGGTCTTCAGGTGCCATATCTCGAATATACCGACGCCAAACCCAACGGGTTCGACAGCAGGGTACCAAAGGTAAACGAGGGCCCGGGCAAGTCTCATATATACCCAGAAGCTGGCTGCTCGGTGACCCTGTCGGCATTATTCAAGCATTCTGTGGAGAATGCCCCCAGCCAATGGCGGAGGCCGCAGCGGCCCAAGCGACTCGTTTCTGTGCAGTTTCTGCGGATACCTCAAAAATGTGTCTCAGACGGTTTGTTCCATGAACCAACCAAATCACCATACCGACATTTCTG
Organism: Calonectria hawksworthii; assembly: GCA_020975415.1. NCBI lineage: Eukaryota > Fungi > Ascomycota > Sordariomycetes > Hypocreales > Nectriaceae > Calonectria > Calonectria hawksworthii. Next base: position 2,671,006 of record JAHXZK010000005.1, on the reverse strand, counting down.
CCACATACGTCACGGCGCCCCGGAATCCACTGAAGCCCATCCAGCTAAGTAACAACCCAATCGCAGCGGCGGAGCCAAGGGTAGAGCCCATCGTCTCGATGGAAAACAATCCGCTCTGTAGATCTTGATTTCGCTAGCCGGCGCCACGCCATGACAAGCTTTATCTTGACTCAAATCATCCGGGTGATTCATTTCGTCGCATATTTCGCCTCCAGAAATTTTCTTCATCATCGAAGCTGCCAAGATCAAGGAGATCCCAAGCACATCCAATACGAAGACTGAACCGGTTTCAGGGCAAGTCCCGGTCAGTCGCGAGGCCAAAGCGATCCGAACACACACTTTCACAACCAATTCATAGCAGAACACAATTTCAGCCACGGCTTCGGAATTACTATGCAGCGCAGAGCTTATCCGAATTGTGGCACCAGTCATTATAATATTCACGGTCTGGACAAAATCGAGAACTCTATTATCTTATCCCTCTCCAACACAAGCTATGGAACATGCGCGCAATTACTACCCTGCACTCCGCGTCGCGTGACTCACTCCGAACAAATGCCACGCTGCAGAGCTCGTAACGCCCTTTCTTCTCTAAAATTTAAACGGCAACGCCTTCGGGTAAATTTTTAGTTTCTCCTTAGTCAACACCCATGATCAACGAAGTGCACGCTCGGTACAGGGTCCAAGATGTTTCACGATGAAACGCGAGATGGGATGATGTTCACCGTTGACCCACAAGCCGCACTATGCAAGCTTGGATGCACACGTGACATCTGCAAAGGATCGCCGTATAAAAGAATGTAATGTAATGGGATGTGACAGGCGAGTTGATAGATGATCGTAAATGATGTCAGTGTGGGTTATCATTTGATCTCGTAAGTCTGCGCCCTGGCAAAGGTTTGTTATCAATATCAAGATATCATGATCAGCAGCACACGACCTTGTCCATCTCTGACGCAATGCTGTGGGAATTGAATTTTTTTGCATACGAGCTCCGTTAGACATCGCATCCAGGTTCAACTCGAGCAAAGTTGCGATCTGATCAATCCCTGACTTCTGGCCGGAATGTGGGTGGGCGAGTAGGCACGGGCATTGCGGGAGGGAAATTTCTTATCGAAATTGGCATCAATTTCCAGCCAGTTATTCTAGGATTTCCTTTGCCCTATCATTTAAAGTCAAGCGCTCGGGTGGTCACAGCGACTGCTCGGTTGACGTCAAATAGATGGGGAGACGGCCAAAGCTTTGACACCGGAAGATGGAAGCATTCATCCGCCGACAGCGCCGCGACAATAAAAAATTGGCCATCTGCCATTTGCTGTGCAATTATCCCCACATATGAACAGACTATTGTCTATGCCAAGATATTCGATGGATTAAATATAGACATGAGCTGCCATTACATCCCGCATTGGGCTGGGCTGGGCTGGGTAGTATTGGCTGCGCTCCGATTGGTATTTTCGGTCGGTCGCATCGCAATGTTTCACGACCACCACGACCGTTTGACATCCTAATCGGGACCTTGGCCCAAATGCTTTCATCAGTCGGCAATGACGGCAAAGGCCTTGCCAACTTTATAGCGGAAAGACTCGAGGTAACGCGTATTCATGCAAGCTTCGGTAGGCACGTTGGTCAAGACCCATGTCGCGGATCCTCAGCTTGGGCCAATCCCGCGACAACCACAAGCCACGAGGAAGCAACATCTCCATCCTGGTTCATCGCAATGTGCCATCGCGGGATAACGACCCCGCCAGGGAGAGTAAATCAAGGTCATAATCCGAACTGCCACACGTCTTATTGGTCAATGGACCAGTTGGCCGATGTATGCTTAAGACCTTGAAATGGCGCCCGCAGCTTCCGCATGCAAGGGCGAAGGTCAGTGGTGATAAATATCGAGGCTGCCGTCCGAGCCCGCTGCCAGAGCGCGTCCGCGACCAGCCTCACCCTCGTTCTTCTGCCGCACGCATTTTTGAGAGTCATGCATGCATCCGTAGGTTCGCTTTTGCTCCTGGCCGGCTGTGCCGTGGCGAGCTGGGATGGCAACCTCAATTATCTGAGCCCGTCCAAGCGTCACGATGTGCTTGGTGTGGACATGCCCAAGGTCCTGAAACGAAGCTCTGGTTTGTTCAAGCGATCTTCAAGCTCTCAATCTCACCCCGGCACATCATCGTGGGGTGCAAGTGAGCTCAACTTTACTCACGGTGTCGCATCTGGCGATCCGTACCCCGAATCAGTCATTCTTTGGACCAGAATTTCACCCACGCTTCAGAACGACAAGAGCAACGTGACTGTGGAAGGCCCTGTGGCTCTGTTCAATCACGACACCGCGACTTATATCAAGGCGGCGTCCAAGCGCGTTTGTGTCGAGTACAAGGTCGCTACAGATGAGAAGCTCCAAGATGTCGTCACCAAAGGCACGGCGTATACTACGTCGGATATTGATTTCACAATCAAGGTAGACTCAATGTTTGTCCTGCTAGTAACCCGCATATTCACACGAAAATAGGTTGAAGCCACCGGGCTCGACCCATGGACTACCTACTACTATCAATTCAACGTCTGCGACTCCACAAACAAGAGCCCCGTAGGCCGCACCAAGACTGCGCCCACTTCCGACCAAGACATCTCGAATGCAAGCATTGCAGTCTTTTCCTGCAGCAACTTTCGTAAGCCAATCCAATCACTTTTCCTCGGAAAAAAGTCCTCATGGCTGACGCTCCTTAGCCAACGGCTACTTCAACGCCTATGGAAATGCGGCGCGTAAGGATAATGTTGATTACTTTGTTCACATTGGCGACTACATCTACGAGTATGCCGTCGGCAATGCGAGCAAAGATGCTAGAGCGACGAATCCATCGACTGAATTGTTGAGCCTCTATGACTATCGCACTCGTCTTGCCCAGTACCGAACCGACTCGGACCTACTGCTAGCGCACGAAAAGTTTGCTTGGATTACCGTCTGGGACGATCATGGTAAGCGACTTTCTCTACCATTTCTGAATTTTCAGCACTAAACTAACAATTCCAAAAGAGGTTTCCGACAACGTCTATCGTGATGGTTCTGTCGGCCTACAGAACACAGAGGCCTCGTTCAAGGCCAACGGTGGTGTTAGCTTTGATCAGCGAAAGATGAATGCTGTACGCGCTTACTTTGAGTGGATGCCAATTCGTCAAGTCGACATGGTGGGTAGAAGCCGTCCCGAGAATGAACCATCGAATTAATAAAATCTAGGACGATAATCTTCGCATCTGGAGATCATTCCAAATTGGCAGCCTCTTTGATCTCATCATGCTGGACACGCGTAATTATGACCGCAGTATTACTACCTGTATGGCTTACCTTTGATTTAAGAGGTCCTTCTTGTACTGACGATCTCCAGCGTACACCAACGATGATTACATTTACGACATCCACGATGATGCTGGCCGCACGCTGATGGGATCTCGTCAGGAGAACTGGTTCTACCGCCAGCTCTCGGAGTCTTCTGAGCGCGGTGCAACGTGGCGTGTCATTGGAAATCAGATTGTATTTTCCCGCCTCAACATCACCACTCTCTACGGCACGGTTATCAATGGTGATGCTTGGGATGTAAGTGCATAGTCATGTTCCGTAAGATACATGCTAACATGCTCAGGGATACATGGCGAACAAGAATCGCACCCTGAAGCACATGTACTCGAACGAGATTGGAAACAACATCATGCTCGCTGGAGACAGCCACGCAAACTGGGTCTCGGATCTCGTCTGGATGGACGAGGAGACCTACGACTCTGCTACCGGCTCTGGCTCCATCGGTGTCGAATTCGCCGGTACCGCAGTCTCATCCACTGGTTTCGATGGCACTATCCAGTCAGCCAACAACGAATCTAACCTGCTGATCCGCGACAACGAAGAGCTTCAATGGTCAGAGGGCTACTACCGTGGCTACTTTGAGCTTCACCTCAGCAAGGACAGCGCAGAGGCAAAGTACTACGGCTGCCCGACGGTTGCATCCAGGAATGCGTACGAGGTCAGCCTGGCCAACTTTACTGTCAAGTCTGGTGCCAATAAGTTGTCGCGCCCGATTGCTGGCGGCAGTGTGTACTCTGGAGCCACGCAGGAGAAGGAGTGGTCCCCTAGTAACTTGACATACAACACGGAGACCAAGAACTGGACGAATATTGGGTTTGACCAGATGTTTATCCAATACGATTCATAGATCAGGGTACTAAGATGGCATGAGAAGGCACCCTGAACATAGGATTCAAGTTAATGTTGTTAAAAAATAGTTTTTAATGATCAAGACTTATTTTCATTCTCACTGTGCTGAACCAAATCCCATTTCCTCTTTCGTCCATGCTGACATGTCATGTAGTCATGTCCCAAACAGGACACGCTTCCTTCAAATCTAGGACTTGCGCATGTTTTGTGGGAGGATAAGATTCATTTTAATTTAAACATCAATAACGTCAAAATGCTTTCATCAGTCATAAAATTTGTATTCCAAACCGTATCACGTTTGTGACTAGGTAGATGTGTAGAATCGAAGGTTAGGGCTGCTAAAAATAAATACAATAAAGTTCAAAGTGGTCATAAAAAATAACATGAAAGGGGTGGTGTATTGGTATTCTCCATCTCAGCTTACTGCTTGGCAAAAATCAGTGCCAGCTGGTCAATCTCATCCCCATCCTGACCAAGGTATCCCACAATCTGCCAGCCAGTTGGCGCAGTCACAGTAATGCAGTCACTCGTGGAGCCACCGGATGACAGCGTGTTGCCTGCGCTAGTGGTAGCCGAGATGTAAAAGACGCGGGTGTGCGAGTCCTTTTGTCCCTGGCACAGCTTGGCGCTCGTCCAGTACTCGTTGCTGCCAAGCGTCAGGCTGACAGCGGTGCCGCCGGTGCCTCCGTGGGTGAGCGTTGTTCCGTCCGAAAGAGTGATTCCGACAGAGTCCAGGCGCGATCCACCGCTGAAGGTCAATTTGGTAGGCTTCAGCGACGAGGACGAGGACGAGATAAGGCTGGAAAGCTTGGGCAGGTCACTAAACCAGTCGCCGTGCGGGCCTCCGGCATAGCTCGACTGGCGAAGCGAGCTGGACAACGACCAGGAAAAGTCCACGCCGACGGGGTTGTGGTCCGAGAGGATGCTCCCGTTTGCCTGCAAGAACTTGCTGCTCTCGTAGTTGAAGGAGGTGGCTTTGAGGGTCACAATGGAATTGCCGCGGTAAAAGAACTTGTCCACAGTCTCGCAATTGTTTGTCGTGCTGGGGTTGTCGCAAAGACTCTCCACAGTTGGCTCGACACCACCCCGGATAAGCTCGACCCACGGGTCCGTCATGCCATTCTGCTTCCTGAAGATGGTGATGTTGTCGGCTGTGCGCGTGTATCGGCTGTTAGTGTCGCCAAACACGAGCACGGCGTTACCGACACTCCACGTGTCGATGTAATCGGCGACTTGCTTCAGGTTGCTGTTTCGGGCCGTTAAGTCGGCATCCTCGGTACCAGCGTCAGCGTGAAGGTTGTAGGTATCAATGTAGACGCCGTCATCAACCTTCACACGCATAAAGGTAAAGCCCTTGGGCGTCAGGCAGTCAGAGCCCGACGCATTGGAGCACTCATCCCATTTGGTGCGGGAAAAATTGATCCAGTCAAAGTTTGCGAGCGTGTTAAGGCCAGAACCAAAAACGACTCCGCCAGACGTGGCTGTGCGGTAGGTGTGGTTGTCCGTCTGGTAAATATAAGCGTGGTAGTTAAAATCCTGACGTCAGGTCAGCAACGACGCTTCTAACTATGCTTATTTTTATTTCTAAAGGTGATCAATCGCTGAGGTGATGATCACCCGGGTACCTACCTCCTGAACGTTGATGATATCGTATCCATACTCGGCAAAATACGTGCCAATCAGGAGCGAATTCTCCGTCTTGTCTCCGGGGACGTCATTGCCCTGGAAAATGGCTGGGATACCAGCAACATTCATGCTAAGTGTGGTGAATGTGCCGCTGTCCGCGGCGGCGGCGCAACCGGCCGCTGCCAAGATGAAGGAACAGATTGCTGCGTTGTACGGACTCATTTTGTTGCTCCCGAAAGTGTCGCGTCTATCCTAGGAATTAAAGCGCAATTCTATCTATCTTATACAGGCGACCCTGAAGTATTATCTGAACAATTATTATTCCGGCATAAGGAACTCGTGATGGCCTGGGACGAAAGAGGGACAATCGCCTAGACTAAAGACGACCCGCAACGGGGCAGGCTTCCTGTTGAGGGGCATTAAGCTGGGTCTGGTGTGGCCACGGGTGTGCCCATCCTTGCCAAGCTGCAAGGGGCACAGGCACGATGTCACGGCGCAGTTGGTGGATCGGACACCACTGCTCCATCGGGCTACCGAATAAATGTCAACCATCAAAACCGATGCAATGCCGAGTCTGGCAATAAACACGTGGGTAGAGAATAGGTCTCGATAGTATGGGGATATGTTGCTTTTTTTCTGTCGGAAAATAGGAAACTAGTGTCCAAGAAATGACTCACGGTGGCAGGCTATCCACCAATATATTTGCCTCCTGGCGCAATATCCAGATTGGCGGTCATTGGTGGAATTAGTGTTCTGCCATGCCCAATCTCCAGTTCATGAACCGATTCGTAAGCTGTCGAAACCCAATCCATAAATTACCTCGAGTGCGACTCTGGAAAGCACGTGTTCGATAGTTACTCCTATAATACGCATTACGCCAAGAGTCGGCTTGTCGGCCTACACGCATTAGCGCCCAGACTTCCACGGGACCCAAAAAGGGGCAATATCCCTATGTATCTCGCGCAAATTTAAGAGGCTACGCAAACGATTGAAATAGCGATTTTAGGAGAAAGCATCAACACGTTGTATATTTCCTAGGTTGCTTGGCAGCCCATTTGATGCAAATGTCTCTTTTTACCTCTATCAACTAGCTCCGTCATGAGATCATAAACAACAAGGGAATATTTGAGTTCGGGATGGTATCAATATCATTAATGCATCCCATCGCTCTCTTGAAATCGAAATGGATGGCAACCCTTTGGTCGCAAGTATCTTTGATGCGTTAAATTACAGTTCATAGGCACTAAACTATTCAACCCCATTGCCACCGCTAGATTCGGTGTGACTATCGGTAATTATACATGCATTTCGTCCCATCCATGGTGTCGGATGCCATAGGGATCAGATCCCTGTCTATAGTAACAGTGATTGGTGCTGAATGAATACCTCTTGCAGCTTAAATGTGTGTGACACTTTTCCATAAGAAGCCAAGCTACATCTCAGTTGTACTGCCCCTGGAATAATCGTGGTGAGTTACGATAATCTTACTCTTACATCAAACAGGTCGTCTCTTGCACATTGGAACTATGTCAATCTTATTCCTCATCAGCAAGAATCTACGTTCACTTCGATGCAGCTGATATTATGTCAGCAATATCACAAGCTGCGAATCCCCAGGCGAGTCATAAAGCGAACAGAAAGCAACCGTTTCTCAAGATCTTAGATTGCGTTCGTAAATGGATTCTTTTTTTTATCGTGAGAAGATTTCTCAAAGAACTCAGTCTTGTGTCTCTACTGTGTATCTCAAGGTGATATCTCGTTGTACCAATTAGACCCATTCTTGAACGTCTCTTGCCCGCATTGCTAGCCAGCTCGTGCCCAACTAACCCGCAATAGTCAAAGGAAGGATGTTAGGTCCACTATCAGCTCGAAGTTTCTCGAGTCTGGGAAATTTTAACCACCCAAGCTACTTAGTTTCCACTTTAGTGATGCTCTCTGTCATCTTAGTCACCACGAAGGGAACGAGCATGGGCGCCGGAGTGAGAAATCCAAGGTCCATAAACGGCATATGTATTAAGTTTACCTCCAACCTATATCGCTGATACCAACACAATTCGCCATTCAACATTTCCAAGTTGGCGGGTATGAGAAAGCTGAATGGCAAGAAAACGCAAAATAGACAATTCGATTCACAATGAAACACAATCCCCAAATCAAATTACTCTGTCATTGAACTATTTAACCTCCTTAGTGAATAATAAGAAAATAGTCTTCTTATCTATTTGGAATCTCTAAAAGATCTATTCCTTGCTTGCCCATGTTTCCCACTCATAAGAGGCATACATGAAAGGACCTGTTCCCTTGTAGTCGTTGGGAGTAGTTTTGACTGAAATATAATACTATTTTCACGTCATGTCATTAATATTAATCAGCAAATGAACAGCAGGGCTGACTCACCTCATATGATCCGTTGGAACTCAAGGATCCCACATCAACGGTCCCCATCATAGTAATCGTGCCGTTGGGCTCGTGATAAATGAAATCGTCGACGAGTGTGTGATACGCTTTCGTTGCTACGTCAAGGTACTCGGTCTTGCTCAGATATCCTGCTCGGATACCCCTCAGCCAACCCCAGGTGAACATGGCTGATCCGCTGCTTTCGATATAGTTTCCTTCCATTCCAGGGTAGGGCTCAGACATGATTAGCCACCATCCACCTCCAGTATCCTGTGCTTTTTTGAGAGCGGCAGCAAGCGAAGTAAAATACTCAAGTAGTCTCTTATAGCCGGCATGACTTTGAGGAAAAACCTCGAGCACCTCAATCAAAGACATAAAATACCAACCCACAGCACGATCCCAAACTAAGGGCGCGGATCCAGTTACGGGGTCGGCCCAGACAGCGGTTTTGCTCTCGTCATAGCCGTGCATCAACAGTCCCGATGTCGTGTTGCGGCAGTGAGATTCGATGAGATCATACTGAAGCACAATATCATCCCAAGCCGTGGTGTTTCCATTGTCAAAGAGATTGGTCCACTTTGCATAGAAGGAGTCCGCCATGAAGATTCCATCCAGCCACATCTGATTGGGATAAACGGGTTTACGGTGCCAAAAGCCACCAGATGGCGTGCGAGGATGGCTGTTCAAGATTTCCCGAACCGTAGCCGCAGCGATTTTATACTTGTCTTCTTTGGTGCGCTGGTACCAGTACAGAAAATTGTTGCCCATCCGGTAGTGATCGAGCGAGTACGAACCATCCCAATCCTTAATTGACCCGTTCGCCAATACCACATTTTCGTCAATCTGACCTCTATACCAATCGAGGTATGTTTCATTCTTTGTCAGCTCGTACGCGGCCTCGAATCCTTTGTACAGCGTTGATTCGCCGTAGTTCTTCTTGGGTGCGACACCGTTTCGGATGAAGGTGTCGGCCATCCATTGCAAATAGGATGGTGAACTGGCAATTGGACTGGCTACAGCCCCGGAGGCGACTACAAAAAATAGAAGATTCTTCATGATTGGGCTTACCACTACAAAAATTCGACGGCAAGATTCTACGACAGCATTTTATGCGATGGGAATTAGAGATACAATTTTGCTACTCGTGGAACATCTCCAGATCACTCCGTGCCAAGAATGAGTGAAAGAGGAAAACGGACGGAAGACGTCTGCTTCATTTGATTCTACGTGAGGGCTCCCCGCACTCTCCTCAATTTGTACCGCATTTCGAAAAAGAATCTCACCGAAAAACATGCCAGACTAATTGACCGCACTTTGCATTGAGCCTAAACGGAGGGAAAGTTGTTCCGTCGTTGTTGGGAGTTCGGTGGAGAGTGATGTCATATGAGGAATCAAGCAGGGCACGTGTTTTTTTTTGTTGTGGGGGAAATAGTGCGGCGGAGCGTATAGTAATGCGAAAAATAGGATTTTGGAATCATGGTGTCCGTTACTGGACAAGGTGGCACGTTTGCTAGGATTTTAGCCTGAAAATACTGGATACCAACTGCCAAAATCGGAAAAGATGATGTGATAGGCTATGCTGGAGCCAAGAGCTAAGACCCCATGCTCCACGGGGCTCGGGCCTATCATTAGGGCCGCCTAGGGAAAAACGGGGAAGGTAAAATGGTCTTGGATATGGTTTTCTGAAACCAATTCATGCAAGCGAAATCACACGAGGCAGAAGGATTTTTTTTCTTCTTCTGGTCTCTTCTCTCTCTGAACCAATAATGGAACCACAATGGGTGGTTCAGATTATGGAATCACTCTCTCTCTCTGTACGCGCGTTGTTGACCAACAGGATGCAGGCACTTCGATGCCAAGAAGCCAAGGAATGTGATTGCCCCCGCAGACAAAATACCCCCCTGTTCGTGACATTGTTTCTGGGCCTCGTGGAAACATTGTCGTGCCATTCATTTGTTGAACCAAAGTCTTTTTTTAGACTCTCATCACACACGCTCACTTGCCCCTCCTCCTCCTCTTTTTCTGTTGTTGGTAACATGCGCATCTTGACCCCGGATCAAGCCCAAATCTGAACAATGTTGGCCGACGCAGAAGACAATCATCCCTTATAGGGCGTAAGGCGAGACAAATGCTTGTCTGCCCCACATGGCAACGTGCCCTTTGTAGAGTTTTAGCCTGTGCGGGTAATTGCCTGAAGGTCGCAATTTTACAGAATACAGACCTCCGCCCGGCAGTGGAGCACGGGTACGAGATGTGTCTCTAGGGTAGGCATGATGCCAGCGTCACCATTACGTCGCACGCATGCATCTTATTCGGTAAAGTGATCGAATAGAACCAAAAAGGAGAAGAAGAAAAATCAATGCATGTCGTTCGCATTTGTGGAGAATTACTTATCGCGGTTGCAGTACCAAAAATTGATCTGTTGGACATGTCGTCGCAGAGTCAGGACTGCCGCGAAAAAGTGCAGGATACCTTAGTCTGGGTAACAACTTTACTAGCACACCTCCCTCTCTATGCATTTTACCTCGGGATTCTTATTCATATTTCTTTGATAATAATATTAAATATAGACCCACACCCTCTAGGTCCGCGGTGGTTGTGATATGAACCAATAGGATTGCCCGCAACTTTGAGTTTAGTTAAGGTCGGAGTGATTGGTAATCTACTCTGATGCCCCAGATTCCGACTCGAACTCCGCGTGGCTGAGGTCTACTATGGCTCCTGCAGCTTTACGAAGCAGCCTATGCCGTTCGCCAATTAAAGACTCAAAGTAAAGCCTGCCCCAATGCCATATGCATGAACCGTGATTCGTTCTGCCTCGTGGGAAAAAATGGATCACACCTTGGCCAAGACGGAAGGCACGAGAGTCATCTCATGCGGGCACTGGAAGCTAAACAAGGACTATTCGGAACGCAAGCGAACATGTGGATATGTCACAGATTCCATAGGTCGGTAGAACGGCAGGAAAATCAAACAAGCTCCTCGGTAGATGGCGGGATCGTCGCATACATGGATGAGATCTGGCGGCTCGCTTCACTATCTATCGAGATGATGAACACGAGCGTACCGGCAAGAAGTCCCGACAGAATCAGGCAGGTCAGCCAGGCTGCAGACTGCAGAAGCCCAGGATGTGCTTGCTGACCGCATCCGAACTGTTCGATCGAGCAGTTCGTTGTCCTGCATAGGAGTTCGTGCGACGTCCAGCAAAGGCAGAGTTTTCCCTGTTCCTGCACGGCAAAGCCGCATGGGAAATGAGTTTGACCCTGAAATTTTGGCATCCGTATCGCCAATTCCGCCGCCACCCTCCAGTTTCATGGTGATGGCCGCCAGGAACCTTCCTATCCCGCCAAACTTTCCAACATCTGCAACGACACACACACACACTCTTGGACTTTGTTTTTTTCTTTCCTTTTTTGCCAAGAAAAACGCAGGTACGCGGGGCCAATATGCCGTATACTCGAATAAATTATCTGGCAGGCAGCCGACCCAGTACGCAAATGATGCAATTGGCTGGCCTGGGTGTGACTAAGGTTGAGCGTGACGTGTAGATCGTGACAAACCTACCTTAGTGAGACACCCTTCTAGCGGTCTTGGCTCTGTCTCTGCCTCTCTCTTTTTTTGCCTGTGCTGGGGTTTCGGAACCAAAACGGAAAGAATTTACCGAACAATTGACTTTGATATCAAGGCATGGTTCGCTTGTCTTTGTGCTGATCACCCTGAGAGGGATGGATGGTACTGTATGCTGTGCCACGGAGCCCCGGCGACCGAACTGCAAGGGTGCTGCTTGTCCATGGAACACGCTTCGTTGGCCCCAGCGTGCGTGCTTGGCCTTGGCCAGCTGTCGTCTGTGCACTGCACTGGGACCGGGGGGGCGATTCCCTGGCTGGCAAGCACTCTTCTTGTTCTGTCCGGCTTTTCGTAGGGCCCCGACATATAGTAGCATGCCGCCTGTTCACGATTTGCTGACGGGCTGCAGGGCCAGGGTTTGCCATGTTTGCAGCGCACATCCTTTCCGTCCCGATGACCTTTCGTTTACACAAACGGCAGCGTTGTCCGCGTACCAGCGCAGCAGCAGCATCATCATCTTCATCTATTTTGTGATTGATCAATAGCAACCCAGCTAGCTATTGGCGAACCACAAAAAAAAAAAGAGCACAAGCTTCGTCTTTTCTTGGCAGGTCTCATGAATATTTGGTTACGTCAGCCTATTGGGGCCACGAGCGGGTGCGTCTCCCCGCTGCAGCCGGCTCGTTTGGGCATCCCGGCACTGACTCTGTCTCTTTCTCTCTGCCTTGGGGAGAAGTGGATATCTTTTTTTTTCGGTTGCAGTGGGCATGTCGAGCGTGTTTACCGAGGGGAATACCCTGGCAATCGGCAGCCCTTGGTCACTGTAAAATTTACGGAGCGGGACATGGAGGCTTGTTGTTTCCCGGCACTGCGAGCATCCAACAAAAACTCCACTCGAAACGCAATGCAATGCTTCCTGCGGGCTCTTTTTTGTGTGGAGAGAAAGACAAGATCCCCGTAAGGCTACTACTCTGCTTGTTTTTTCCTACTCTTCTTCCTTCTCGTCTGATTATGCTAAATCGGTCCTTGTTTTCGATTCCATTTTCACGGCCCTAGTGGCTTGCAGATGCGCATGCGCCTCTTTTAATGGAGCAGAGGTGCAGGATGACTTGGCTGGGTCCGTCACCAGCATGAGTTGACAGCCGCCTCTTTTGTTTTGACAGCGGCCGACCCGCATGACCTCCTAGCGGATGGCTACGCGGGCGGTGTATTGGACTATCAAATGCAGTCTCAGATGCAATGCCAGCAATGAGTTCACCGATGCATTACCTTCCCTTTTGCAAAAAAGTTTGCATCGTGCAATCAAGAAGTGGCCGGGTAGCTTGGGAGCTTGGGGTGGCTTTGCTGTGGATACGGATTTGGTCTTATGGCCGGACTCTCCATGGCCAGCATTCTACGGAAAGACGGGTTCCCGACTACTGTATGTAATCGCTTAAATCTCACCTTCTGGACCGGGCTGATGCTGCGGTGAGCACTTGTTTTTTTCCCCCATCCCATGACGCCGAGAGATGATAATGCACGGCGGAGTGAGTGCCGAAGCGGCAGGTGTTGTTGTGTTGCTCTGCTTTCCCATTCCCTCCCAACACCCGAGTGAGACGTCGGGTAGTGGGGGAGGGGTTCGCAGCAGCAGGTAGATGGTGGTGGTAGTAGCAGGAGTGGTACAGTAGCAATAGCAGTGGTAGCGGTGGTACCTGGTAGTGAGGGAGGCCCTGACTGAAATGTGGCGGGAGAGTTGCAGCACAGCGCAGCGCAGGGCGGATACAGCCGGGCCAGAGGCATTAGGGATTAGGGATTAGGGATTGCCATTCAGGGCCGTGCCATTCGCTGCAACCCAGCCTGGCGATCCACCACCACGCCTCACCGGGGAGCGCTAGGCTAGCTCGCCTGGGCTGGTTGTGGGTGGGCGGGCTTGTTAATTTTCCGAATGTCCTGGGCTGGGCAGCAAGCTATGTAGACGCCGCTGCCAGCCAGCCAGCCCAGAGCCCAGGGCCCTGCAGGCGGCCACATCTTGGGTCGCGCGTCCCCCTGAACCTGAGCCGCGAACCTAATTGTCGGTGCTCTGCTATAGAGGCTGCAACTTGCTGGATCCCAAGAGGTCGGACAATAGATAGAGTTTGATTTGGGTTTGTTCTGCTGGGTTTCATAATCACTGACTAAGTGAACCTCGCGTGAGCATCCTATTTACTCGGCGCGAACGGCCTTCGTCCGTCGTTGGATACGACGACAGCTCAGCCCGGCACTGCTTGTCCAGGTGACATCCGCCCTATATTGCCGAGGGTACAGCGTCCCCGTCCCCCCCCTTCCCCCCAAACAGCACACCCATATTCCTTGGCCCGCGGGACGGCATGCGCTGGAAATCAGCACCATAAGCGTTATTTTATTACGGATAGGGTTTGTGGCGTAGTCGCTGTCGGCCCAGGATCGAAGACTTTCTTCCCCCGCACTGCTGGGCTTATGCTTAAACTTTCACACTGTAATCACATATCGACTCACTTTTCGTCGTATTGCTCACCTTGGACTTTCTTGGCAGCTTATCAGGTGGCGCGCCGGTTGAGCGAGAGCCGCTGTAAGACGCAGCGGAGCGTGGCATGTCTTGAGCTATCTTTATCGCGCCAAGGTGAGCATGTCCGCCAACCGCAGCAGCGTCGAAAACACCGCAGCAACCCCAAGAAAACAAAACCAGCCAGCGGGTGGATGGGGACAAGGGGCGTACAGTAATCAGCACTTCTAAATCAGGAAGATGGCCGCCTTTGTATCTCACCCAACAAAAATGTATGATGTGATACAAGCATGCCATGTGACGGGAGGCGTGCCAAGGCCAGCAGAAGCAGAGAGGGCCGGGGGCTTGCAGTGCCAGGGCCCCATTCTTTCGCCATTGCTGCGAGGCCCGCGAGCCTCAATCGAGCATCGTGCTGCGACGTGATAGGGACGCCCGTCCTGCACGCCGTCAGACCGGGGATGCACAGATCAGGTGATATTAAGGGGGGCCTGCCCAGCGTTGCGCCCACTTGGCCTGTTTTGTCCAAGGTAGCGGGCCCGGAGCCACGATAGGCCCGGCAGTGTCTTGGGGATCGGGGGCAGGGAACAGTGCCGGTGTGTGGCTCATTTTAAGTAATGCAGGGAAACCCATTGGACGTCAATGCGGGTGATGCCAAGCCAGAGAGTCAAGACTGGGACGGAACTGACCTTACAGATTACGGAATCAACCAAGGCGGCCACTAGACTATTCACTTCGGCCTCCGGGCTTGGGTATTGCTTCACGCACGCCCCCCGGGCCAATATTGCTTACAAGCCCAAGACCCCGAGCACCAAGCCCCAATCACCCCCCCAGCCAATGCAGTTGGCTCAATTTATAACATCAAGAACCTTGCTCTAAGCCAAGCCAAGCCAAGCCCGCCTCCCCCAGTTGACCCAGTTGACGGAGAATCTCTCGACGTATTTCCTAATAAAGACGTGACGTCTGCCCGCTCCAGGGAGTGCCTTGCTGAACTATCTTTTTTACCATCTAGAATTTCTAGACTCGGACGGGGACGAAAGCTTAACCTCAAACCCATGAGCATCTCAATTTGAGTTGTCATCATCCCGCTCTCGATTCCGACCACAGGGATCCACGGACGCCGTCGTCGCCTTACCCGGCCTGCGGACGTCAAGAGATATTAAAGCAACCCGAGTTCCCTCTCCACTTGGGTCTCTTTTTCGTTTTCATTCTCCATCACCAACTCATTCATTCTCTTGAGATCTTCTTCAACATGCACGCAAACTTGTCCGGGTGGCTCCTGATAGCCGCTCAGCTTCTCGCTTCTGCTGATGCCAGCACCTGCCCCTTCGCCGCCAAGCGTGACACTGCTACTACTCGCGCCGTGTCCGAGAACTTTGGCCGATGTGCCAGGCTCAGCAATGCTGCCGGTGGTGGCACCAGGAGCCAGGACTGGTGGCCCTGTGCCTTGAGGCTCGATGTCCTCCGCCAGTTCTCCAAGCAGTACAACCCCTTGGGCGAGAACTTTGACTACGCTGCCGCCTTTGAGTCTCTCGACTGTATGTTTCACTGCTCCTTTCTCCCCTGTTTCGGGTTTCATTTTTCATTTTTTGCTTGCCTGATTCGCTGTTTCCTTTCTTTTTCTTCCCCACACTTGTCACACGAAATAGCGCTAACTCGTCACAGATGAGGCTCTCAAGAAGGATCTGCACGCGTTGATGACCGATTCTCAGGACTGGTGGCCCGCTGACTTTGGCCACTATGGCGGTCTGTTTATCCGTATGGCCTGGCACAGCGCCGGTACCTACCGCGCCATTGATGGCCGCGGTGGTGGCGGCATGGGCCAGCAGCGATTCGCTCCCCTCAACAGCTGGCCTGACAACCAGAACCTGGACAAGGCTCGTCGCCTTCTCTGTGAGTGAAGCCCCGCAGGATCACTATGATGTAATGTTACTGACTGTGTATGTCCAGGGCCCATCAAGCAAAAGTACGGCAACAAGATCTCTTGGGCTGACTTGTACCTGCTCGCTGGCAATGTTGCCCTTGAGTCCATGGACTTCACCCCCATCGGCTTCGCTGGTGGCCGTCCCGACACCTGGCAGTCTGATGAGTCTGTCTACTGGGGTGCTGAGACTACCTTCGTGCCCCAGGGCAACGATGTCCGCTACAACGGCAGCACCGACTACGCCGAGCGTGCTGACAAGCTCGAGAAGCCCCTGGGCGCAACCCACATGGGTCTGATCTACGTCAACCCCGAGGGCCCCAACGGCAACTCGGATCCTGCCCTCTCTGCCCTTGACATCCGTGTCGCCTTCGACCGCATGGGCATGAACGACGAGGAGACCGTCGCCCTGATCGCCGGTGGACACGCCTTCGGCAAGACACACGGCGCCGTCGCTTCATGTAATTAGCTCCCCCACAGATGCGCCACCAAATAAGTCAGATCGCGAGGCTAACCAGAAATTCACAGCAAACATTGGACCTGAGCCCGAGGCTGCTGACCTTGGCCTGATGGGTCTCGGCTGGCACAACAGCGTCAACGACGGCAACGCCGGCGACACCATGACGTCTGGTCTCGAAGTCATCTGGACCAAGACTCCCACCAAGTGAGCCGCCATCCCGTCCCGTCCCTCCTAATTTTTAGAGAACTACCCCGCGCTAACCCATTTACAGGTGGAGCAATGGCTACCTCGAATCCCTCTTCAAGAACAACTGGACTCTGGTCGACAGCCCTGCTGGCCACAAGCAGTGGGAGGCTGTCAACGGCACCGTCGACTACCCCGATCCCTTTGACAAGACCAAGTTCCGCAAGGCTACCATGCTCACCAGTGATCTCGCCCTCATCTACGACCCCGCCTACAAGAAGATCTGCACCCGCTGGCTCTCGCACCCCGACGAGCTCGCCGACGCCTTCGCCAAGGCCTGGTTCAAGCTGCTCCACCGTGACCTTGGCCCCAAGTCGCACTACCTCGGCCCCGAGATCCCCGCTGCCGACTTTGAGTGGCAGGACCCTCTCCCCAAGGCCTCTTACACCTCTCTGAGCGACTCCGACGTCAGCAAGCTCAAGTCCCTGATCCTATCCACCTCCGGCCTCGACGTTAGCAAGCTCGTCTCCACCGCCTGGAACGCCGCCTCGACCTACCGCCACTCCGACAAGCGCGGCGGTGCCAACGGTGCCCGCATCGCTCTCCAGCCCCAGGTCGGTTGGAAGGCCAACAACCCCGAGCAGCTCAAGAAGGTCCTCGCCGCCCTCAAGACCGTCCAGACCAGCTTCGCCAAGGGCGGCAAGCAGGTTTCCCTCGCCGATCTGATTGTCCTCGGTGGTGTTGCCGCCGTTGAGAAGGCTGCCAGCGACGCCGGCTACAAGATCACCGTGCCCTTCACTGCCGGCCGCGTTGATGCCACCCAGAACCAGACGGACACCCGCGCCTTCGGCTACCTCGAGCCCGTTGCCGACGGTTTCCGCAACTACGGCCACAGCACCGCCCGCGCCCGCACCGAGGAGCTCCTCGTCGACAAGGCCGCCCTCCTGACCCTGACCCCCGCCGAGATGACCGTCCTGGTCGGCGGTCTCCGTGTCCTCGGCGCCAACTTCGACGGCTCTGACAACGGCGTCTTCACCTCCAGCAAGGGCAAGCTCACCAACGACTTCTTCGTCAACCTCCTCAGCCCCAAGTACGTCTGGACCGCCACCTCGTCCGACAACGAGACCTGGACCGGCACCGAGCGCTCCACCAAGAAGGCCACCTGGTCCGCCACCCGTGCCGACCTCGTCTTCGGCTCCCACGCCGAGCTCCGCGCCATCTCCGAGGAGTACGGCAGCGACTACGCCAAGGAGAAGTTTGTCAAGGACTTTGTCGCCGCCTGGACAAAGGTCATGAACCTCGACCGCTTCGACGTCAACAAGTCCCGCTACTAAGCGAGACCTGTCTAATGCTGCACGCGGCATGAGAAAATGCGTTTTTGGTTGACTTATTTCTTGATAATGCGTTTTATTTTTAATCAGTAAATATGAGCGACTGCCGAACTGAGACGAATATCTGTACATATTAGCTTCAATTTAGGATGATCTTTATTCAACTTTTTGCGTCTCTAAAACTTATTACGAGCAATGTGAAGTGACTTCTTAAGTGTGACATGAGCTGCCCTAATTGACCATTCAAAGTAAACATGTAGTTGTGCAGAAGAGAATTGCATACATCTGCTCTGCATCGGGTCTTCAGATAGACCACGAAAAACAGCTTAAAGTAATACACGAAACATAAAATGCACATGCACAACTTCTGTATAGTAGAATCTAACCTGTGATATGTCACTTTCTAAACCCAACCCAGGAAATGAGACCGGCTTGTTTTTGCCGTTGCAGCACCCCAGATTCCCATCGAACGGTCTGGCCCCAGGGCTGAGCTGCAGCCATCCAGCCGTGATTACATGCCGGACCGGGGCAAAGACGGCTCGGTAAGCTGGCCCGTCGCGTCTGAAATTGCGGACCATCGGTAGTTGCTTGCAAGCCACGGGCTAAGTGAGCAGGGACAAGGGCGCATGCGGGGACAGCCGTTCCACCAGCCACAACTGAATCCGTTTCATGCATTGAGGTCAGCATGAAAGCCATGAAAGCCATGGCATCAATGGCATACTGGGGGCGCTGCGGACTATCGATATACAAAGAAACTTCCTCAGTTGGCGCAACGATAAGGTTTGGGCTAGGCATGATAACTCAGGGCGATGACCTGTCTGAGACACCCGAGACTATTCATTTACAAAGAAATTTCTTCAGCTCGCGTAGCCGTCTTGTTTGGACTAGCCATGGGAATTTTGGTTACACCCCTCTGCAACCTTTGATGGCTTTACGGCTGAATCAGTGTCAGCCACGCCAGCTAGTAGGTGGCGCACACTGGTTCATCTGCTGGTAACAAAGTCCAGAGCAAACGAAACCGCCACGGCAATGGCAATTCATGCACGCGCTGCGATTTGCTCGTGGCACTTTGCCAGAATCGAAATGATGGCTTTCGGCTTGCCTACCCCTGAACTTATGTTCCGTTGCGAACTACGTTTAATGCACTCTGAATGCTGGTATTATTCTAGAGCGTTGAGGCCAAGCATCCGGATTGCGCTCAAAAGATATAGTGAGCCATCTGGCCAGGGATAAAGAGCACTGGAGTTAAGCAATAGAGTTGTTATTGAATCGAAGCCTAGTGAGGGGTTTTGACGTTGCAAGATTAGCCAGGATCCCTTCTAAATGCCCCTTACCGTGTATCTTTTGGATGATTAAATTGACCGCAGCTAGCTAACGCTCCCGATCTCATCACCCAGCCTTCGGCCGGGCTCTGACAAAAGAATAATATAGTTCATGTCCAAATTGTGATTCCGGAGGGTGGAATGCGAACAGTCAAAGAAGTGGCTCAACCAATGTGCCGTCATAATTATATCTGGAGAAAACTTATAGAGAGGTCGGCACGGTGCATTCATCGTGCACTGGAATTGGCTGGAAAGCCATCTTTTTGTTGTTCATGAAAGCTGTATTGGAGAAAGGTTTTCCTTCTCAAAGTTTTCATCTTGCATTAGGTCTTGGTTGATAGTTTGGTGCGAGGGCAATCGTACCGTTGGATTGAAAAGTCTACTTGTTCCGCGGGCGACCGTGTTGAGCTTTTCCTGTGAGAATAGGAACTTCAAAAATTTGATCTCAAAAACTTATAGAGAGGACATGATTGGCATGGAATAAGCACACGAGGGTATTATGTGTCCGTGGAGAATCCTGTAATAGTTGATCATTTTACAGTTATTGCATTCCCTTAGTAGATGAGCAATAAAGCTACCATGAGGAGACAAACAACTGGTGATCACAGTGTCTTTGGGCAAGGTTGGCATATTTACTGCCAATACCCATGATTGTGTCAGTGTCTCCGTAGCTGTTCTTGATGAGATTTTTGATCAATCACAACTGACAATTCGAAATGGGAACAAGATAAATAAGTGAAATTGATGGTGAGCAGTAGATCGAGAGGGAACCTTAATTTCGGAACTAAGAAATATTTGATGACCACCACAACAGGGTTACCTAGAGACGGGAGACCATGCTAGAGAGCCAATGGGGTTTCGGCGAAGATTGCACATTTTGAAACGCTCTTCTCTGATTCCAAGTATTCAGTCACGTTCAATTCCTTTAGCCAACTTCACTCGATATAGGTATGGTTACAGACCATACACTTGTACCATTTCAAATCGAATATAGATCAATTATAGATTTAGATTCCCGAAGATTTAACTCACTGAATCCATTGACTTTCTTTGCCCAACCTAGTACGAATTGACGAACGTCAGCCCTTTGCTAAATGCAGTGCTTGTGGGGAGCCCGAGAGGCTGTGAATGAGCCTCTACTGCTTCAGCGTGAGTATTAACGACTAGCAGTGAATAAACTTATACAAACAACACCGATTTAAGCACAAACAAGACGCATTAAAATGTATATGAGACGCGGCTGACAAAGTGGAGCAGCTAATTAGAGGACATGGTGAACATATGAAATTGTAATGGACTATCGTCTTTGTTGTTTACGTCTCGAACATCCTTAACACCTTTTACGCATCCCTTGAATGCCGAATAAGGATTAAACCATGTGATCATAAACACATCAAGTTTATGTAAGATTGTTGCAGCTTCTCGTTTCTTGTATCTAATCGTTCGGAAGTACATATCACATGTATCAGTTTCAGGGCATGAAGGGATCACTGTTTGAGTAGATGAAATCATTGTAACAACCCATGAATAAAACATGAGAACACACTCAAGTACCAGACGGCGGATACCCTGGAAACAAACCCCATGCTAATTAAATACTCTCAATGCTTTGTTCGAGTATAAATGGTAAATAACAACTGTTTTTAGGTTTAGGACAACCCTAACAACAGCGCAAGTTGCTGAATAGTTAGGTAAACATAATAGAGAAGGCCCCTTTCGTGGGTATTGCAATCGTCTGGTTTTGGCGAGCTTGCGAGGGGGGCCCGCGGCAGCGCTCCCGGAGGGCCGCCGGAGGCAAAAGGCAGTAACAGTAGTAATAAGTTATTGGAAGGTATTAAAATTTCCTCATTAGTGAGGTTTGAGTTAATTGGATGTCACGTTTCATGAAAGCAGGGTCCGACAAATATTCGGTATTAACATTTATTCTATCTACTCAGACTCACTACCATACTCTATTCATCCAACTTCTTCGCGTCGCTGTCCACGAGCGCTGGCTGATCGCGATCGAGATCAAACATCTTCTCCTCTTCGGCATCGTAGTGGTGGAAGATGAACCAGAAGACGCAACCGGTCAAGAAGGAGAAGACGGCCACACCAGTGTACATCCACACAAACTTGGGGTCGACGGCAACGGAAACCAGGGCCTCGGAGATGGCAGAGCCGAAAGCGTTGGTGAAGAGGTAGATACTCTGGACAAACGACTTCATGCTGGGCGGGGCCTTGGTGTAGGCGTACTCGAGACCTGTGACGGAGATGAAGATTTCGGAGAGACCGATGAAGACGTAGGCAGGCGTCTGGACGGCAATGTGGACGTTGTTGGGCAGCGTGGAGCCGTCCTTGATACCGGCAGGGCACTCGCCGGGGTGCTCGTAGCAAGGGCCAGCGTTGTAGATGAGGTGCTGGACAATGGCGGCGTAGGCGAGGCACAGAGCGCCCAGCCAGAAACCGATTGTGATTCTCATGATGGGGCGCAGCTCGATGCCAGCACGGCGGAGCATGGGGTAGATGACGCTCTCGAGGAGAGGGGTGAAGACCAGGATGGATACGGGATCAAAGTTTTGCATGAAATCGTTGGGCATACCGTGGCCTGGATTACTGTTAGAAGATGAAGAGAATTTGTAAATAGTTTTGCTCACCTTGCATCTGTCCGGCTTGGGTAACAAAGTTGGTGGAGAACTGACCGTAGCAAACCCAGAAGATGGGGTCTGGAAAGTGGTTAGTAAACTAAGACAATTTTTTTATGGACGCATTGAACTTACAAAAGATGAAGACCTTGCAAGCTCGGAGAGCACGCTTGAGCTCATCAATAAAGTGATCATTCCAAGGCACGACCTGAGTCTTGCCGTTGGCCTCTCGCCACGAAGGCTTGGCAGCATCCATGTTTCGCGCCATAATCATCATGCCGAGAGCCTTGAAAGCATCGGTAATAACAGAGCCCTGGGGAGGTCGGTTGATGTACGTCTTGCGGCGCGAGACGAGGACAAAGATGCCGACGTTAAACATGATGAAGCACATGAGGAAGGCGGTCCAGAAGCCCTCGTACTTTTCCATAAAGGGCGTGGCCATGAGCGACAGGGCACCGAGGTTGATGCACCAATAGAAGATCATGTAGATGCGTTGGTAGGTGATGGCAGGGTCGATGATGACGCGCTCGCCGCTCTTCTCTGTCTTGACGGCCATGGTGCGGCGCTGGTACTGGTCGGCGATGAGGGGCGCAATGTTGGACTTGATACCACCGGTTCCCAGACCGATCACGATAATGGCTACAATGTAGCCTGGCATGCCGGCGTTGGCAGCATGCGCGGCCGGCAGCGACGTGGTCCAGAGGATAACCAGACCGACCCAGTAGAAGCCACAGAAGATGAGAATGGTCTTGTACTTTCCGAGGTACTGGTCAGCAATGATGGCACCAAGAATAGGTGTGACTATAATAGATTAGTTACTATTTTTGTTACTCTTCTGTCAATCAATGGGAATAATTACCGTAGCAGAACCACTGGAAAAAGAGGTTCAGACCAGTGGCGGCCTGGTGTCCCATTCCAAGACCCTTTGCGCCGTCGGAACCATCCTTGCTGTTGCTGATGTAGTTTTGGAACAAACCCTGGGCACCGTAGTATGTGAATCGCTCTGTGAGCTCTACTACGGCGATGAGGTAGGCGGAGAAGGGCAGGTTTTCACCGACGCGGCGTAGTGTCTGCTTCTCGTAGTTGCTGGGCTCCTCGCCATCGGGGGTGGGAAGGGCCTCTGCGTCGACATTGGCCGAGAGAACATCCTTTACGTCTGTGCCGTACTGCACAACGTAGCCATCCTCGACCTTAGTCTTGGGTTCGGTCACGGGAGCGGGTTGCTCCTCGGAGCGCCTGTGGTGGGTTAGGGTTAGCGTCGTCGTCCCATGTTTCTCACAGCAGCTAGCTCCACCGGCTACTACTCACTTGACAGCATCTTCCTCTTTTCCTGACGTCATTTTGTGTCAAAACTAATGTGGTCCGTCGCATTCCCCCAAGACAAAAAAGGTCGGGGAACCAGACATGTTTAAGTAACAGCAAGAAGGGATCGTCGGCGTCGCGTGTGTGCCACGCCGCGGTTGCAACGTTTCAGCCCCAGATCATGTCGCACCACGGCGTGTCGTTCGGCTGGTCGGCTCGCCGTCTTGCCCAACAGAGAAGCGGCCCCCGGCGTTATCGAGGGACCTTTTGAAGGAGCCGCTCGCATCCGGGCCGATGAGCTATCGTGTCGCCCCGTGCATTAAAACTGGAGCTTCCCGGCTTGGCCAATGGCTTGGCCCGTTCCTTGGCCACGGCGGACAAAAGTTCTAGAATATCACCACTGGTGGCGACCCGCCATCCCCACCCGGCCGCGACGCGAAGCACCAAGCTGGCCACTGAGCGTCGTACGAGCTGTCAACCAACCCCGAAATAATGGAGTAGCGAGAGGGATTAACCACCCACCTCCACATATGAAAGTGGTGTGAACCGCAGACACGCGAGGAAATAAACCGGATGAGACCGTTTGCCCTAATAAAGATAAAGATAAAGGGCACTTTTTTTTTTGTTCATTATACGCAAAGTCGCCGAGTGGCAATCTCATGACATTAGCTCCCCGAAGGATTCGCACTTTTGCATCCGCGCATTCCTGCCAATCGACGATGCGGAATTGCAAAATGCCCTTGCCCTGACGCGTCGTTATTCCCCATTATTCCAGCAGTTCGTACAAAAGAGGATCTGTCTCCGGGGTTCCCACTCGGCGGCCCCCGCCGCCTCCATGGTGAACCCACCTGTATTATTGCTCTGCCTATCACGTCGGGATCCTGTCGTGTGGTTCAGGGAACCGTCCGCTTGGATCTCCGACGACTGCAGCTCTCGTGAGGTGCTCTAAACTAAGCTTCTTAGGGGGAGCACCTGAGGAAGTGGGGGAGCCTGGTTTGATGGACGCGAGCAAAGATCTGATGCAGGTCATAGCCATGACAAATAAAAAGGAAAAGATTTTTTGAGTCCCTGCGGACCCGGAAGGAAATACGAAGCGGGGGGGTAAAACGAACTGGACAAACAATCTCAGCTCACGCTATATTTGCTGTAAATCTCTAGTTGCTCAAAGGTAAAGGCTGCAAACCCCAGCGACGCTGCTCTTCTTGTAGTAAGTCTACAATAGCCCAATTCTCATGCTCCGTGGCCAGCTCTACAGCTTTGCAATAACCTGTGGCTTCATCTGGCCTGGCGCCTTCATTGAATAAGAGACGCAGCATGTCTAACCTTCCATGTTCGGCTGCTCCCTCGACTGCAGTTCTGCCTTGTTCCTCCGAAGCTGGCGCATTGATATCAGCTCTTTTTTGGAGCAAAATTCTCACAAGTGGTATATCGCCCACCATCACTGCACCTTGCAAAGCTGTTATACCACCAACTCGGGCGGGTTGGGCATTGACATCTGCTTCGTGTTCTAAGAGAAGGCATATGAGTTGATGGTTGGGACGGTATTCAGAACAGGCTGCCTGCAGAGCTGTACGGCCATACTCGTCCGCAGCAGGGGCATTGGCATCTGCACCATGTTGGAGAAGCAGCTCTACCACATCAATCTGGGCTTGGAGGTCTATTTCTGGCTCATTAGGTAGTTTAATAGCCCCTGAAGCTGATTGAAGAGCGGTCAAGCTGTGCGCCTCGACTGCAGGAGCGTTAACATTAGCCCCGCTCTGAAGAAGCAGAACTGTGCCATCCAACCAAAGCCTTCCTGCAGCAAACTGCAAGGGTGTCATTTGGTGAAGAGGATCCTTGTAACACTTGAATGGCCAAAAAGGAATGCTAGGGCTATTAGCAACAGCGCCTCCTTTCAGTGCGAACTCTAAGCACTCGGCGTTTCGCACGTCGATGAGCATATGAAGAAGTTGCCCGCTATCCCCATCAGTGCGAGTAACGGGTGCGCCACGAGCAAACAGCCATTTAAAGGTTTCCACCGCTTTGTGCAGCTTTCGAATATGATAAGATTTGAGAATTTGCTTGCCCCCGTATCCGAGCAGACATCGGCTGAAACCACGTGCTGCTGCTTCCATCGTTGTCAGGCCGCCCGTTTTCGCCGGCGGTGCCATGACGTCAGCCCCAGCCCTGAGCAGGCAGTCAACGACTTCAAGGTTGCAACGTTCAAGTGCAACTTGAAGCGCTGTGCGACCTCCATTCTCACTCGCAGCGAGGTTGACATTTGCCCCTCGGTCGATAAGATATTGCACCACCACAACATTGTTATTCCGACCTGGAAATGAATTCACTGAACTTGCTGCAATCTGAATTGCACTTCTTCCCTTCTCTCCATATTTATTGATCGGGCACCCAGCATCAAGTAGCTGTCCGAAATCAGATATATTGGCCACGTCACCCCTCAATGCTTCTAATATTGACAGGCCAAGCTCGGACATGTCATGTCCCGAATGAACTAAAGCCATTAGACTGTCTTTGTAGCCAATGACTTGACCTGGTAGCTTGTTTATCTTCCCCCCGTATTTGACCAGAAGATAAATCATGCTTAAGGAATGAACAGATACACTACTTAAGGTTTCGAAAAGGGGATGGAAATCATCCGAGTTGCTAGCTTCGTTGCTGTCTGAGTCGTCGATATCCGGGCTAGCAATGGTGTTGGCCTGTTTGCTGTGGAGGCGGAATTTTGTGGCGTTGGCATCCACTCCCCTTGAGAGAAAAGTCCGGACAGCGTCTAGTTTGCCCCATTTTACGGCGTAACATAGCCCCCTTTCGAGCGCTTCATGTTCAGTGATTTTTCGCGAGACAAGAAAGTCAGCGAGAGCATCGTTTCCTTTCTGCGCCTGTTCAACCATCAACCAGACTTCGGAGATGTCATCCGAAGTCATGTGTTCAATAAGAAGTTCGTGAATGTCAGGATATAACAATGCTGTTTGGTCTAAAACATAAGGATTCCAATCTTTTCCGAAATGAGCCATGATATCAAGCTTGGCACCCCTTTGAAGTAGGATAATAAGAATATCGCGTCGTTGATATGCGATTGCGGCCAAAAGTGGAGTAATTTCATACCCCAGTCCTTTAAATTTTATATTTACGTCGGCCTCGGCATTGATAAGATATTTCGATATACCGCTGGATCCTCGAGCTATAGAAAGAATCAACGGGTTCCCGTCCTCATTTCCGTTCAAATCAGCGCCATGATCAATCAGCAGCTTTGCCGCCTGTTCATGATCTGAACTGGACACTGCTATTAGAAGTTTCGCGCCGATAGAACTAGACAAAGTTCTTTGGTCGATATCTCTCAACATACTCATGGTTACTGATGGATTAGTATCGAAAATATTATCATAGTCCCTCTCATAGAGTCTGGAAGTGAAAGGAAAGTCGGGGTTTTCATATTGCTTGAGGACCTGGGATGAAGCCGGGCATGCTCCTAGAAGAACATCTGGAATGAAATCTCGAATATTTTGTGACTTAGTTTGAACAAAATCTGCAAGGCTACTGAGATGATCGTTATCAAGAACCCAGTAGACAAAGGTGTTGAGTTGCAGATAGCTGAGAAGGTTATTAGATGCCAGATAAGCCACAACAGAAAATGCACAGTGCAGCAAGTCGGGGGTTGCATTATCGAGTGCTACCTGGGTTTTGCGTTTCCTAGGGGTTGTCGGAATGAGTTCCTCGATTTGGTTTGCAAACGATTGCATGCCCGGTAGGTTCGGAGCAATGTCGGCCAATTGTGTAAGAAGCCAACCTGTATTTCCATGTGAAACTACAGGGGGAATATATCCAGAAGGGCCGAGACTCAAAGATGTCAAGCCCAAGAATATGGAGTTCAGTTCTAAATTGTCAGGTCAGCCGCAAGGAAAGAAAATTTTGTAGTGATTTAGAATACCTGGTTCATTCCAGAAGAGTGGATATAGCCGCTTTGGACTGATCGGAATGGAGATGCCTTCTGACATTATGACGTCCATATTCCAAGGCTGAGGCCACCAATTATTTGATTCGTCTAGAAGCATGTCCGATTCGGTATGTGGGACTTCGTTGAAATTGAATTCAGCAGGTCGATTGGATGCTTGTCGTGGCGTTGTGCACAAGATTGAAGGATTTAATCTGTGCACCCCAAACATGTTTTCAATTTCAGGCATGTGATAAAAAGAAGGACTAAGTAGTGGAGATCCGAAGTTATCATTTCTCTGAATAGATATTTCGTGACTTAATTCACCAATCGCGGTCGGTTGAGAAGGTTCGACGGAATGGCTTGAGTGATTGTTGTCCTTTATGCCATATTCCGCCGGGAGGTTCACTGCATTGGAATTTGAACTATGCAAATTGACAGGATGGCTTGCAACAGAACTTCGAATCTCGATGCGATGTTTTCCGACAGTTTCAATACCCATGTCTACATTGGGGTTAGAGCTAGCCTCTCTAGAGTTTGGAAGACCAACCGATCTTGTGATTAGTGTTGTCTGAAGCAAGGTTTGAATAATGCCGGATTTCTCTCTTGACACGTGCAGAGTCTTGGAGGCGATTATGGAGGAAAACGCATGATTCCTGTCCTCGAGCCTGTCTCTTTTTCACTTCGTCGCCGACTGCCTTCCATTCTTTGGCTTGTAACTTTTTCAAACCACCATATTTGGATTTGAATTGCCTGATGCTAGAAGAACTTCAGCAATCAGAAATTTTAGAGGCTATTTTATACGCACGTTATAGAGGAGCCATGCTTGCCGTTAATAATACGGATAGTATCATTGGCGTTTTTCCCGCCTCCGAGATAATGTTTAGTGATATCTTCCTCATAAAGTGACCAATCCTGAGGCATTTTGGTGTGATTTAAGTATCAGAAGTGACAGGCACGGTCGAAATTTGATGGGCGGAGGAGCTGAATACAGATGAAGTACAGGATGTCGCAAGGTATAGTGCCCCCCTGTCCGTTTTGTAAGGGATGTTCGCCCTTAGCTACTTTTATGGGCCTGAGCAAATGAAGATTTTTGTCTGAAGAGGCGAGTTTGTGGGTTGAAATCATGATAATTGCAGACCGGCATTGTCGACTTTATACTGCGACTTTTGGGTGCACTTTCGAGCTAGTTCGCTCGAGGCTGCATGCCGTAGTTGCCTTGTCTGACATGCGAAATGATTTTTCTGCGCACTTAGAATTCGATTAGCCAATAATATTCGGACACGCATCTGCATAATAAAAAGTGCAGAAAATGCAGCCACATTCTGCCGCCTCACGTCTTGGGTTTTTTGGTTTGGTTCTTCTGGTCGGATTTCTTTTTTGGTGAGGTTCTTTTGGTCACCCCGCTTGGCGGCCAAATCTAATTGGAATATGTCATAAGAGCCCATTGGAAACCGCGCAGGCATACGCGTCTGGCCTCTTTCTTAGTAATATACAGTGATGAAGGGGGTAAGACTAAGGAGGAACCAGCTGTGACCTGAAGGATCGCTCAATTGTCACCCTGGCAGTGTGCAAAAGTAGGTCAAAACGATGTTCATGCGTATTGCATTGGGTGGCATATTCAACATTTTCTTCTCGTCTCTTTGATATCTCATTCAAATATCTGCGGCTGAAGTTCCATGAAAATTACTCTACCTGATTCGCACCCTAATACAACCCACGATCCGTATACTCTTGCGGCGCGTGGACGAAATACTGGTGGCAGCCACAGTAACCGCTTCCCTTCGTAGGTGACCGATCTATTATTGCCACTAACCCCAAGCCCAGATAGAGCACTTTCTGATGCTGAACCCTTGGAATTGGCTGATGAGGCGACGCACCTTATAATGATGCTTCCTCTGTCACTGAATAAGCGCGAACTGTTGCACATATCAAATTCGAGCCCGTCGAAATAAGCATCGCCGTTGATTACCTGAATGCATTTGACAGCTTCGATATCCCAGACCCGAGCTGTTCGATCATAGGAAGCTGAGACATACCGTTTACAATCATGCGAGAAGGCTAGTGAGCAGATGCTGTTTTCATGGCCTTCAAATATTCGCGGAGGCGCCCGGCCTTTGATATCGAAGATCCTGATTATGCCATCTGAATCATTAAAGCAATACGAGACAATAAGTCTTGAATCTGAAAGAATGAGGGCCGAATTCGCTATTTTCTCAATATTCCAAGGCCATCCACAAGTGCCCTACAGTGCATTGGGCATCTATGCATGGCTGACAAGGCAATGTCCAGTTCAAAGACCACGTGATGGGCTCACAGCCTCGTCAACGACAACATGCCCTAGAGTGTCGAATTGGGCAAAGTAGTCTCTCTAACATCCTAGAACTACCTATTAATTAGCGCAAAGAATATTCCAGTGGGGGCATTTTTTTCATCATACTGTTTCATCTATCGAGTTTTATTTAATATTTCCTCTGCTAATGAGGGCAACTCCTCTCTCCAGAAGGACACAGTGAGCATTTGGCACAAGGCCAACAACAATAAGGAGAGGAACAATGAGGCTTCTGCCCAGCCCAGTGACAGTGACCAAAACTGTTTCATCTATTTTTCATTTATCTTTGCTTCGATCTCTCCACTCCATCTCATTGCCTCTGCCGCTTACCTACTTACCCTGTAGTTGACGTCACTCCAGTGCTGCATTTATCGCATTGTATCAAGGCTGTAGTTACTAGCTTTTAGACTATAGAAAATATCATGGAAGAATGCAATTGCATCATGGATTACAGCTCCTTCATAGTAGCCAGGCAGAATGAACCACAGTCATTGATCAGGGTTGCGTGGTTAGTGAAATTCCCATCCCACCGCCTGAGATTATGTTTGACGAGTTTTTATGATTTGGTTCTCTCAAAGTTATATTGAAATCGGCAACTAAAACGCTAAATTATGAAAAGACGGTGTTTGGGATGTCATTGCATAGCCCGATGTTTTGCAACAAATCCCTTGCCCGCACGTCTATTCCCCCAGCCCTCTGGTCCTCAATTCCAAAAGAAATAAGTAATTCATCATCTAGGTATCCCTGATACTGCTGCTGCCGACTCTTCCAACTCATTGAAGTAACATAAAACATCTCAGACGTTTTCTGCTCCGTGTCTCTCTTGCGGCCGTGAATCCAGATGGGTTTCTCCGACATTGCATAAATCTCAAATGGCGCCCGCTGATAGAAGAGCATCGCGTACGGCTCGTACACCGAGTGATAATTGTAATATGTCTTGTGTTGATAAATAGTGAAGATGAATGTGTTTGTGTGATCTGGGGTGCACAAGATGTCTCCTCGGGAACACATTGTGATGAGGAGAGAGTTTGTTGCCTGATGGATGGATTCCAGCTGCGGCGCAAGCTGCGGGAGGTATTTCGCCAAGCACTTCTCGTCTGCTTGTGCTGAAGCCGCCGCTAAATCTGGCCCGGCAGATCCGTCGGCGCTCAGTTGAGCAAAGACGCGCTTTGGGGCGACGTCGTAATGCGCATACATCTGGCCATCCGAGTCCCAAAATAGGAACCAGTTCTTTTCCATTGTGCCCCAGGGCCATGGGCGCTGCAGCTCTGTGCCAAGGCGGAAATTGGCTGGGCTGCTCATGTCGAAGCCAAAATCGGCGAGGATGCGAAAATCCTGCGCAAACTGGCCGAAGCAGGTAAATATTGAATTGGATCCATACACAATGTATGGGGATGAGGGGCCGAGAAAAACACGCGCATCGTGAGGCCCAATGTTGAAATTCATGTATGATAAATCTCCTTCGCAGCGTTCGCCAGGTGTTGCTGTGACGGGAAGAGGATATGGTGGGTGAAGACAGCGCAAAATGCCGTCGTTGAATGCAGCGTCACAGACAATCTCTGTAAACCAAGGGGAGGATAGATCCTCTTTGATCCGTTGAGCCACGATGATCCAGGTGTTGTCCAAAGTGGGATGCGGAATGATGTTTGGATTCATGGCTCGCATATCCCCAAATTCGATAGAAAAGAACTTTCTATCAAGAGTGGACGTTGAAAATATTTCTTGATGCGAAGCCTCGTTATCCTGGAGCATGAAGCCATGGTCAGTTGGAGCGTTGTCTTCGCTAATGTCTGGTGTCGGTGTGGTGGCTGCAGCTTCTGGGACGAGCCACCAATCCGATGAGCTGCTAGTTACTGGTTCTTGTTGTGATGCCTCATCCTGAACGATTTCGTCGTGGACTATTACAGGCGACGCGGGATCAGCATTCTCTTTTGCTTGTGTCCAGGCCGGTATTGAGTGGCCATGCCTATAGAAGCTGGCGGCAAGATACGCCAAAGCGATGATGAGGCCGACAAGTAGCGACAGCCGTTTGAGATCTCTAACTATCATGGTGGTAATCGGGTGCGAGAAAGACCATGCGCAGTTCTCTACCTGATTTTAGTGATACTATTCAGCTTGACATTGAAATTAGATTGAGGCGGAAGCGTTACCTGAATGAGATTGATCAGGCCATGAGCGAATTACCAGCAATCACGGCAAAATTTCCACACGCGGAAAAGCCGAATAATACCAAGGTCGGGTTATAGGCTGAATGTTGGCTGTTGCATGCAGGGGACGGAGGTGCGATGGTGTTGGGGACTAGCCAGAGAAAAAGGAAGTAGAAATGGCAACCAGCCAGTTGGGGAATAGATGAGCGAACGGGAGGCGCAACAGGCGCAAGAGCATTATCACAAATGATCATCATCTTTCATCACTCGCATGGCATCATGACTTGGATTCAGCTTCACATTGTCGAAACAAGCTTCATCATATGCAAGCCGAGGCTCGGCGTTGGGCTTGGTCGTCCAGGTACCCCGCCTCTCCCACCCATCGTGATGGCCTAATCTTACAGGGGCCAGCGCAGGGGTACCAGGGGCAGGTCGCCGATCTTTTGGTCGAAGCGATAGCGGGGCCTTGCCTGCCTATCAACCAACCAGCATAGATTGGACTGGTGCGCACAATGGTGAAATGACGCAATTTGTCTCAGGCAATCACCCTACACTGCAATTTTAGCACACTAGAAGTACATTCAGGCTCAGCCACCAGCTTCCGCTGATAGGTCCAGAACAAACAACCAACACGACGCCATTATTGGGTCTTATGGAGGGGCAGTGTTGTTTGGAGACACTAAAATTGCAGTGTTGCGGTGATCTTTTTGCTTTTTTTCAGCTTCCGTTTGCCACCTCATTGGCCCCCGCCAAGTTTGAGTGGGGACACAATACGCCCTGGAGTAAACTAGAAACAAAGAAAGAGAGTAAACGCAGCGGATAGGTCATTGATTGTTCATTGTATTGGTTTCATTGGAATCTAATTATAGGCAATTTTAGCCCTTCAGGCGGCCTGCACCAACCGGCGCACCTACCGTTCTTCGATGGAGCCAAGCCGCAAACTTGACGGTCGGCGTATCAATCACCCTCGTTACAACATCCGCTAGAGCGTATGTAATAGGAATAAGCACCAACTGTGGGACAATGTACGACAGCTCCATTCCCGCAGGTCCCTTCCTTGGCAACGGCACTTTGTCGGCCCAATGCGCGATGTTCTGCATGTGCTCATCGCAGTGCCATCCTGCCGCCACGTATAATCTGTCTCCAAGCGTCCAAAGCACCGGCCCGTGAACCATGTACAATGCAAATGAGGTTTTACCAAGATATTGGCAGATTCTTGTCTCAAAGAAGCTCTTCAGCCACGGGATGCGCGGTATCGCTGCGATTAGCCACACAGCTGCCCAGAAAAGGTAGAACCATTTGTAGTCAAAGACTGCCTGGGGCTTGAGAAGTGACAAATAGTACCAACCACGGTTTTTGGCAAGATTCTCAACCTGGTTGGTTTGACTGGGTATGCCGCCTAGAAGAATGCTGAAAACGAAGAGGTGATAATAGAGGAACTCCTTTATGGGTTCAAGATACACCAAGAATCGCGGCAGCTCACCCTTCTTGGCGAGTAGATCCAGATCGCAGAGCAGCATTCCCGCAACAAACATGGCGCAGTACCAGCCGTCGGATATGTACATGAAGTAGTACATGAGACCAACTTCGCACCAGAGTCGTGCATTGCGAGTACAATGAGAAAATGCCATCAGTGAGGTATAGATGACAATGGATCCTCGGAATTCGACGGGAATGGACCACAGGTGATGATTCCAAGTAAGCCAAGGCTGACCACCTTCTTTGAAAACAAAGCTGAAGTTCTTAAATTCGAGATAAAACGCCCAGAGTTCACCCCATAGGCTTGCCTGTCGTGTGGCTGGACGGACCCATAATCCAAGGGTGTGCCAAATAGTGATGAAAATGACAACGGTTGCAATCAGTGGCAGGAAAAGTCGGATCCAGCGTCTGAAGAGTGCTGAAGATATCTTTTCATTCAACTTGACATGATCGCCTGCGTGGATGGCTGTCAATGGCGACAATGCTAAGACGTAACCCGAGATGACAAAAAATGTTGAGACGGCAAAATGGCCCCCAGTGAAGATGAGGCGGATACCCGGGAAAGCGGCTAAGTAGTACTTTCCCTCATAGCCGAAGCCGTTTTCGAAAGCACCCTTTGTGTCGCCTTCATCATGAACCCATAGTCCATGGTGATGCAGGTAAACGAGGAGTGCTGCAAAGCCTCGCAGTCCGTCGAGATAGGCTGTTGGTCGCAGTTTCTGAGCTTTGGGTGCAACTTTGGCCCATGAAGGCCAGCGTTTCCACCCTAATGTCGACTGGGTCTTGCGCAAGGCCCTGGCGGGTTTCCAACCATTGGAAAAAGTCCAGTCTCGGTTGAAGTCGATTTCCTGCCAATCCTTGCCGTTGAGGATGCCGTCTTGTGGCGAAGGCATTTTGAAAGAGCGATTTGAGTTGAAAGAATCATAAACTCAGAGCTATGCTCTAGATCAGAAAGATAGCTACAGCATCCCCAGATAGAAAAGGACCATGTTTTGTGGCCACCGAGTATGACGTACCCAATTGGAAGTGCCGGGAATGCGACAGCTCGAATGGACTTTCACAAGCTCAAATCAGAGAATGCGAAATTGGGCAATCCCGAGGTCGACAATGGTAAAATTGGCGCTAAGCCGTGAGCATTCGCGGGGTCCGGGGTATGGGGTAGGTAGCGAGGCCATTGATAGACGACCTGAAGGCTTGCAAAAGATCCGTCGGCCCACGGGGCAGCATTGATCGGTCCGCCTGCAGTCAGCCTTGTGCTGTTGGTCAGCCACCACAGGGGCATTTCGCCTGCAGATCCCGTATCGCCTGTCAGGGGGGTTGACAAGCTTATTAGAAGAAAAAAGAGACCGACGGGGGGCTCAGTGACGTGCTTGGGCGAATTGGGACGCTGAATTGCCTTTTGGGAGCGGCACACGCTCCCGAGGCGCCCCTGTCAGACCGCTTCCGGAAGAGGCAACTGGCCCGATGGGGATGCCCTCACGCGACGTGGTGGCTTGCGGCAGACAGTCCTATGCACGCTATTCCATCGTAGATTGCAAGGGGTTCGGAAAGCTTAGCGCTTCAATCCGCCAATCGACTCTGGGCAGTCGCAGGCCGTCCGCAGGTCTTAATTCGAAGCCAAGCTGGGTGATCGCGGGGTTTCCTGGGCTCGTATTCCTAGGAGTGCGCAGGCGAATCCGCTATCACCCGCATTCCCCGCCTGCACTAGGGACTGGCCAGGACGGTAAAGAGTGGCTTCAAGGCGTCTTGTCTCATTCATGCGTCTGTTAGCCACATGGCATTGAGTGCCTTACTCGGAAACCTCCCCGGCAAACACCACCGTCATTGAGCCGAAATCATGGCCACAGGCCTGAATCCTTGTA
The DNA here is from genome assembly GCA_020975415.1 of Calonectria hawksworthii. Lineage (NCBI taxonomy): Eukaryota > Fungi > Ascomycota > Sordariomycetes > Hypocreales > Nectriaceae > Calonectria > Calonectria hawksworthii. The sequence continues at coordinate 2,635,830 of JAHXZK010000005.1, read as the reverse complement.
GCTGCTCGGCTTCACATGGCATCGCATCCGGAACCCATGTCCTTCCGTCACTGTGATGCAGATTGCCGTGAGGGGGTGGCATGGGCTGTGATTACCTCCGGCGAGGTTTATCTTGTCACTTCTGACGGCAGTCACCCCAGATCCTTGACGGGGCCTTAGATCAGCTGTATGTATGGTCTGTCACCGCCTGCGACTTGTTGGCTGCTGAGTGCTTGTCCCGTTCCGATTTCAAAAATTTCTCAAAAGTGAATTTTCTGTCTCTTCTTGGTTGACAGATTTCTCGACATGAAACCTCGCACTCGGTATAGTGCTCCAGCCAACATCTTCATTCCATCTGCCACTACTCCGGTCTCAGAGAAGAAATTCCTTGCAGACCAGGCCGTTGAGATGAGCTCTCCTCTTGGCTCGCCAACTTTGGCGGCTTCTACCGCCAAGTTCCGGAACAAGGTGCCCACTCAGATGATGAGGTACCTGCGGATCTACCTGGTGTTTGTATGCATCGTCTTGCTCATCTTGAATACCGACATCCTTTGGGTCATACCTACCCCATGGAGCATGGTTTGGGGAGAGGATACACCGCAGCAGCACCTGAAGACCAATTCGTTTCCACAAAAGATCTGGCAGACGTGGAAAACGAATCCTTATAACTTTGAGGAACGGGACTCCCTAAACGCCCGGACCTGGGTGGACAAGAACCCCGAGATGCGATATGAAGTGCTGACAGACGCCAACGAGATGGCATATGTCCAAGAGCACTTCGGACCCAAGGGGTTAAACCGTCCCGACATTGTGCAATTCTACCACACCATCAACTTGCCCATCATCAAGGCTGATCTTTTGCGTTACATGGTCATGTATGCAGAGGGCGGTGTCTATGCAGACATTGATGTCGAGGCGCTCAGACCCGTGACACGCTTCGTACCTGAGCGCTATGATGAGAAGGACATAGACATGATTGTTGGCATCGAGATTGACCAGCCCGAGTTCAAGGACCACCCAATTCTCGGCAAGAAGTCAATGTCATTTTGCCAATGGACCTTTATTGCCCGACCACGTCAACCAGTTATGCTAAAGCTGATTGAGAACATCATGTCGTGGCTCAAAGGTGTGGCCAAGTCACAGGGTGTATCCCTAAGTGAGGTTCAACTCGACTTTGACCAGGTCATCACTGGTACGGGTCCATCAGCCTTTACAAACGCTCTCTTGGAAGAGATGAACAAACGAATTCGTGGGCCCAAGGTCACTTGGGATGCATTCCACAATCTGTACGAGTCCAAGGTTGTCGGTCGGATTCTGGTTCTGAATGTCGAAGCCTTCTGCGCTGGACAAGGCCACTCTGACTCGGGCAACCATGACTCACGTGGTGCGCTGGTTAAGCATCACTACCACGCATCTAACTGGCCTAGCAGACACGCAAGGTTTAGCCATCCGGCGTATGGTCAGGTAGAGGATTGTAATTGGGAGGCTGAGTGTGTTCGTCGATGGGACGAGAATGTGGCAGAGTTCGACAAGCTGTCAGAAGAGGAGAAGAAACAGAAGATAGACCAACGCAATAATGAGCTTAAATAGGATTACAATAAGGAGTTTAGCTAAATTTGATTTACGTTTATACCCTACTATTTATTGTTTTCGTGCCGCGTATCCGTGGAGATGACCATCCGACGATGCTTTTGTACGAAAATGTAACCCAATCACATGATGCATCAACCCAGCGGGAAGGTATTCATGGTATAGTTTAGGCAAAATGAAGGACCTTCCTTAAGTATGTTTATTATTATTGTTGTTATTTCGAATCGTAATAAGCGATGGACTCTTCACATGACTGAACAAGAGTTGTGACCTGGATGGGCACCGCCGTCGTCAAGTGGGAATCAATATTGAGTGACAGGGAAGAGCCGAAAGGGTTCCAATAAATAAGAAATTACGAGGCTATATTACTACATACTGGCCTCTTATCCAGCCACATAAACTTCACATGTTCGCATTATACCGCCTAATAGCGATAGGCCACTCCCTGGCTGGTCTCGGAAGTCGAGATGCCGGATCAGGCTTCAGCCTTTTCAAGATGAGCAGCATGTCCCTTCAAAGCTTCCTCGTCCATCGTCAAACTCGCCCGCCTCGGGGCATTCAACGCACCGACCAAGTCGTTATAGTGCATCGTTGGGTCATTGTCATCGTCGTCCGAAGAATCGGATCTGGTCTCTGTGATGTGCCAATGGGCCCTTTCGAATCGTTCTCGAACATAAGAAGACATCCCCACAAATCGAATCTCCACGTCCTTGCCTCCATACTTCTTGATACCAGCCGCAAGGTTTTTTAGATGGGTCACCGCGGTGCTATCAATATGGTTGACTCGACCAAAGTCCATAATCACTAGACCGATAGCTGGCAGGGTTGAAGGGTCCGTGATCCCAGCCTCCTTCCGCAGTCGAGCAACTCGTTTCTCTCCCACGACAGACCAGTTTCGTTCCGTCTCGGGTCCGTGACTACCATTGTAGATGGGACTGTGGAATGTTTGGATGTCGTCGAGCGCTTTCGTCGTGTTGCTAAAGGCGTTGGGGAAGAAAAGGGACTCGTTGAAGCGGAAGATGCGCACGTCCTCTGGGATATTGGAGGGTATGGATCGAGATGCTTCCAACGCAAGGGCGAGTTCTGATTGCGACCGGGGGCCACCGCTGGTAGAGGTCAACCGGCAAAACACCTGTCTGAGCAAGACATAGACAATATTGAAGCCAACAGCACAGCCGATGCCGACTTCGCTCGACACAAACAATGTGACCCAAAGGGCGATCATGGATGAGATGAAGTCAGCCAGAGAAGTCTTCCAGTATCGGTAAAAGGTTGTCGGCGGCGATATCAAACCCCACACAGCAGTGATGATGATGGCAGCCAAAGTCGCCTTTGGAATCCAGTAGAGTGTCCCAACCAACTCATACACACAGACGAGCACAACAGCCATGGTGACGAGTCCCGATAGAGGCGATTTGACGTTGCAAGCAGAGTTGACTGCAGTTCGAGACATGGCACCACCTACTCCCATGGAGTGGAAGAAGCTGTTGAAGAAGTTTGCGACACCGTAATAGCAAAGCTCTTGGCTTTGGTCTGTAGTGTAACCATTCTTGACTGCAAACGCGCGACAAATAGCCGTGTGTTCGACGGCTGCACCAATGAAGACGGCTATACTGCGGCCAGCCACCTCGGGAATCAGATCAGTCCTGGGCATCTTGGGTGCTTCTTGGCCGTTTGCCTTGACCTTGACGACAGCAAAGAGATAGTTGTCCTCATCTCGATTCTTGTTGACGGCGTAGCTCACTCCGGTGAAGAGCAAAAGGGTCAAGAATGCTCGAGTAATTGACAGGAGCCAAACGAACTTGTACTTCTTTCCCCATCTCGCACCAGACTTGTCCAAAATGGTGAGGAATAGGATTCCAGTAAACCCAATCAGGCATGCCCAACCGTTAGCGTTAGGAAGTTCGTTGAAAATATCGTGGATCTGCGTCGCGGCGCCATCACCAACGTTGTCTTCTCCCAAAAGACTATCCATCTGGTTCAGGATGATGGTAATGGCAATGGCAGTAATGAAGCCACTGAGAACTGGGAGAGAGATGAACTCGAGCAGGAAGCCCAGCTTGAGAAAGCCAAGTGCCATACCGTATACTCCCATCATGAAAGCCGTAGCAGAGGCGATTTCGGAAGGGGTCCATCGGTCACCGAGGGCGTGAACGTTTTCGGACGTGAGCAGTCCGATGAGTGAAGTAGGTCCTGTCGACACATCTTGATTTACAGTCAATACAATGTCACTGATAATTCAAAGGATGTTAAAAAGATTACCTTTCGTAGTACCCATGAATGCGTAGATTGCAGCAGGCAGCCAACTAGACATGAGTCCATACTCGACAGGAATTTCAGCAATCTTGGCATAGGATAGACCTTGAGGGATCAGCATGAGACCAATGGTCAACCCGGCAATCAAATCGTTGAGAAACCATCTTGGGTTGTATCTTGGAAGCCAGCCGATGATTGGAAATTTGTCAAGGGCGTATCTAACGGACCCAGCTGGGAGTGCTTTGGCACCCTTGACCCCAAGCCTTGCGGCTCGGTTCCAGGTCACGTCGTTCCTGACATCAGAAGTGATCTTTTCCACAATCTTCATAATGATATGGGCAGGATGATTGAGCAGATGAAGGGGGGAAAAGAAGGTTGGGAATTGCTTGTTCCGAATAATCAGAAACACGCCCAATGAGACCTTTATATGTAATCAGCCATGAGCCAACTTTAGCAACAGCTAGATTATTATTTGGCGACAATGGCGGCCCGCATTGCATACGCGCTCAGGTCATCATCCATGAGGGGTAGCTAAAGAGCACAACCCTCGGCAGGCCGAAAGCACCAATCTCCTTCAACAGAGTTTCTATCCCTGAGCCTCCTTCGACAGTTTCTCGGACTTCGGGATCCCTCATCCCCTCACTGTGAGGGGTTGACAGCGAGAGTGAAGTTGGGAGACCCTTGAAGCGAGCGTTGATGGTGTCTTCTCACCTCCTCTTTGTGACCGATCAAGGCACTGTTACTCCGTGATGGTGTAGGGCGACTGGCGGTCACGGCACGTGCTCCGTGCCAAAAGCTGTAGTTTGGACCACACACGTTCGAGTAATCCGTGGCGAAACCAGTCTTACTCTCGACCTCCATCAGATGCGTAGCTGATCTCTCTCTGTTTGGTTAAGAGGCTTGGAACTACCAATAGCCTCAACCTCGTGGCTTCAATCATGGTTGCAGTGGGGGTTGCCAGTGTTGCATTGTGATCACACGCACGTATGCGGGGAAGTACAGCAGACAAAGTACTGGCTGCATCTGATGAAGGCAGGGGCTGTGGACTAACCTGTTGGAGGTCATCGATCTTGGAACAATCTGGACCTATGGTCGTCCTGGACGGCTAATTGGCAAAATTCACCTTCCGTATTCCGAGAGGTCATGGCTCTCCAAGGGCCTATCGCCGATAATATCGCCGTAAGCTCGCAGCATAATCAAGACCTGAGACGCGACGTGTTGATACCCAAGTCCTATTTCATCGCTGCGGAGCCTCACTCCGTAGTTTCGACGGGCGTTTGATATCTTATCACGTAGCTCAGCTTCTTTTTTCGGGGGCCGCGAATTCCGACACCGATGAAGGAATGAAGAAAACAAGGTATTGCATGCGAGAAAACATGAGTGGTCGTATTCTATTGCTAAGATTATTGTAACGTAACGTACAGTATCCATAATCCAGTCTCAACGCCTTGCGATTGCATATATCACCACTCTTTTGAAACCCGCACGTCACTCACTCAGCTGCGGGCCAGAAGCCCCAGGAGAAGACGATCAATAGTTTCAGACCCGCCGCCACCCACAATGCACCGGCTGCTCCCAGGGAACTTTTGGCGATGAATCCACCCAGCAGAGCTCCCACGAGAAGCAGCGTCGGCGCGGCCACTCTTTGGTTTCTTTCCACGTTGATGAAGATGCTCTCAAACAGCTCGGCGTCGGAAAACAAATCGCAGTAGATACTCGTCAGAACCACGCTAGTGAGAGCGTTGTACTTCAATGCTCTGCTTGCAACAGCTTGGCCGCAACTCTGCAGCGCGACTAGTCCGATGGGTACGAGAACATACCAGGGCACGTCGTCTGGTCCTGCGCCCTTGGGGCCCCATGTCAAGATGGACGCCGCAATCACGATAAAAGTCATCTGAATAAGGAATGACAAACACAAAACCCACTTTCGCTTTGGAGAAGGTGAGAATGCCCTGTGGAGACGACTGAAGAAGAAAGACCCAGTGCAAAACGCCAAAATAGAGATGCCAGATTTCTTCCACCGGTTGGTGCCGGCCGTTGGGCCCAAACCGACATAGACGGTGTTGCCTGATTTCACGTGTCAGTTCTGTGCCTATAGCTTGCACCATAGGCACTATATGATAACATACCTGTTTGCATAGATACGAAAGCTCCCCAAGTGGAAATGGAAGCGCTATCAAGAATCCCTGTAATCACGTAACAGGCAAGGAGGACTATGTCGGCCCAATCACGGCGGACATCGACTGCGAGCTTCCTTCTCAGCCACGAATCTGAGACAGGCTTTGGCCCAAGCAGCGGATCCTCCGCCCCGTTGCTGGCCCCATTCCCATTGTCTTGAGGAAGTGCCGGGTCGCTCAAGGTCCCGTAGGATGCTGGCGCAGGAAGTTCAGACATCCTGGGAAACGCGGGAGTAGGATGTAAAGAAGGGGGGGCAAAGTGTGGGGAAATCGACGGTATTACTTTTGGATGCGAAGGGCGGCAGTTGGAACATCAGCAGATGGGAGGGAAGTCCAGCTCATGTTGGCCCTTATACTCCCATGTCGGAGCTGTGCCGGGTGCCAAGCACCGACTACGGGGCAAGTTCGCCATGTTTCAGTGGCTATAAGTGACCCCTCATTTCGCCAAGCTATCGCCGACGAGTGATTAACTTTGGAGATCTGCTCTAGATTACCAGCCAAGACTGCGGAGCCAAGGGGTGTGCCGTGGCAACCCCTGGTCTTCCTTTTGTGATGAGCTGATGCGATTTGCCAGCCAACCAACCCCGCACAATGCATGATGACAACGACTCTATGTTGCACAACCGCCAGACGGCGGATTATCCTGATGGAGAATATTCGGTCTTGCTTCGGTGTCATGGCCTGAGGAGAAGTTGAGGAGATTTGCCAAGACATTTCTCAATTCGACTTTATAGACTGGGCTTCTCTGAGCTCTCGAAGACATCTCCAACGCCCCCCATTATTTGTTCTGCCACCCTTCATCAAGTAAGACAGAGTCACACACACACACACTTGATCTGTTTTAGGAATCTACTAGCCCTTTTGCGGGGGCCAACTTCTGTTTACAATGTACTCCAAGCTCCTCTTGAGTGCAACTCTTGTTGCAAATCTCTGCAACGCCGTCCCTATCCAAGACAGTCCTCGACAGCGCCTTCTCGATGGACTCGGCCTTCCTGCCAACTACCGCAGTGTGAGCGGTGGTGGAAAGCTGCCATTCACTCCTGGCCACCGAGACCCTTATGATAGCCCAGTCGACTCTGTCGGAGATGAGCTTGACCCCTTGCCCTGGCGCAATGGCCTGGGCGCTTCCGTCTTGGGCCCCTGGAACAAGGAGCGCTCTCGACAGAGCCCAGACCTTGTGCGCCCTCCAAGCACTGACCATGGAAACTTGGCCAACATGCGCTGGAGCTTTGCTGACTCCCATATTCGCATTGAGGTGGGTTGAAACGCGCATGCACGGAAACACGCCTGAAACTCCACGTGTACTTTTATTTTTGGGCCAGCAGTGCTAACTCTCTACAGGAAGGAGGGTGGACCAGACAAACCACAATCCGCGAATTGCCAACCAGCGTGGAGCTGGCCGCCGTTAACATGCGGCTCGGCGAGGGTGTTATCCGTGAGCTCCACTGGCACAAGGAGGCTGAGTGGGCCTACGTCCTAGACGGTGAGGTCCGAGTTACCGCAATCGACTACGAGGGCGGCAACTTTATCGACGATTTGAAGAAGGGAGATCTCTGGGTAAAGAAACTCACCATTGACAGCCATAATGGCGAAATGAGCTTGAAAAAACTGACGAGAATTGCAGTATTTCCCCAGTGGCGTGCCCCATTCGCTGCAAGGTCTCAGCGAGAATGGCACCGAGTTCCTCCTCATTTTCGACGATGGACACTTTTCTGAGGAGTCCACTTTCATCTTAACAGACTGGCTTGGTAAGTGTCTTCCGACGGATCGGAATTCCAATTCCTAACGCGAGCAGCGCACACGCCCAAGTCGGTCATTTCCAAAAACTTCAACCTTGCGCCCGAGGTGTTTGCGCACATCCCCAAGAAGGAAAAGTACATCTTCCAGGGCAGGGTGCCCGACTCCATCTCGGATGAGGAGCCCAGGGGCAAGCAGGTCAAGAAGTCCAAGTACAACTTCACGCACAAGATGCTGGACCAGGAACCCATCAACAGCACCAACGGGGGCGGGCACGTCCGCATCACGGACTCGCGCAACTTCCCCATCTCCAAGACGGTGGCAGCAGCCCACGCGATCATCGAGCCCGGCGCCATCCGCGAGATGCACTGGCACCCTTCGGCAGACGAGTGGTCCTTCTTCATCCGGGGCCGCGCCAGGGTCACCATCTTTGCGTCCGAGGGCAACGCCAGGACCTTTGACTACCAGCCGGGCGACGTGGGCATCGTTCCGCGCAACATGGGCCACTTTGTGGAGAACATTGGCGACGAGCCCGTCGAGATGCTGGAAGTCTTCCGCTCCGACGAGTTCAGGGATGTCTCGCTGTTCAAGTGGATGGGCGAGACCCCGCAGAAGCAGGTCATCGACACGCTCTTCGCTGACGACCCGGAAAACGGCAAGCGGTTCCTCGACAAGATCAAGGATGCCGACAACAACGTCGTCACCAAGCCCGACTTTGTTCGATCCCCCGCCGGAATGAGCGAGGAGCTGTGAATGGGGAGAGGAACCGGAGCCCACAGTGGGGTGAAATGGAGGGAGGGAAGGGGGGGAGTGGACAAAAAAAGATTGAACATCTTTCAATTCCGCACGTGTATGAGTCTATGAGATCAGTCGCGAAATGCAGGTCGATCAATTTGTGTAGCAATTTTACCTGTTCCTTGCAAGATTTCGCATTCGCGTCCGTCGTGAACAGTATCCTTGCCCGCAGTGCAGCACAGCACAGCAGGGCCAGCATCGGATGCAGACCCGATCTAGCCAACATTGGATAACGCGTTCAAGTCCACGTAATTGGCAGCATTTACACAGGCGAAGCGCTGGGCTCGGCACCGCGCTTCCGAACGAAACGCGCGCCGTGTGATCAGGGGAAAGTTTCTTTGGTCACACAGCATGCGGTGTGGCATTGGGGGGAGAAAAAAGGGAAACTGTAATTGTTTCTATTCCTGGATTTGGCTTTTATCATTTCCCGGTTTCAGGTCGAATGCAATAATTTAACGTCAATGGCTGTCAGCGATGGCACCTTAAAACATTTGATCAATTGAACCCCAGATTACGGACGCACGACGGGACAACGCGCAACTCAGAATTATGCTTAACAGTCAACCAAGAAACACGCACTGGTCCAAAGCCAGAACAGCCTAGTCTGTGAGCTGCGGTCATGGTCTGGGCCCGTTCCTTTCTCCTCTTTCCCCGCGACCCCGCTTCCTTAGCTTGCAACGATGCGATGGCCTTTGGGAACGCTGTCTAACTAACAGCGGCCTATCCCCGGCGGGTTTTGTCTTACGCGCATCCCGGGGCCAGGGTGCTGGACGTAACGCTGTTTCCAGGCCAGCCACTGACAGCGCACTGGTGCTGGCAAGCCCTGGCTTCGTCCCACGTTCGCCGAAGCTAGTACTCGCCGCGAGGTGATGGCGTCTTGTTCCAATCGAGGGGCCATGCCAGCGAGAAGTGTGGTGTGCTCGGGTATTCGGTATGCGATAGGTCTTTCCGAAGACCGCGTCGCCACCGATGGAGGGCTAGGTCGGCTAAACGGCACTTCCATCTTTCTTGTCATAAGCTGGCCGCAATGTTGTCACAGGACGTGCAGGCTTTCACTGGCCACCTCGTAGCAATGCGCGGCGGAGGCGGCCGCATCGACTCCACTGAACCCACTCCGGTGCTTCGCTAATCTATGCTGGAGGTAACGAATCCGGGGCGTCTCTTCCTGGCTCATATATCATTAAAACCACCTATTAAATCCTGTAGCATCCTTACCGGGACTCTGTCCATCTGCCGGCCTCGTGCCAAGACGAGCCGAACACCCGTTCGTTGGACAGGCTTCCCTTGCTCCTCCTCTTGTCTCAGTCAGCATGGGCGCCTGCATCGCCGTCGCGCGCATGTGACTCCAGCATTCTGTTGCTGTGTACATTAGGAAGGAAGCGCATTTGCACCTTACTAATTGAATCGTAATCGTGGTATTTTTATCTTGTTCGGATAACCCTTTGCGGAAAGTCGTTAGAAGGCGCATGAAGACGCGCGTTGAAAATTGTTGAAAAGCACAGTGAGAAAATGAGCGTGCGCAGACCTGGTCGTTCTTGTGGCGAATAGGAAAGAGGTGGCCCGGGAAAAATGTCTTTTAGCCTAATTCCTAGCCGGGGGAGAATGAAGTTATTCAGCCTTTTGATCTAGCGAACACCTCGAGAAAACAGACGTAAGACCGCGTAAAGCCTTACAATAGTGCGAGTGTAGGATTTAAACTTGTCCTAAACTTAAATTATAGCACGGGATCTATTCCTCTTTAATTGCTCTCGGATGGATATCTGTGGAGCACCAAGATATGGCTCAACGTTGTGGGGTCTCTAGGGTAATCCACTTGCACAACGTGATTAGCAGACTGTGGAGGATTTTCCTCTCGAATATTAACGTACATGGCGTAAATATTTTCAATTTTGAATAATATGTTTAGCGAGTATTTTTATTGTGAACCTTGCCCTTTTCTTCCTGCCTAATGGTTGAAGTGAGTGTTGCCTGCCGAACCGAGTACCCAGATACAATCAAAAGTTGTTCGACTAGAAGAGCCTCAATCGTTTTGCTACGGATCCAACCGAGAATTCAAGATGGGTATTTTCTTGACGTTTTCAATTGAAGGACTATAAAACGCAGATCCGGAACAATATCAGTGTTTACACCCCGATTTGTCCTATCTTGTGTTGCAGCCATGCAACACTACGATGGATGAACAAGGGTGGATGTAACTTGACGTAGAAAAGGAATCTATATAAATGAGATTGTAAATTCACCAGTAATTTTGGCTGATATTTTATTATAATCATCAATTCATCTGCAAACCCTTTTTGTGCGCGAATACTAAATGACATAATATCCCAGCCGCACAACCATTACTGAGCTTTGTTAGCGACGAAGTCCATTTGGATGTTAGCCTGGGTTACGCGGCTGGATGAGTCTAGTTTATTCTCGTTGGAGTGAGTGCCAATATTCTGCTTTCTATCTCACCTCTTTACCCGCAATACTGAGAAGAGAGCGCTCTGGCATGATCGCATGCCTGAGCACTTATACCATCCCTAATGTTATAAATATTTAAGAACAAGCTCTTGTTTCTTAAATCGAACGCAGCCCCTCAGGAAGAACCTTTAGGTCAACACCTTTTTTTATGACAAATAAAACCGTACTGAACTCGCTATGCATTTTACAGCTTGGTTCCAGGATGAGAATTGATATTTGCCGCAACAGCTATTATTATTTGGCTCAACAACCCACTTTTACATCACATATAGCCTAGAACAATGATATTCCGGGAAAATCATCGCGCCCAATTTCTTAATTTCCTCTTTTTATATTTATAATTATAAAATTATTTTTTTTTATATTTATATTATAATAAGTAATTTAGACCTTAATTTTAATAATCTAGCTAATATATTTAAGCTTTATAAATAATTTACTAAAATTATATTTTTGCCTAATATTAATTTTAATAAATTATTTAATAAAATACCCTTAATTCTTAATCTACTCTTATTATTAAAATTTATATTATTTAAAGAATTTTTTTTTTTTATTTAAGTATTTTATTATTATAATAATATTTATTTTATAAAAAAAAAATTAAATTTAAAAAAAAATATTAATAAATTATTAATTTATATTTATTATATTTTAATTTATAATTAAAGATATTATTAATTAATTTTAAGTATAAAATTATAAAAGATTATTTTTTATAAAATTAATTATCTTTTTAAATTTATAATTAAAATATTATAATTAATATAAAGATTTTAGATTTATTATATAATAAAAGGTTTTTATAATTATAAATTCTTAGAAGATTTATTAATATATATTTTATATTAAAAATATATAATAAAATAATATTAGATTTATTAAAGCTATTTTAATAATACCCTAATTATACTTTTATAAAAAATTATTAATAGCCTTTAGGTTAAGAAGATAATATTATTATATTTTATATTTTAAAATATTTATAATAATTATTAATAAATAAAAAAAAAAAGTCTTTATAGCCTAAATATTACCTAAATATAAATTAAATATTTTAAGAAAAAGTAATTTTAGTATATAATTTATTATAATAATAATAATAAGATTAAGATAATATTTTAAATTTACTTATAGTATAAGGAAATATAAAGGTAATTCCTAAAAATTATTAAGTTAAATAATACTTATAAAACTAATTAATTTAATATATATTTTTTTTAAATTATTAATATTATAAATTAAAAATTAATTATAAATTTTAACTTTAGTCTTATTAATAATAAAAAAAAAAAAGATTATTTTTAGCTTTATAAATAGCTAAATTATATTTAGGTCTTTCTTTATATCCTAGTATTTTTTATTTTCCTTACTAATAAAGAATCTATTTTTAAAAATATATTCTTAAAAATCTTTTTTTATATATAATAATAATTATATATTTATTATATTAATATTAATATTAAAAATAAATTTTTTTTCTAATAATATAATCCTAATATCTATAAAGGCAAAGAAATATCTAATAATAATTTTAAAGATAAAGAAAGTACCTAATTTAATAGCTATATTTATAAGATAGCCTAAGTATAAGCTAAAGTAAAAATAGCCTAAACTAAAGCTAATTAATTTCTTATACCTTTAAGACTAATCCTAATCTATTATTTATATAAGGATATATTTAAGAAATAAAAATATATTATTTATACTATAGATAAAAGGGATTTTAAAATAAAATAAGGAAAAATATTTTTTAATTATAAAAAATACTAAAATTATATTCTTAAATATATTTTAAAAAAATATATATCTTAATAAATATAATAGACTTATTATTATATTTAAATATATTATAACTTTAGCTAATATATAAATAGCCTAATAAAAATAGTATATAAAGATATAAAAAGCTTTCTTTTTATAGGTATAGGTAATCTTATATACCTTTATATTATCTTCTTAGCTATACTTAAGAAAAAAAAATATAATTACCTTTAAAAAAATATAAATTAAATAATAAGATAATAAATTAAATATATAGGCTAAGAATAGCTTAGTAAGCTACCCCTATAAATATCCTATATTATTATTAATCTTATTACTAGGTAATATTATTATATAATTATTATTATAAAAAAAAATAATAAAAATCTAACCCTAAGGCCTTATAATAACTTTTTTATATAATAATATACCCTATTATATAATTACTAAATTCTATACTAATTAAAGGCTAAGTAATTACTTATAAAAAAGCTCTACTATCCATAATAATAACTATAAAAGCCCTTAATAAGGATTTTTATATTTTAATACTAAAAAATATTAATTTCTATTCCTTAAGACCTTAAAGAGCTACTCCTTTATATTTATAATCTTAATACTATTAAAAACCTTTATAGCTAATTATAAAAGGCTATAAATAATAAGCTAAAGGTCTTAGTATAGCTTTAAGCTAATAATCTTAAGTAATAAAGCCTTATAATAACCCTAACTATAAGCCTTACTATAAACCCAACCATAAGCCCAACTATAAGCCTAATCATAAGCCTAACCATAAGCCTAAGCCTAAGCCCTCTAGTAAAGCCAAATCTATATAGCCACTAACCAACTACAAAACTAAATACCTAATAAATACTTTTATAATTAAAAATTAAGATTAATAAAGGCCTTAGAAAATTATTCTATACTATAGCTATATTTAGAAATTAATTAAATTTATATATAAATATACCCTAATAAATAATAAAAGCTTAATAAGGCTATAAGGGCTAGGCTAGCTTTATACCTTTAAGGAATAGTATATTAATAATACCAAAGAAAAATAACTATATTATAGCTATAGTAATATAAGCCTCTACTAGGCTTTGGCTTTACCTAGGGATTTATATTATTTAATTTAAAGGTAAAATAATTTTTTATTAATTAAATCATATTAGGACCTAATTTCGTAAGTACTTTGTATTATGTGTGATTTTGGGTATGATGAAGGGAGAAGGAGGAAAAAAGGACCCTTGCGAGAGAAGTTGTCGCGGTCACATGACATTATTAAGCCAAATAACAATAGCTGTTGCGGCAAATATCAATTCTCTCCAGGATACAATTCTCAGTATGGTTCAATACAATACTTATTCCAGTGGAGTTAAACAGAAACTTACACCTTGAGATCGGCACATGGTATGGTCTGGGTTCATATAGAAAAAGGAGTACTGTCTTAGATTGACGGGATAATTGCCTGGGTTGGTGGTATTATAGCGAAAAGACAGCAGGAAATATACTTCTATGATGGAAAATGCGACGAGGAAACCACTCAGACATAACCACATGATTACTTTCACCATGTACTCATATATGGCGTTAATTCCTTTTGTTAATGACAATGGAGCCGTATCGTCACCGACAGGGTCTCACCGAGAACACATTAGGACTACTCTAGAACAGAGCTGGACCTTTGGCTATACTTTAAGTAGAATGACAGTCTAGAATTTGCAGTACGCTTGTTCAGAGATATGTAGAAGGGGATGTTGTCGGCTCGCTGAACTCCAGCGATACAGGATCAAGTGCGACTTGGTCGTTGCTCTTGAAAGAAGCCATGCGAATGACTACTATAGTTTGAACGTCAAGGGTACAATATCGTCAATTCTTAAACGTTAAAATGGAAGATGCATACTGGTGTGTATACCTACAGGAGCTCCGGTTGGAAAAGCATCGCAAGAAGTAGCGAAGATTACTTCACACGCTTAGGATCCATTCGCAGATCTTGATGGGGATGGTTGTGGCACTATCTATCTTCCCCTGCAATCGCAGCTGGAAAGGATCATGACGTCTTTTCAGGAGATTGAGGAAATCAACAAATGATCTTGCTTTGATTGCATCACTGAAATCAAGCACTTGCTCACTGCTGAGGAGGTTGGCGTCTTGTCTGCAGTATTGGTGGAAAATTGGAGAACTCCAGCCTCTGGGAATTTATCCATACCTACGCTCTTCTCACTTATCCGTCAACAAGCCCTGCCAATCTCCGGACCACATACAAGCTTTGATACGGGCAATCAAACTTCGCTCATCGCATCTTCGACAAGGTTGCGGAATTTGGCACAGAGTAGGCCTTTGATATCCTGGTTATATTAATTCATAATAATCTTTGCAAGAGCTGTGGCCAAGTAAAGAGCACAGCCTCAAAAGGTCAACTATCTCTGATCATTTTGAGGATAATTTAATTTCGCTCACCTTTGTCTATCATTCGCTAGGAAGCTGTTAATCCTGGCCGTGTCAACCTTATGATAAAGGTGCACGCAATAGTCGAAAGCGATGGCTTTGCACCTTGGAATGGCATGTGCTTGCCTATATATTGCGTAAAGTTATGGAGACGGCGTCACCGCTTGGGAATGTCTCATATCGTTGGATTTGGGGCGACGAGATGTACAGCTGGAAATCATGTAGCAAGGCTGTAAGTTGAAGAAGAATTAACTCACAATGTGCTATTCTACAGGTCTCTTAGCAGAAGTAATAGCAAGTGCAATAAGACTAAGGCGATATGGATATTCTTTTAAACAACACCGCAATTTCTACTTTGAACATTATTTGAGTGTCACAGATGTATGCTGGTTCTGGATCACCCAGCTGAGCCTGCAGCCTGCAGCCTGCTTCTTCTTCTTCTTTTTCTTTTTCACTAACAACATTGCAGGCGGGAACCGGATCCGAGCCTAGTAACCTCCATACGTGAGTTGGCCGAGCGCTAGGCTTCCGCCATAGTTACCGTCCTAGACAAAAGGATTTTAGGTCTCAGATCGAGGACCTTAGGAGGGTGTGTCCAGAGCAATTATGCGGTTGCCGGCGCCCCCGATATTAACGGCATCAACCATGAGATTTCCCGTTCGCATGGTTTAGATGTAAGCCTCATTAAACTACTTAAAGGCGTTGATGATCTCAGCAGCCAATATGCCGCGCTTTCTCAGGTCATTGGGCCCCATGAACGCAGTCTCTCCCCCACAGCAGCCTTCAAGAACCTGTTCTTGGCTGTGTGCTCCGCCACCCGAAGCCATCTGCTTATTCTCCACCTTGCTAGCTTTCTGCCAATGAGAAGCCTCTCACGTGGTTGAAGTTCCCCCGCACAAGGCTGTTGGTGAGAAAGAATCTGATTTTGAAATCCCTATTTTACCATAATGCTTAAAGCCAAGTAATTCTACGCTCTCTCCTAAAGCAGCCACTACTTTGCATTGCCATAGACTTTTCGGTACGGCTGTAGCCCTTTTTGCTCATCAGGAGGATGGCCAGCCCCAGCGCCTACACAATCGGCTGGATTTGTGCAATTAGCACTGAGCGAGTTGCCGCACAACTCTGCTTTGATGAAGACCACGGTGAGCCCGAAGAGGTTTCTGAAAATGACAACAACAACTATGCATTGGGCCGAATTGGAAGTCACAATGTGGTTGTGGCTGTTCTGCCATACGGAGAATACGGCCTTTCCTCTGCTGCGGGGGTTGCTAGAGATATGGTGCACAGCTTCCCAAATGTGAGAATCGGTCTTTTGGTTGGTATCGGAGGAGGTGCACCAAGTAAAGACCATGATATTCGCTTGGGCGACGTAGTGGTCAGCGCTTCTCTGAATCAAAGAAGCAGTGTTTTCCAGTACGACGATGACAGGTTGATGCAGGATCAAACTTTCCAAGTAACCCACCACATCCTAAATGAGCCGCCCAACTTGCTTCGATCAGCCGTCAGCGGGTTACAAGCCCATTATGAAATTAATGGCCATAATATTGAAGAAGCTATCGCTGATATGTTGGACAAGAAAGTACGGTTAAAGAAGTATAGACGACCAGATCAGGGCATAGACCGACTTTTTTAAAGCCGCGTTATCTACCCCTCTCAAGAAGGAGCTACGTGTATATCCGACTGCGCCTCTCACCCATCAAACCTGGTGTTAAGACCAAGTCGAGATGACGAAGAAGACAGCCCAGCTATTCACTATGGCACAATTGCATCAGCCAATCAATTAATGGAAAATGCTATCGTGAGGGACAAGATCGCTAAGGAACATGGTGTATTATGCTTCGAGAGGCAAGCAGCGGGATTAATGAACCATTTCCCTTGTCTAGTTATTCGAGGCATATGCGACTACTGCGACACGCATAAAACCAAGGACTGGCAGGGATACGCCGCAATGACAGCGGCTGTATATGCCAAGGACCTTCTGTTGAGAATACCCCCGAAAGCTGTTGCCAAAGAGGTGGAAATTGGAAAATTGCTCTCAACTGGTTAGTCCGATTGATGACGTACCAAGAAAGATTCTAAGAAGTTTCTAGCGCTGTTCGAGATTAAATCAACGAAGGCGGAAGTTGAAATTGTAAGATCCCAGTTACAGGAAGAACAGGACGCCCGGATATTGAATTGGCTTACGACGATTGACTACGGCCCGGTGCAGAGCGACATCTTGCGGCGGCGACAACCTGGAACTGGTCAATGGTTGTTAGAATCTCAAGGGTACGGCACTTGGTTCGCAACCAAAAATCGTATCTTATTTTGCCGGGGACTTCCAGGGGTTGGCAAGACGATCCTCACATCGGTGGTCGTTGACCATCTGATTCAGTCACTGCGCAGCGATCCTAGCAGAGGACTCGCATATATATATTGCGATTTCCAGCGAAGAGGCGAGCAAACAATGGAGAGTTTGATTGCAAGCCTTTTGAAGCAGCTCTCGCAGAAGCAGAATCCACTGCCTAATGTTATTCATGAGCTCTATCAACAACATCGAGAGGAACGAACACAGCCGTTACTCAAGGAGTATCTGAAAAAATTACAATCTGTCATATCACTTTATTCAAGAGTCTTCATTGTCATCGATGCGCTCGATGAATACCAACAATCACACGGCTGTTTGTCGAGATTCCTATCCGAGATATTGAAACTTCGTCAGGAATATGGAGTAAATATTTTTGCAACATCTAGGCCACTCCCACATATAACGCAACAGTTCAATGATGAAGAATCATTGAATATACGCGCATATGATTACGATATAAGAAGCTATCTGGACGCAAGGATGCCGGATATGTCGTGTGTCGTCAGTCAGGACCCTAATCTACAAGAGAAAATCAAGGATACAATTGTAAAGTCTGCAGACGGAATGTAAGTAAACAAAGCAATGGCCTGGGACTATTTAACATTTCTAGGTTCTTGCTCGCAAAGCTTTATTCAGAGTCATTGAGTGGAAGGATGTCGTCAGGAGCTATCGAGTCTGCGCTAGCTCAGCTAGCGACTGGCTCTAACGCCTATGATTTCGCGTACGAAACCGCTATGGATCGAATCAACCAGCAGAATGAGGGTAGAAAGGATCTTGCTAACAAAGTTCTACTATGGATTACCTGCGCAAATAGGCATCTCAGCACTTCCGAACTTCAGGAGGCTCTTGCAGTCGAAGCAGGGAAGCCAAGCATTGATAGCAGTAACCAACCAAACATGAATGAGATGGTATCGTTGTGTGCTGGGCTGGTTATGATTGATAAAGAAACGAAAATCATTCGACTCATCCATCACACGACGCAAGACTACCTTAGGCGAACGCAGGATCGATGGTTCCCAAATGCAGAATCTGAGATCACCGCTATCTGCACTACCTATATATCATATGATAGGTTTTGTACTGGACCCTGTGGAACAGACGGCGAATTCGAAGAGCGACTTCGGGAAAGCAAGCTCTACGATTACGCCTCTAAAAACAGCGGTCATCATGCTCGCAAATGTCGCGCCGCTCCAGAAATTATTTCCCGTTTGGCCCAGAAACAATCTCTTATGGACTCCCTAGCCCAAGCACTTCTGAGTGAAAAAGATGCACCGTGGCACTCTGGCTATAGTCTTGAATACCCAAGGAAGTGGTCCATATCGCACTTTGCCGCATATTTTGGGTGGGAGGAGGGATTGCTACCGTTCCTGAATGACTCGGTAAAATTGGAACAAAAGGATAGCACTGGAAAGAATCCACTTATTTGGGCCGCTGAAAATGGTCACCAAAGTGTGGTTGAACTACTACTTGAGACGGGTAGAATCAATGTTGACACACAAGATGACTCTGGCCGAACAGCAATATCATGGGCTTCCGAAAACGGCCACGAATCCGTGATGAATCTCTTGTTATGTGCAAACTATGACGGTATTGCTTTGAAAGGCGATACAAGGCCTCTAAATCGAGTCTGGCAAATTAGCCTGGGTTATATGGCAAAATTCCAAAATACGGGAAGAATGACGGCCCTAGAGGCGGCTATCTGTATGTTTAGAGAAGCCCTAGACAAAATGCCGTACGACCATTTGGACCATGCAAAGCTACTGCATTATCTAGGAACTGCCTGTTTGCAGAAACACCAGATAATGGGGGCACTTGAAGACCTGGACGAAGCCATACGCATACTTGGAGAAGCCTTAGATCAAACACCTACTGGCAATCCTGGCCGCAGGTTAATGCTCCGAGATTTAGGAGTCTGCCTGGGCCAAAGATATGCAAGGACGAAAGAAATGGTTGATTTAGAGATGAGTATTCCAATTCTTCAAGAGGTTGTGGATTTAACTGCAGCCCATCTCCCATGGCGATGGAGCGAATTACAAATCCTCGGTACGGGATATCAACAAAGGTACCACAGATTAGGTGAGATGGTAGATCTACAGAGAGCTATCCAAATATTGCAAGAGGCTCTGCATCAAACGCCACACGATCATCCCAGCAGAATAGTTCAACTCGAAAACCTTGGCAGTGTATATAAAGGCAGGTATTTCATGTTTGGGGAATTAGCAGATCTGGAGGCAGCTATTGGGCTATTTCAAGAATCTTTGCAACGATCAAAATGTGACCCTCTGGATCGAGCAAAGAAACTTCAAAATCTCGGGGCTGGATATGGGATCAGATACAAACGGACTGGGGAAATAGCGCATCTAGATGAAGCTATCCATCTGTTCGAAGAGGCTGTGAACCAAACCCCACATGATCACCCACACCAATCAAATCATCTTCAAGATCTTGCAACTGGATATCTAGACAGATACCACAGGATTGGGAGAATAGCGGATCTGGAGACGGTGATTGAGCTGTTCGAGAAGGTTCTAACCGAAACACCCGAGCATCATCCAGACAAGGCAGAAAAGCTTCATCACCTCGGGGCTGCATATCAAGATATGTACCACAGGATTGGGAGAATAGCGGATCTAGAGGCGGTGATTGAGCTATTTGAGAAGGCTCTAACCGAAACACCCGAGAATCATCCAGCCAAGGCAAAAAAGATTCATAATCTCGGGACTGCATATCAAGATATGTACCGCAGGACTGGAAAATTGAGCTATTTGACTCTGTCCATTGAGCTAATCGAAAACTGCATCAATCGAATGCCAGATGACCATCCGGACAAAGCATTTATGCTTGAAGATCTTGCAGGGCACTATTACGATAAGTATCATCAAGGTGACAACATGCAAGATCTAGATACCTTCATGCGGCTATTTGAAGAAACTCTCCAACGAACCCCAAGCGATAGTCCAAGATTGGGTAGACTCCTCCAGGGTTTAGCATCTGGGCACCAAATCAAATATAAGATATCAGGCGCTGAAAAAGACCTTCAGGTTGCCATACAACTATACCAGAAAACCCTCGATGCAACACCAGATGATCATCCAGAACGAGCATATCGAATTCAAGGCCTCTCGTTCGGGCTAGTAGACAGGTATCAACGAGGAGGCCAGGAGGATGACAAAGAAATGGTCATGGATCTGCTTCAAGAGGCGCTTGTGCATACCCCGTCTCGTCCTGTTATTCGGTATGCTTGTGGGAGGGCGTTGCTTGCATTTTATGCAGGGGCCCAAAATTGGCGTTTGGCCCATGAAACTGCCTCCAAAGTAATACATCTGATTCATCTTATCATGCCTAGGACTCTTCAAATCTCAGTCAAACAATACGTACTTGCCGGGGCTGAAGTATTAGCTGCTGATGTGGTTGCTATCTCCTTGTCGGCAGGGGCTGCACCATACGAGATCGTCTGCCTTCTAGAACTCGCCCGGGGGGTCATACTGGACTACTTCAGTGAAACTCGCATCGACATCTCCGACCTCAGGTCGAAATACCCCGGCATGGCTGAAGAGTACACCAAGCTGCATTATCAACTTAACACGCCCTGGATACATCTATCAGATACGGGCTCAGAGAATCGAGCTAATCACCGGTACACCAAAAGCGACGAGCTAGAACAAATAATCGAAGAAATTCGTAAATCGCCTGGTTTTGAACGATTTCTTATGGCTCCATCTGAGAAGGACCTAAGAGCAATAGCGACCTCGGGGCCAATTATCATCGTCAATGCAAGCGAGTATCGCTGTGATGCATTACTAATCGAGGAGAATCAAATCAGGGCTCTGCGACTCCCTAAGATCAATAAGAATGAGCTTCAGGGTCGGTTGAATTTGAGGAACCTACAGCTACTAGAGTGGTTGTGGGACAGTTTGGCAGCTCCGATTTTGGAAGCTCTTGGTTACTTTGAACCTCCATTGAATGAGAATTGGCCCCATGTATGGTGGATGCCTATTGGAATTCTCAGCAAGTTTCCCATTCACGCGGCTGGTCGTCATGGAAAGAGTTCTCATCAGTCGGTTTGCGACAGGGTTATATCGTCGTATTGCCACTCCATTAAAGCAATTCTCAATAGTCGCCAAGGGCGTACGACATCTTCGACCGCCCATTTATCCCTCCTTTTAGGTTTCGAAACTACAAAAGGCGTCTCCCCTTTACCCGCCACGATTGAAGAGGGAAAGATGTTGCATTCCCTATTTGAATCGATGGCGCTTGACCCTGCAATGCCACGAGACCGCGAAGACATCTTGTTACAGCTACCAGACTGCAAGATATTTCATTTCGCTGGTCACTATCGTGTAGATTATGCTGATCCATTAAATAGTTGCTTGCTTCTTGGAGGTGAAGCGACAAATTCTATCACAGTATCAGACCTCCTCGATAGGAATTTAAGTGAGAAACCTCCATTTCTTGCCTATCTCTCAACGTCTGGTAGTGGTCAGGTTGACGATGAGAGGCTTATTTATGAGTCTATCCATATGATCAGTGCATTACAAATAGCGGGGTTCCGCCATGTAATTGGGACTCTCTGGGAAGTCGATGATGCGGCATGTGTGGATATGGCGAAGCGCGTGTATGAAGAGATAAGAGTTGGAGGCATAACGGATGCATCAGTATGCCAGGGCCTTCATAGAGCGATAAGAGAGGTTCGAGATGACTGGTTAGACAGGCGAAATTGCATAGAACAAGCGGAAATGCGACCGACTGGGGTGGATATTGATGAGTGTGAAGAACCTCTACCATATTGGGTGCCGTTCATCCACTATGGCGTTTAATGCATCTTCTTCTCTGTTTATTTGAAATCAAATTTCCAGTTCCTGTCTGTCTATGATGCGCAATAAATTCAATACCGCGCTTGATTACAAGCCGAGATGATATATTTCTATATACATCCAGCTCCAGCCATTACAGTAAGTAGATTAAAAAAAAAAAAATAATTTTATGGCCTAAATACCCTTTATGCCTATATAAGTCATAATAGTTAAATCTTAGTAAAAAAAAACTTTAAGGTAAAAATCTTAAATGCCTAAATAGCTTTCTCTAAAACCTTATAAAGACTTAATAAAAGAGCTACCTATCTAATTTAACCTAATTTAATCTATTTTACTAAAAATAATTAAATAAATAAATAAATAAATAAAGTTTATATAAAGATATTTATAAACTATCCTTAATATATACTATTTAATAAATATACCAAAACCCATTTAGATAATAATATTTTCCTACTAGGCTAATATATTTATAGCCTTAAATATAATCTTTAGGATATTAAACTATATAGATATATCCAATAGTTAAAGGCCTAGGGGCTATTTTAATTATAAGGCCTTCTATCAATAGAGATATGCCTGCCCATTACTATATAACTATAGCTTATCATATTTGGCTATAATCTACTTCTAAATGCTAGCCAAATTGGCCCTATATGAATGTTCATTCATAAATAGCAAATACAAATCCGGGTTCTATTAAACCGGCTGCTGCAGTAAGAAAGACTGTTAAATAACAAAAAATACTTTTTGGCTGACATATGCAAAAATGCATATAAGATATGGTTCCAGGAGCTGCTTTGCGCCCTGGAAATCGTCCGAATGGGCGCCTAAGCGGCGGGCAGAATGGTGCTGCATAAAGCACTGTGTGGAAAGGTTGGGTTGGATTGGTTGGATTGGATGGATTGGACCGAGATGATATATCTTCTTGGAAAAGTTGGTTGCTACCGTTGTGTCGTCATTGGGAGTGGTCTCCGCGATATCAAGATCAAACGTTCTTTGGGGAACAGCCGCTACGGTTCCCACAATTTGGGAAGGATCCTACTTCCCACCTATTGGATGGCTTGTTTCGGATACATGAGCTTATCATATGGTACTAAACCATTGACTCATGATCAGCTTCAATCTTTAACGAATCCTTCGAGGGTGATGAGTTCAGTTTATTCTACGACTCTTCGATAGGTACCGTTCAAGTCATGTTGAATTAGTGTATATCAACGCACAAATGATCTCTTTCAATAGTTCATTCATTGATACTTTTATTGAAATTCATTGCCAGAATTGATAAAAATATTGAACTCGTTGGCACGCTGCGGTTGACTTGACATTTGCCTTCCCAGTGTACTTCCTAGAGTCTTTTATTTGGATCGCATCCAACCTCACCTAGTCCTGCCATCCAAGGAGAAAGATAAAAATTATACGTGAAATATATCAAATGGAAAGAGCTGACGTTGCAGAGTTGCATTTACCTTCGAAAAACCCGAGATTTCGCGGCGACATGCGGCGCATTTCTTGCCTGATGTCGGCCCCACCCAAATTGGCCGCCCGCACTATTCGGTGCCAATTCCGACCGTCACGTCATTCCGCGCGCGCGTAGCCTTTTTAGCGCTTCGATTTACTCAGCCACTTCCGAAATCACGCAACATTATTAAGCCACGGCCTTTTCTGCTCTGCTGCACTGCGGGTGTTTATAAGGCTCGGGAGCGCCCTGTCCTGTATCGCGGCACTCGGGTCGGCTCAGTAGCGAAAAAAGGATCATTCGCCCCCGCGCACCCAGACACACACACCTGTCAGCCTCAGCACACACACGCACGCACACCCACACACAAGCACACTCAGAATAGTTAACTCCAGGATGGCTAGTCGGCCCATGTCTGCGTATCCCTCTCCACTAAGTGGATATGAGAACGCGCCGCCTCTCCCCGAAGAGAGGGCTGCGGACGGCAAGAGCTTTGTGAATCCGCCGGCCGAGAAGCTGAGCGAGGCTTATGACAAGTTTGTCGACCCGCTCGACCGGGGGAGACAGGGTGGTTTGTGAGTGGCCTCTCCCGCGGCGCAGTGTGAAAAAAAAAAGTCGTAAGATGTACGGGGATTACGGGTGTTAATTTATGCTTCTTACCGATAGCGACGTCCACATTTACTACCTGCAGACAAAGGAAGACCACAAGAAGTATGCCTACGAGCTGTGGCAGCGCATCCGAAGAGAATGTGAGTACATACATAGTCAGCACACAAAAAAAAAAAAAAAAAAACGACCCCCATGCACAACATGATCCTTGACGCCAGAGAGAGGGGTGTGTGGCTTACAAAGTGATGAATCGGCAGTTCCCGAGCTTCGCATCTACACGTTTTGGGATCGACCAATTGGACCACACCCAGTGGCCATGTTCGAGGTCAACATCTTTACGCCCGCACAGTTCGGCGCCTTCATCTCGTGGCTTGCCGTCTGGCGGGGGCCTCTGTCGGCACTCATCCACCCCAACATCGTCCCCAAGGAGGGCGAGCACCCGGATGCTGTCGCCAAACTGGACCACTCGGAGAGGGCCATCTGGATGGGAGAAAAGTACCCGTTGGACTTGACGCTATTTGATCGGCACCTGGGCTGAGGGCCGGTGGGTCGGTGGTTTTGGGGGAGGGGAGAGGGGAGAGGGAACGTAAGACGACGAACAGAGAATAGTACAATACGGACTTCCATAGGCGGAAAGTACCTGAAACAATAACATCCTAATGCCTCGTCATGCCATTCGCAAAGAAGAAGAAAAAAAAGCTCTGCAGGACGGACCCAGCCTCGTGGGAGGGATCAACTTAGTGCGTGGACGGGTGTGTGGTGGCGGTGGGGGGACTCTTTTGCTCGGAGGTGCCCCACGGGCATGGTTCCATGGACTCGCGGCGCCGATTATCAGATGGAAGCGGAGCGTGCTAATAAAGGACCTGTGGCACGAAACAGGCATCGCATTCGCGAATTAACCTTTAGCGGCTTGGGGCCATTCCTCGGTGCCCTGCCGCTTGTGTCCCTGTCCCCCCGTTCCCTCCCATCCCATCCCATCCACATCCTTCTGAGCCCTACGTCCCGTTAGTGCCTCGGCATGCAGACCCAACGACCCCCATGCCTACTAAACCCAATTGATCCGCCGCAGCATCACGTAGTCAACCAGAGTGGTTCGTTTCCGTCCTAGGCCTGTCCTGTCTGAAACCCCGAGAGAGGATCCCGCCCGGGCTCAGAAGGGGGGCGCATTGTGCAATAAGGAAAGAAAAAAAAAGCAGGCGGCTCATGCTTGCTTGACACGCTGTGCGCTCTTGCAAAATTACGCAACGGATTAGTTTCTTGTCCCATCACTCGGAGATGAAACCCCACCCCGAGCCGGCAGTTGATTAGTACACGTTAGGGAGCCCCACAGTGTCTCTGGCCAGGTTTAATCTTATCAGATCGCCAAGAGAGAGGGCAAAAATCAAGACGTCAAACAAGTTAGACGCGTACCTTGTGAGGTGTTTTGGGGGGAATTTTCTCAGTTCCGCCACTAACGCCGGTGGATGACAGCTGATTTCTTGGGTCCGGGTGGGGGAAGGGTTGAGCAAAAGAGTAGAAGGTCTTGGCCATCCGTATATAACCCTCACGGGAGAACCCCAACTTTTTTTTCTGGTCCCTTTGTCTTCCCCCCCTCAGGATCTCATCACTCGGCTTCAGGGCCTAGACAAGATGGAATCGGCCAAGCTCAAGGCGGTCCAGTCCCTCGTGACTGAGATCGGTCCTCTCCAGAAACTCGCCTTTTTGGGCATCTTCTTCGGAATTGTCCTTCTTTCCTATTGGTCTCGCTTCGTTGTTCGCTACCCCCGAAATCTCCTGCGCATTGGTGCCGAGCAGGGTCTATCATGGAAGCAGATGAGGAAGAAGTTCCTCACTGACTCCGTGTCTGTTTTTGAGGATATTTACGAGAACGTGGGGATCCCTTTTTTTTTCTCCTGGTGCAATTGAACAGCAACTAATTTTTTTTTCTTTCTCGCGCATTAGTACTCCAAGCATGGACGATCGGTCCTAGTCCCTGTTTTTGGTCCCCACGACGAGGTCATCCTACCCCCATCCGCCCTCCAGTGGCTCACGAAGCAGCCCGACAGCGTGCTCAGCTCGCTCCACGCCCAGATCGATTCCATCCAGCTCGACTACAGCCTCGGACCCAAGTTTGCGCACGATGCGTGGGGTGGTCTGCTCATCAAGTCTGACCTCAACAGCGCGCTGGAGACTGTGTGCAATGTCATGAACGAGGAGCTCAAGGGCGCCTTTGAGGCGACCTTTGGCAATGACGAGAAAAACTGGAAGGAGATTGAGCTTTTCCCCGTGTGTCGCATAATTGCGGGTCGCGCTACACTGCGATTTACGCTGGGAGACTCGCCCGAGGGACGAAGACTATGTGAGTGGTTTTTTTTTTATTTCGAATCGGTCAAAGACGGGACACTAACGGAGCAATCCCCAAACAGGTGCCGACGAGGAATTCCTCAAGACGTGCTACCTCGTACTGGATGCTATGCTGGACACGGCCGGTGACATGGCCCAAACCCGTAAAATGTGGAGACCGTTCCTGGGCTGGTGGGTAAGCCGAAAGATGCCGGGACGGCTCAATGCGCTGAAGAAGGGCTTTGAGCCGCTGTACCGCGAGAGAATGGAAATCATCAAGAAGCAGGAAGCCGGCGAGGATGTCACGGTGCCGCGCGATCTCATGCAGATGATGCTGGCGTACGGCGTCAAGGAGCGCCCCGAGGAGGCCTACAACCTGGACGACATGACCAAGCGCCTGGCCGTGTCCAACTTCGGCACCATGCACCAGACTGTTATTACTCTGCACAACCTGTTCCTGAACATTCTCGACTCCAACAAGCACTTCAACACGGTGCAGGTGCTCCGCGACGAAGTCACCAAGGTCCTGGGCGAGGGTGGCGACACCGTCTCCAAGCAGTGGACCCGAGCTAAGGTATCCTCCATGACCCGCGCCGACAGCGTAGCCCGTGAGACTCTGCGCCTCAACACCTTTGTCGGGCGCACCGTGCAGCGACTTGTCATTGCGCCCGAGGGTGTCGTCACCGAGGACGGCGTACGCCTGCCCAAGGGCACCATGGTTTCTCTTCTTGCCCACCAGTCGCAGACCGACGCCACCAACTACAAGGACCCCCAGCGCTACGACCCCTTCCGCTTCTCTCGCGAGCGCGAGGCTGCTGCCGACCCTGTGACGGGACGCCCCGGCCTGAGCCAGATGAGCTTCGTCTCCACCTCTGCCGACTTCCTGCCCTGGAGCCACGGCCGCCACGCCTGCCCGGGCCGCTTCCTTGTCGACTTTGAGATGAAGATGATCATGGCCTACGCCGTCTCCAACTACGACATTGAGTTCCCCGAGTCCTACAACGGCAACAGGCCCCCGATTTCCTGGTTCGTCGGCTTCGGCGTCCCACCCCTGGATGCCAAGCTCCGGGTCAAGAGAAAGACGGCTGCATGAACGAAAAAACACAAAACGAATTACTACACTACATACAAAAAAACGCGACAATGAAACAAAACGAACAATAATGGAACGGGGAGGAGGAGTGGTGGGAGCGTAGACTGTAACAGTACTGTTGTGCGCCCCCTGGTTCCTGTTGTGCCAGCTATCCATACACGGATAGCGGGCTTTTACGGCCGGGGAGCTAGCCATTATCTGATCTGATTGATTACACGTAGACCATGGAAATACAAAAGCTTGTTCAAATGCCTTTCCTTGTCGCCTTTGCCATCTTTCCCTAGCGCGCGCCCCCTTCTGGCGTGGGGTGGCCCGCCGTGCAATTTGTCATGGGATGTCGCTCAACCCCCACCAGAAGAATGGGGTGGGTGGTAAGCGCAGCCAAGGAAGAGGGTTTTTTTCAGGGCGCACAATTGATGCTGTGGAAAACAGGAAACCCGACCAAAAAAAAGAAAACTCGGCTGGATATTCATCCACCAACCCTTGCTCGCTCGCGGCCGAGGTGGTGGGATGGATCTCTCCCACCCGCCTCCGCGACCGGAATGGAGCGAAGTGCGTGGGATGCAGAGTGGAGAGCGCCAAGCGGCTGCTGCATTCGTCCTGGTCTAATGAGAGGCACTTTTTTATCAATCGCCCTTCCGATTTACCCGGCCTGCCAGTCCCGAACTCTCCAAAAACCCCCCCAATTGACCTTTTGCCAAGTCGAAATGATCTCTGCCAAGTCAAGCGATCAACCTCTGCAAAACGACCCTGAGGGGAAGGTTCCCCATATAATTATTTTTATTTTTCTTGTCCCGCGAGCTACATTGCAGCATCATCGCTTGGCGATGGATGTGCGAGAAATTCAACGACGTGTCTTGGCGGGGGGGTGTTGGGGTCGTACTTGGCGTGGGTTCGCCACCAAAAAAATGCCCGGCTTTGCATAGACGGGAACGGGGACTTTTTTTTTTTTTTCTTTCTACTCTGGATCCCTCCCCATGCCGGAGTCCAAGCCGTATTCGAAATCGGTTTCCACCCCCCAAAAAATTGGCGGGCTCCGCTGGCCGAGGCGATGTTACCCCGAAACCATGTTTCCAACGTGACACATTTTTAGGTCGGGCCCCAAATACCCTCGCCTTTTAACGGGGTGTAGTAATGGATGGCAGGATCAGATAAGATCAAAAATCATGCACGTGGAATTGACACGCCATTTCTGGAAGGGATGCCGGGGGGTTAAAAAGGTTGAGTGAGGTGAGGCAATTAAGTGTTAATTCAGTGACAAAAGCCGTTCTACTACCAAGGATCTAGGCATCGGGTTTGGCCGGATTACGTAGATCACACCTGAAGCATCTAATCCAACGGCGTAGCTTTGTCCTACTTTGTTAGTTCATGTCCATCCAGCTTGTCGATCCGACAGGAAGGCAACAACACAGATCAAACCAACAACGCCCAGACTGATGCAACCAAGCTTTCGTCCTTCATCTATTTTAGGATCATCCCAGCTGCAATGCTACGGTAATTTCGATGTCTCGTAGCTTTAGCCGACTCAGGCCTGTCCTGTCATTGAGATCTACCGGAGAATATGATTCCTGTTCACGGCAGTGTTACCCATTGGTTCCTCTCTGGCGGTAGCTGTCAAGCGAGAAAATCATCCATCCATCTTACCACGAAGCCGGGATTCTTCCATGCTAGTAGAAGCACATAGATTAATCCCATGATTCGTCGCGTTTTGTCGAATTCCTGGTCGCCTACTAGCGAATACGACTAAATCAGGGCACACCAAGCTCGCCAACGTTCAAAATTTGACAAGCTACACTGCCCCTGGTTTACACGCTTCTTTCGGCAAACCACTCACCAATGATGCCTTCCGCCTAACACATTCCTTGGCAAGCAAGCACTAGGCTCTGATGAGATAAGGAGCGCTGGATAGCACTGCTTCACGAACCCCAGAGCGAATCAAATTCCAATAGATCCAACCCCGGCCATCACGCCAGAGATCTCACTCCTCCAAACCGGCTAGTTCGCGGATGAATTGTCTCCCATCTCGTCGTATCAGCGTTGTCTCATTTCCAATCACAAACACCTCGTGGCGTCTTGGCCCCAGTGCTAGATTTCAGCTCCCCCCCAAACATCCCGCGACACGACGCGGCAGCTCCCGCGCAAGCCACAAATACCCACTTCACCCACCCCGTGACCCTTCCAACACATTCGAAAGTCCATCCCAGTGTCTAGAGCCTTTGGCTGAGCGAAGGATGAGTGATCGACACTGCATTTCTTTGCTCGGTTCGCACTGGTGGGCGAGCTAAGGTGATGCAGTGCCATCCCACGTGGGAGACGTTTGGGCGCGCAAAAAAACAACTCACCATTGACAAATTGCCGGCCGCCAACTGAGACACGCACTAATAGGCAACCGAGGAGAGGGGAGTGCTCATTTTGTGCTGTACAATTTCCAACACACAATTGTGCACGCTCGCCAATGGTTCGCTCTAAGAATTAACTACCGATTAAGCTTATCGAGTGGGCGTCGGTGCCTGCGGCTCTCGTGAAGAGACCCAACAGTGGCTTGATCAGATGGCTGATTGAGAGATTGCTGACCCACCATCTGCTGACCTTTTCGCGGAATTGAGGCCGCGCGCGTTGGTTGGAGATGCCAAGAAATTATCGTGGTAGTCGAGCTACCCTATGGTTGATTGTGAAGAGCCATATCTTGAGATTCACCACATAATCTGGGTCCAAATAATTTGAGATTACGATTTAAAGCAATCTAATTTCTTTCTCTCCTTCTTTATTCAGTTTTTCTACTTGCAAAAGACCAATTCATCTTTCCCCTCGTCCTTTTTGGTAGAACTAGCCCGGGTTCACGTTTTGCGATCCGTCACCATCTTGATGGCAACTGTTATCTAGCTTGAGTTGCATATTATCGTTCAATCTTTCTCATGCAGGCGAGGTTAGAAACCGAGGCAGATTTCTTACAACGGTTGCAACCTTTAGTGAGAAAATACCCATGAGACAGCGAGATAAATCATAGCCAGTATTGTAAGACATTAGACTGGGAGTGTGCAAATGCAGTAGAGCTATGTGGTGATTTTATTAAATTCACGCAGACTTCCTACGTAACAACTCCCGCCATCTCTACTTATACCCGGAAAATAAACGCATTTTCATCGTTGTGGATGATATCAACAGTGCGAGTTTGACGCACGGCAAAGTCTATCGCAATATTGTTGACAGACTCAGTTTTGATGAGCCGGCCCACCTCAAATTCATCTCCGGAGGCGATATTGAAAAATGCTGGAGGAGAAATTTGATATCTTGAATTTGGGTAAGGTATAAAACCCCCAACTGGAACTACTTTATCGTCATTCTTGACACCAATGCCAAGCAGCAAGTTGTCTGCAGCCAATGTCAGTTGAGTGGGTTGCCTGCTGTGCGATGGAATGGCTTACTGTTACGAGCATCTGGAATGCTGAATTCGTGCCCAGGTTTAGGAGCCGTGTTCACGTGGAAGTTGCCGATTCTCCCAGCCCCGGGCGTTGAGGCTTCTCCAAGGTCGCATGCTGATCGGTTGGTAACGATCAGAGGGACAGTTGATCCCTGGGAGATGCTCCCGTCATCACGTCTGGAGCCAAAGGTGATTGGAACCGATTTGGACACGGACGTTTTCGTGTTTTCTTCAGGGGTGCCCCGAAAGTGACCACACACAGCGTAGTATTCGGGATTGAATTCGAACGAGGCAGTGCTTTCGTCCGGGACAAACGTCGCGGTGCTAATAACGGTGCTCCATATATCACCGCTGGCGCCCCCGGACACCACTGGAGGGCCCGAAAAAAAAGTGTAGTGCTGGGTGACACCGGTTCGGTTCTCGACGTTAATTATATATCTAGGTGACATATTGAATATTGAAGGAAATTGAGTAATTGTTGATCCCGGAAAAGAACTGGCGAGGGGGTAAAGATCTGGGTTAAAATATTATGGTGCAAAATCTGGAGTTTAAGAATGTGGTCAATATTGACCCCAAACCCACGGAGCTCGCCCATATATATGCAAAACGTGAGATCTAGATTTGGCCATTTGGATACGTGGCTGTAGCTATTGAGCTGAGCTGAACACAAGTGACGACCGAACTCCCTTTTAGGAAAGGCCGTAAGACAGGATTTCGATAGATCTATGTATTGAGAAGTGGGGTGGCTTTTTTACTAGTTTGAATTCGGCTAGAAAAGCGCCTTATTCGGCTTCGATTAGTTAAGTCCTGTATTTAGTTGCAGATTTAACACCGGTTTGGCAGACTATTGTGTCGTTCGCCACAGTGTGATCTGCTCGCTGACTGCATAGAGGTAGTCAACCCGGAAGAAATACAATGCACGTACGATGTTCGTGATATAAAGTTAAACAGGTATCAAATGAAGATTTCTAGATCTACTCTCTAACCATCTAGGTAGCCATGATTCTAAGTCTTAATTCTTGACCACGTCGAATCCACCCATGTCATCCAGGGCCTTTCTAATCTCTTCGGCATAAAGAGGGATTCCACCAGAATAGCAAACAGGCTCAACGACCTTGCCGGGAATGCTGCCACCCATGTACGTCGACCTGGTTGTGGGGAAAAGGAGCGCGTTGTTGAGGTCAAGCACGCGCTGCTTCCATGCATCAGAGGCCTCTGCCTTGGGGTTGATGTACTTAATGTTGTTCATCTCAATCTTTCCGATAAAGTCGGCAATCCAGCGTCCCTGGAGCTCAACCGTGGTTGGGCCGTTGCTGAGAAGAGTAGGGCCATGCACACCGTAGATGTGGAACATGTTGGGGTAACCACTGACGGTGGTTCCGAGGTAGGTCTTGGCGCCGGCCACCCACTCTTCTTGCAGCTTGGTTTTGTTGATGCTTTCAAGGCCAAGTTGGGTCATGACTATGTAAAAGTTAGTATTTGGTGAAAGGGACATAGGGTTCGTGTTTCTAATTTACCTCCAGTGACAACGTCCTATTGGTTACACGTTAGTGGGATTCAATATGAGGGGTTGCTGAGAACTTACAAATCCTGTTGCGATGGCAATGACATCGAACTCATGGTGGGTTCCGTCCTCGAGCGTGATACCGGTCTCGGTGAAGCTCTTGATGCCATTCTTGCTGATATCAACGAGATCAACTGAGGGTCGGTTAAATTGCTCGTAGTAGTTGTATTCCAGGCAAGGTCGCTTAATGCCAAAGTAGTGAGGCATGTCCAAAGGAGCGAGGAGGTCCCGCTTCCTTGGGTCTCCGATACGGTTGCGGGTCTTCTTGGCCCAGAAGTTATAGGCTTCGGCATTTGCCTTGGGATCACTCAGAGTATCCTTGTAGATACCAACCCAGTAGCGGAAACCACCCTCGGCCCAAACCTTCTCGTAAAAGGCCTCTCGCTCCTCAGGAGTGTCATCGAATGTGTTCTTCTCATACCAGCCGTAGTGGAAGCCAGCAAAGTTCTTTTCGCGCAGGGCGAAGAGCTCAGGATAGAATTTCTTGCCACGTTCCTGTTCCTCAACGGTATACTTCTTTCGGCGCATGGGCACCGCCAGGTTGGGTGTGCGCTGGAAAACCTTGACCTCGCCGGCCTCGGGGCCCCAGGCTTGAACAATTTGGACACCAGAGGCACCGGTTCCAATGACGGCGCAGCGCTTGTTCTTGACATCCACCTTCTCATCAGGCCAGAATGAAGAGTGGTGGACGATTCCCTTGAACTTTTCAATGCCGGGCCAGTCAGGGATATATCTTCGGGCAGCCTATCAGGTATTAGCAAGAGCCACCATGCTGCAGGTAAGATTGGGACTAACAAATCCTGTTCCCAAAACCAGGTATTTAGCTGTAGTAGTGCGACCATCCTCTGTCTTGATCTTCCATTTGCCTGTGTTGGTATCAAAGTGAGCTCCTACCACAACAGTGTTGAAGGCACAATCCTGCTTGACTTTGATGACCTTGTCAACGTGGTCAAAGTATTCTCGGAGTTCACTGTAGGTGGGGTAGTTGCTGGACCAGTTCCATGTCTTCCATACTTCAGGCCAGGAGTACTCATACTCGGGCACTTCAGAGTCAACACCAGCTCCGGGGTAGCAGTTCCATCTCCAAGTGCCACCAGTATCGTTGCCTGCTTCAAAGATGACAGCCTTCAAGCCACGATCTCTGAGGGTCTTGAGCATGAAGATACCGGCTGGGGGATTTAATTAGAGTTCAGGAACTAGAGCACGGTAGAGAACAAAGAAAACATACCAAAGCCGGCACCGACGATCAAGGCATCGACCTCGAGGTTATCGGCATAGGGACCAGTCTTTTCAGTGTGAGAAACGGAATAATCTGTGAGTTCGGTGTTGAACTTCTTAGGAATCGGAATTGGTTCGCCCATGTTGATATGTGAAAGGGATGGTGATTATAAGGGTATTGTTGTTGGTGAGGTTGGATTGTTGGATGGTTGATGAGAATGAGGGGTAATTTCTTGGAGTACTGCATCCAGTACTTATAGACAATTCATTGTCTATCTGCCGGCATAGCCCTTGCATAAACTGATACTGCGGCGATGCATATGACCAAACCTGGGGTA
This sequence comes from Calonectria hawksworthii, assembly GCA_020975415.1. NCBI lineage: Eukaryota > Fungi > Ascomycota > Sordariomycetes > Hypocreales > Nectriaceae > Calonectria > Calonectria hawksworthii. The sequence continues at coordinate 2,601,433 of JAHXZK010000005.1, read as the reverse complement.
CCATTCCGTCACACCAATGCTCAAAACATCGACGCGTCCGCAAGGTGGGTATGTGGGAGCCAATCAACCTCTCGTTTCGCATCTTTGCGGAAACTCCACATATCTCCATCCGCAACACTATCGATTGGCAGCCACAAGCTGTGCGCTTCCGCAAAGAAACACGCCGTGGCATCCCCACGATCGTTTGCGGATGCGGACCCGCATTAAAGGGAAAACTATCTCCGCACTTCTATCGGAAAGCATGGGGCAGACGGCTCCGCATAAAATTGCTCCGAGGTATAATGAGGAGAAACTCTAATTCGCCTAGTATTTAATACTAAGCGATCAGCACCAAGAGCATATGCACGTAGAGACCCTCGCCGCCCTACGAAGCTTCATTTGTACCAAGTTACAGCAATTGTCTTATATCCCGGCCTTCTCCCTTCCTCCATCCCTCTCAAAGTGCGGGGCAATTGTTGGGAGCATTGTGATGCACTCCTATGCACGCATAGTGCACAGGCCAGCGACAAGCCACCAACAATGAGGCGAGCGAAGTGATGTGTCAACAAATCCTCACCAATGCAACTGGCTCCAATTTTCATCATGGTTAGAACCTCGCTAATAAAAACAGTACGAGACTTTGTGCTTGATTTCGGCAAACTTGGACAGATTGGAGCTGCTGCGAACAATTCACATGCTAGTGCAACAAATTAGGAAGCTGGATAGTCGATCTATAGCCGAGCACCCACCGAGCGTCGATGAGGTATTTTCATCTCTTGGCCTGTTGCATAGGCTGAGAAATGAGCGGGGGTTTACCTGGATGGTGCAAGAGCCAGGAAACAAGGGGGTCATACACAGAGCGTCGAACACGTAGCCCCCATCGCGCAAATCTTTCTCACCCTGAATCGCTTCGCCCCGAATCCTCTCGCCCTGACCAAAAGCACAGCCAATTTGAATCCTCTTCCGAGCACGAATTGACGCCCCTTGTAGGAAATCAACGTGTCTTCAATTCCCAAAGACGTTCAATATTTTTTTTACCAGTGGAGTCCATCGCTGTTGGTCGATCTGGACATGACTCGCATAATTAGCGTCAGCGGGGTAGTGCGGGATAGCTTCGTTCCCCAGGTTTGGGCTGCGGCGCAGCAAAACCCTCGAAAATAAAAAAGATATGCTTGCGAAAAGCCAAGCAAGCCCACGTAAGAAATAGGCATAGCCGATTCTTTAAATAGGATAGTTGGCATTTGCCCTCTTGGCCGACAGTTCGCTTGAACCAATGGAGATACCATCAAGGGTTTCAGGCTAGGCCATGACAATCCCAGTGAACCAACCCTGGTACCGGTTTTGATGCTGATTCAATGGTAAATATGTAACACGTGACATCAAAGCTTAGTTTTTGAATCTAGTCCCGTCTTAGTTTGGACGTAGTTTCATGTAAGAATTGGGCATAAACCTTAGGGTAGGATGAAGATGAAAAAGGGGAGTAAAGAAATACTAAATTGGTGCAGTTCAATAGTCAGCACATTGCTAAACTTCCAAATTTTCCTTGCGCCTATTATAAAACCCAATCTAATAAGAGTAATGGATGAGAAAACATAATTGCAAGTGTTGCACTAAAGTCTGCGATCTATCCGAGCATCACCGCTATCCAATCTGAAATTCTTCATCAAGATGATGTTGTTCTTCGATTCCAGTCTCCCTCGCTTTCGTGCCTCCTCTTTCTGCTGTACCCTGACACTCGCAACCACCAATTTAGATAGCTGCGCGGCAAGCAAAGCCTGGCTGTGCTGCACGACTTCATTCCCGCTCCCTCCCTGCCGCCGAGCAACCTCGAGACCCGGATTCGAGGTCTTTGAGTTCTTTGAAGGTTTTGATGAATTCGAGGGTAATGCTGTTGAGCCTAGATCTCGGTCTGGCGTTGCCCTGCGGGGGCGTCGAGGCTCCTGGGTATCGACATTCTTCCGGTTCGAGATAAGCTTTCCTGAAGGCAGACGCACCGGCATACTGCTGTCGCGTTGTGCTTGCTCAAATACGGCGTTTTCTGATTGCGGAATTTCGTAGAATTCCTCAGTATCCGGAGATATGTCGAAGCGGCAATGGCTTTTGGCCACCATATGATGCTGGATACCCTCGACAGTGCTCCGCCGCACGCCGCAAGATATACACTCTCGATAGCTGTAAATGACAAACTGCAAGTACCAGATGACTGTATCAAGCTCGACGGCCAAGAATTCCTGGAAAGGCACACTGAAGCCGTGTGCTGCTGACATGTGTGTCATGTTGTCCTCCAATGCATCAGACTCGTGCGGGCAGAAGAGACATCGGCCAGGAATAAATTCCAAAGTTGATGATTCATCTTCCCCGTCGCTGTCGACCTCTTCATCTTGTGCTGCGCTAGCATCAGGCTTCTCAGGCTTTGGAGAACGTGATGGCGCTGGGCCCTTGGCTGGACTCTCATTTGCTGATGGAGGGGGCGTAGGTGGTGATCCACTTCCGGGCTCGGCGACCTTCAATCGAAGCTTGTATACACTGCAATTAAAAGTTTTTTGTTAAAGGCTATTTCTAAAAAGCAAAAGAAGTAAAACTTACTGCTCATCACTCTTGAGATGGGCTCGCCATGTTTGGAGGCCGCGAAATTCCACATTGCAGAGTCGACAGAAGGATGGTGTTTGCGCAACGCTTAGCGCTGGCCGGTCTATGCTGGCGTCGACCATGTTGGTGTTATTTGTTATGGTGTTGTTTTGTGTTGTCAGATCGTTGATCATGAGTAAAGAGATGATTTTTGTTGATGAGAGCCAATTCCAGATGGGCGCGCGACGGTTAAATAAATGGAATAAACGATCGGGTTACAGCCATTGAGGCGGTACCATGTGATTCACAAGCCTCAGTGACGGGCGCTCAAGTCATTCTCGATCAGCGCGGGGTCGAGAACCAGCAGCGCTCCAATCGCCTTTGCCTAAGGAGCCTTTAGTGGGCCCACGTGGCGCTGTGTGCTTGCCAGCCACTATGAGTCGAAATGAGATGGTACAAATGAGGCTAGCCCCAATTCCATGCGTAGTGGCTGTTCGCTTACAAGTTGTGGACGTACTTTTGGGTAGGGACAAATGTTGGGTGGCAATGAATGTGCTTGTTTGTGCGAGTGCTAAATAGCCGATCGGAGAAAATCGAGTCTAGGTTTCTCTAATGACCATGGTTAAATTGAAGCTTCATTTATCTTGTGCACCCTCATCTCCGTACAAGTTTAGCACTACTTGTGCCATCTGCTGTGCTTGGAAACACCCTCTGCATTGCATTGGCGCCCCTTCTACATTTCCTAAGCTAATAAATGGTCCTTTGTGCTTGGAAGAAGAGGGCACCAATTTCGAGAATGTCGTGCAGCTTGTTGGGTGGAAAGGTGCCGGAAGTCTCGAAGAGCATATAGAAATTGACCCGACTATGCATCTAATCATAATCTGTCTGCAATGCACGATGAAATGGGGTTATTATTATTATCCTTTTAAATGCGGTTGAACTGCCCATATGTACCCCGCTACGCCTATCCAGGCAAAAGAAGGTATTAGTAGATGCAGTGCCGCTTTATTTGGAGCGAACAGCTATCAATGATGACTTGATTACATAATTAAACTAAAAACTACTATCCTTTAAATTTTATGCTCTGTGGTTGGCATAATACTCTACTAGGTACCTAAATGCGGTGTTTCCCGCATTCAAAGAGGTAGCTAGCCATTGGGATCGTCAACATCCAAGCCTAAGCGCGGACTAGGTTGCTTGGCAAGCCGCCTTCGACCCAACTCCATCAAATGAGCGTCCGGATCATCAGCAAAAGCAACTAACGGCATCAGATAGCGGCGGGCTACGGCGGGGTATGTTGCAAAACCTGCCGTCTGCTCAAGCTGACCAATTTTGCGCCACCTTGGCTTGCTTGGGCTGCAACACACCGCTCACCTTCAACCCAAAACGTGCCATTGTCATCATCATCTTCAGCTGACGTTTCTCGAGCGCTTCAAAATGTTGGACGAGGAAAGAGCACTCATCAACCCGCAGAACAACGGTCACGAGGGTTGGTACTTGTCCCCGATCCTGCGCAGCCTGCCACTGAACATCACCCAGGACAGAAAAGGAAGACCCTCGACGAATGCGCTGACACCAAGGATGTGTGGACCTTCTGGGGAGTCTTATTCCTGCAGATGTTGACCATGTGGAATATGGCTGTCATTTTGCACGATTGGAAAGGCTGGAGCCAAGAATATATTGCATCGAAAGCCTGGCTTGTGTTGGGTGGCATACAAACAATTTTTACCATCGCATATTTTGCACCGGCTTGTCTGGACTAGCGCAAATGGTGGGAAACCATTGAATTTCCTAATGTCGTCAATTGGGGAAATGGGAAGGTGCTTCTAGGCTTTCCACCCAAAGCTAGACCCATCACTCAAAGATTGTAAGGTGGCTCATCTGTGTTATCAAGGATACGTAATTTTTGCACCCTAATTAAAACTTCAACTTGCCTGACATACCCCCCCGATGCCCAATATTTAGCACAAGTATATCTCGATATTCAACTCGCCCGCAAATTCGTTTGCTAAAGCAAGCCTTGACTCATTCGGTCTGCTCTTTGCTCTTTCCCATACTTCAACAATGATGTCCCATAATACTTGGTGATTCTGCCATTCCGAATTGCCTATCAAGTTCTGAAATATGACTGGGGCGAGATCTCGTTCCGCAGTGTTGTCCCTTGTAAAGATGCACGCGATAAATAAAGGATATAACATCAATACCGCCATGGGATGTTCCTCGTGAAATGTGCCAGAGTCGATCAGAGCTTTGATGGATGCGAAAGCCTTCATTTGCAAATATTCTTCTGCGGGCTGGGGATTAGACGGTTCACTCTGAAGGTGGTCTGGACTTGGGCTGTCGGAACGAAGTGCACGGCATTGGAGTATTGCGGCTGCACGAGTTGCTTCCCATAGGTGGATTTGCAACACATCGTCAGCTTTCTCACCCATCCATGCGATGAGTTGATCTTCAACATTTGGAGACTCCAGATCAGCCAGTAAGTTGACAAGTGTGTAGGGCAAACCCGAGCTTTCCTCGATGCCGGATTTTCTGACGGGGGCGATATAGGTCTTCCACAATTTCTTGGGGGCGCTCAGCCGATTTAAGGTGAAGCATTCGATATCCAAAATGCCAATCACTTCCACGAGGTGGTTCACAAGTCGAGGTCGGGGCGCGGTACTTAAAAGACCTCTGTGTTCTAGAAGCCCATACAGTCCTGTTAGGAGGGGTGTCCAAATGTAGAGCGATGTTATCTGCTGCTTGGTCAGTTGATGGTTCCCGGGGATTTGCATCGGGTTCATATTTACGCTGGCGCTGCAGAGAAGGACACCCGTCGCCAACGTGGTATCAAGGCCAAGTGCTTCCGGCCTTGACAAGTTGTCCAAGTGGGCAGAAAGGGCTGCCTGTAGATATATTGGTGCAACGTCACTTCTATTTTTTGAGATGCTTGCCTGGTATGCCAAGCAGGTATGCCTCAATGGGATGCAGATATCGAGCAGGGGTACAATATCAGACTCGATTAAGCTCACGTGTTTCGTTCTTCCGATGAGAGTGAGGAAGCCATGGCTCACGACTGCGTCACTGTTAGTGATGCTAAAATAAATTTGATGGTTGTCATCTCACAATCTCGAAGAAGTTCTGATTCGATCTCAGGGCAGGGAAGATCATCTATTCCGATCAAGTTGTCGGTTCCCCAAATGAGTTGGAGGAGATCCGAGGTACCCGGGGAATAGACTTGGCTGGCATGGCGGTTGGTGTTATTTGCACCGGACGTGAGCTTCGCCTTTGATTGAGAAATGCGATTTCTTTGTGATCTAGATTGACGAACGGGTCTGGAAAAGGTTCCAGTTTTCTCCGTGTCTTCACCCGAAGACCCCCAGGTCAATCGGACGTCATAACCCTCGCAGACCATGCCTGCCTGTATGCACCGCTTACAAAGCGGTCTCGCCTCGTCACATTTCTTATGGCGCCTTTTACAGGTCCAGCATCTGCAGTCGGTTAGCTTGGTCGCATTGCGAAATTGAAAGCAACAACTGGCGGGGCAAAATGACTACCAACCCTCCTCGAGATCGTTTGACCATGGTTGCGACTGCGCGCGTGGAAATGAGTATCTGCCTCGGCCGGTGTGGATCTTTCTAAAAACAGCCGATATGTCTACAAGAATGTCTGGGGGATGTTGAATCTGGGAAGAGTAACCTATCGCCTTTTCAGTGTCAGGTGGAGATAGCCGAGGGCAATCTGCAAGAGGAGAAGCTAGCCCGCCGATAATGACCCGGTTCAAGCTATGACCCCCGCCCCTGCACCCCTGATAACTTCCACATCGGAGATAGATGCTATAATTTGATCTATTGAAGGTATAAAATACTCGGCATAAGCTGCTACTTCCCTGTAGCATTTTCACAGCCTCCAAGTAGTCTGGGCTGGGGTCTTCAATCCTTCGCATGCTTGTGCTGATATCTTTCATAAATGTCGCTGATAAATTCACACAAGCCAAGACATTTACTTCAAATAGATAAGTGTTGGCTGTCGCTGCGCAATCCCAACCACGATGCAGGTCCTAGAGTGAATAGAAGGCGGCACCACCATCCTAATTTGGGAGCTGGATGGAGAGGACCAAGGGATCATCATTAACGATTCGATTGCTGATAGGTCCAGTCGTAGAACGGCACCTTATCGCATTGCGATCTATTCCAAATCCGGCATGCGGTGCCGCGCTTCTTGCGGGGCACGTTGGCCCTTCCAGCGTCAATAACTTCAAGACGGCCATATGCCTTCAAATGAAACTCATGGTAGGCATTTCATCCGGTGATATTATATACAAGCCAGTGAAATTTGAAGACTGATTTCTGTGCTGTGACAAATCGCGTGCCCATGCTTTGCTTGAAAACAACCGCCTGAGCTTACACACTAGACCCACCGCCATTGTAGATCCAAATCCTCATGGCCAAGTTCTTCTACGAAAAACAACACCGAATTCCCACCTATGAACAATAGGGCTATCCATATTGCAAACCCTTGTAGCATAGGCCGAATCAAGTGAAGCATTGATCGGAGCGAGGTTGGCCATGGGCCTGCGAAGTGCAATTCGACCATTGGAATGCCGTCCACAACGGTAGATCTTAGCCGGAGTGCAAATTGCTGTTCGATTTGTGGGTCTGAAATGATGATTTCCTTCGAGTTCAGCGTGGCCATGTCCTTGCAGCTCTCCATTGCATCAAGCAAACTTGAACTGTTGTCAGACGAACGATTCTTTAGAAAGGTGCCACGAATCCAGTGCCGATGGTGCTCATCATTTAACGTATCCATACCCAAGAATACAACCAAGAGGTTTGAGCTGTTTTTCTCTCTCAGTAAAAGGATCACGCGTATTTCGGCGTATGTCTTCAGCACAATATCGATCTTATACGCGTCAGCCTCAAAGTGAAAGAAGCGCAACATGCCACGAGAATCAGCCATCAAAACACCCTCGGTCTGGTATTCCGCAAAAACGGTCCATGGTTTCAAAGAAGAGGCTTCAATGTAAAAAGCGTTTCTGTACCGATCTTTGGCCGCGGTGATGTCATCAAATTTAGAGACTTCAATATCTGCTAGCTCTCGACGTATCTGGTATGAGGATGTCCACGGCTGATCATAATGATGACCGCGGACTTCTTCTACGTTTCGCAGCCCATACAAGGTGAGCTGTCTCATTTTTCGACTGGAAAACTCCACGCTGGCAAGTTCTTGAGGACGTATCCGTGCATAACGATCCTCAGCTTGGCGACGCAGGTAGATGCCGGCTGTGCGTCGTGGGTCCCCTGCGAAACAGCAATTGAGAGTTAATATGATAGTGTTGTTGGGCTCGAAGTTCTTGCGCAGGTCTTGAGTCCACCCTGTGATCCTAAATCCCTTATTTGTCATTGTAATGGGTTGCTGTGATGTTTGGGAGCCCCAACGCCGAACTAAGCGGTCCTTTGGGCCGAAAGACTGAACATCTGCTCGCTTTGAAGTCACGGAACCATCGAAGAAGTTAGCAAATTCTGCTGGTGACGATGCAAAGAGACCTCGGGTATGTTCCTCTTGGCTTCTTGTTCGCCAAGCAAACAGCGTATGATCGTTCGAAGTTCGAAGAATTTCCTCTTGTAAGCGGAGAAAAGCCTTGAGACCTTCTCCATATACTAGAGGCATACTGACACCAAATATTCCAAAAAGAGAATAGGCCATATCCTCTGTTCGAGTCGTCTCTCTGTAGGCAGCCCAACTCATCCTTTTTGCGACGCTTATTTGACCAATGGGACTACCTTCGATCACAAACTTGTCAATTCCGGTGATTTTGTGAATCTCTGAAGCTAAACCCTTCTTCTCTCCTACAAATTTCCAATCTTTATTAAAGAACTCAACTCGTTGAGGCGCGATCAATTCTTGCAGAGTCCATCCACGCGTGAACCATCGACTCTCCGCGAGACCAATAGCCTCTGTTGTCGCTTTCTGTCTAGGTAGCCCTCGAATTGGCCGACCAAAACTGTCCACGTCGCTCGTTGATACGTCTTCAAGGTATGCGTAACAAACCTTCGCATCTTGGTACCACTTGAACATGGAGTTGATCGCCTCGCCCAGCTCAGCGCTACTGGTCTTATCGATGCAGCACGTATCCACCCAGACGTATTCGAGACCGTCACTCCGTGCCTGATTACACGCTCCCAGTATCTTAGCAGCAGTAGCTGAATCTCGATGATGTATTTTCTTGTGGAATTCATGAAGCGATATCTCGCCCTCCTTCTTCCATGTGTGCGAAAGAATAGCGTAGCGCGGGGCTCTCCCGACAAATTCCTGTATCTTGAGCGTTTTGGCATTGATTAACCGCATTTTGTCTTCCTTATTGCCTGAAGGCCTAGAGTATATTCAAGGGCTACACTGAATTGGCGATGATCAAAAATATGGTCAAATTGACAAAGACTTATCAGCCCACAATCACATGGTTGGACTAGCTACTGTGGAGGCGTGGTCGCGACCGCTTTGGGTTACATTCGCCGCCATTTCACGTGAGCTCGGCATCTGAGATCTGACGAAATACTTGACGAATTTGCCGATACCACTTGGGTTCCTCGTATATTAGGGCTAAAAAAACAGGCCATTGAGAAACGAAGTTTGGGTCGGGTTATGCCAACAACAGAACATGTATTTACTGTTAGGGCACACTGTACTGCACTAGTTACAAATGATAATCACTGAGCCGCCAACGTTGAGGGTTCATTTTGAAGTGGTCTCTGCGCTTGCGACTGAGACCGGCTCTACACTAGTATACAACGACGCAACATCGGTGGTGGCTGCTGTCGGCAGGGTAGCCGGAATAGCAGTTGTCTTAATTTCTGTCACGGCCAATGGGATGATTTTGATCTTTGTGATGGTGACAACCGGGTCGTTCGTCGTAGTGGCGGTGATGGTGACTGTGGAAGTAGGTCTTTTTACAATGACGGTCTTGAGCCAACGCCGATGCAGGAGCAGGCTGAGAATGTTTGGGCCCTGTCATTGGAGTAGGACTTGGCGTAGGCTAGTAGTGAATTTGCAGAATGGTCTTTGCAGTGCAGCTTTTGGGCCGGCCTTTCACTTCCGTTTCTGTGCGTTGAGGATATCCGAGGTGGCGATCGTCGAAGTGAGGACGACCTCGAAAGGAGTCTGCAGCGTTACAAGATCAATAGTGGTGGTAATTATTGTAGTTAGTATACGAGCGAACTTTTATTATGTTTAAGTTCTTACTGTTTAAAGATACCATTGGGTCTTACTTATTCTTTATGCCTCCGGCCCGAGCCCGTATAGCTAGTAGATAGTTCAAAAAGAAAAAGGTTTCAGGGAATATTATCCAGTTGAGAAAGAAAAGCGGACCATGGCCGTCAATAAAGCAATGTTACCAGGCTCAAAGTTGGCGGCTACTCGCTGGCTGCAGGTGTTGCGTACACCGCTACCTATTCTAAATCAAAAGTTGAGAAGGTTTTGACTGGTGAGATGTTCAATCCAGGTGGACCTGGCTTTTGGTGCGCAGACCATGCTATTAGACACAAAATAGGCATAAATAATGGCTTTGTTGCGTTCGTTGCATCTCATCTTGCTAACCAACCCATCCCCGCAATGGGTGCCCACAGTGGTGACCAGGCGGCTCTTGCAACGTTGCCCGAAGAGATTCTCCAAACTAAACCGTTAATTAATGGCTCAGGTAAACTGCTATATTCCTCAGTTAATCTTGGGAAAGTGGTCCTTTTCTATTTCTTTCTTGTAATCTATACTTGAATGACGTGTTGACACGTGTTGTCAGCTGATTACAACATGCCACCTTCCGATTCCAGTAGGTGCCGGCCCCTCATCAGGGCATTTGCAACCATGACCTCTTGCTGTTGTGCTGTTTCACTTCAACCATCCAAAAAAGCCAACTCGAAAAGTCAAAGCTCAATGCATCTATCGCCTATCATTACTCAATTCGTCGAAATACACCATGGACTTTGAATCAGCCGCTTCTGTCTCATTCGAACTGATTGCTGAGTTATTCAGCTTGAGTTTCTCAAACTACTTTGGCCGGGGAGAACTCCATGTTACTGCCGAAGAGGCTAAGCTGTGGTGCAAGAATAACTTTGTTTCGCTTGAACGAAGCAGCATCTTTTACTCTTCTTCTGAGCCCAAGAAACCAGTCGCCTTCAGCCTTATCGCCATCCGTGAAGACAAGCCAGCCGAGTCAAGACTCGCATCTATGGGCGTTATACCAGCCTACCAAGGGAAAGGAACTGGGTCCAAGGTTCTGAGTGTCATCATTGAGGAAGAAAAGAAACGAGGTGCTCACTTGATAGAGCTCGAGTGCATTAAGCAGAATGAACGTGGTATCCGCCTCTATCAGCGGCATGGCTTCACAATTGTGCAAGAGTTAGTGGGATGGGAAAAGGATCCCGATCCGAGAGCGGAGATAAATCCAACGTTGAATCCAAATTTAATTGAAGGCACAGTCGACGAGCTCGATGCTCTAGTCAAACTTCACGGCGCAGCAGACCTGTCATGGCAAGCTTGGGGGTTCAGCACCTCGACGCACACGGAAAAGATATTCAAGCTGGAACATGCCTACTGTGCCATATCTGACCCTTACAGCGATGAAAAAGACACAATAACCTTGTCCTGTTTATTTGTTGAACCGGATCATCGACAGCAAGGACAAGCAAAGGCACTGGTGGAGGCAATGATGACCAAATTCCCAACTAAGAAGTGGAGTGTCACTCCTATCTTTCCAGAAAAGCCAGGCAATAAGTTGGCTGCATCGTTTGGAATAAAGAGAATGGAGATCGGGGAGTTTCAAATGAGACTTAGTTTAGTATAGTTGAGTGGAGTGATTCAACCAGTCGGTGCTATGGTCTGATACAAGATTGTAGGATAAACCGTAGGATCCATATATACAGCTTGGATGAGGGGTGATTACAGCAGGAGCAAATGGCCTACACATGGCTATCAAAGATCACGGCGAGTGTTCTTGTAGCTAGTTAGTCACTAGCAATCCCCAACCGCTGTGGGATGTTGGAATTCTGGAATCCTGGAAACGCCCAACCCGTTCCAGCAAGCTAGCCTACAGTAATAAGGCCACAAGCGCCATCTTCGTCCTATATGTATTGCTGCCCGAGATAGCTGCATACAGCGTGGTACCAGTATCATAACTTAATTGATTGGAAACTTGTCTGCATTCATTGTCGTCATCTTCCTCGCCACGATTGTCACCCTCCTTAGGCCCAAACCCAATTATTCGCTGAATTCACATATCGTAGCGTCAATAGGCCTCCGCCACCCGCAGTTCCCCTCTAAACGCAGCCCGCCATGATGGTCAGCATGTGTGTGAGCGTGAGCTATATAAGATGTGAGCCCACCCACGTCCCGTGAGGACTTTTTTCGTTAATAGCTCTCACTTTCTAGGATTTGACAAGACCACACCATATACCCTTTCCTGTCCTATAAGTGAGCCGCCTTTTTCGTTGCTCAGTTGTTTTTGATGATGGTAACATCGTACCAGAGTCACCACTTCCCCGTTCAACATGAAGGCGGATATGGCTGAGGGCATGATGAGTCCTCCGGGGGTGCAGTTTGGGTTTTGATTTCCGCTGCAGGGGAGAAGTGTGCACACCAACCCGTTTTTATTTGTTGTCTGAAACATGTTAGTTTGTGACAGATGTCACACTGCAGCCGGATTGGACGACTAATCCGGTGCTTGCAGTTGTCGGTGGGTCGGTGCATAACAACGGCCGGCAGTCAAACTGTGTTATGTGTCAGATTACAATGTTCAAATAATTTGGGACTAGGGAAGGCAAACAGGACTCCCCGTCACCACGACCGCATATGTCGTGAGGTCTAGCGGTGGGTTGTCCGAGAATAGTAGCTGGACATAAACGCCATCTGTACTGCAAGTCAGCATTGATTTACTCAGATAAAGGAGAGCTATGTAACTTACGCATTCCCAATGGAGTTGTCCAATGAACATCCATGTTGTCTCCCCCATTACCGCTGGCAAGGGGAGGCCCTTCTGCTGAGCTTCCCACCAACCACGAGAGCACATTGCTCTTTGAACCCTTGAGGAAGAGCGAGGGGTCAATATCAAACTTCCAGCTCGTGCCGGGCGTATCAGCCTGAGGGATGACGAACTTGACTGAGGCCGCGTTCGAGGGGACAACTGCTGCCGTGGATAGTGTGTATGTGGCCCAGCTTCCTTGGCTACAAGATGGTGCTTGCGAGGGCGTGGTGATGGTGACATCTGAAGCTGTGGGGCGAAGTGTGAATCCTGGGATCGAGGAGGTAGTCGTTGCAGTATTCTCAGAGGCGCTTGTAGGAGGGTTGGTCGTTTCAAGACTGCTAGTACCCGGAGATTTGGTCTTGGTCTGGAAAGATGTTGGTGCGGGTGTCGTGTCTACTGCCGTTTCGGTTTCATCCGGGATGGTAAAGGGCACATAGCCTGGGAACGAATATACACCGATCGATCCGCTTGCAGGAGCAGTTGCCAGGATATTACAAAAGCCCCCTGTATATGAGGTTTCAGTCGATGCCGATGCGCTGCATCCAGTGACAACTGTAGTCGAGGTATAAAAACAATTCATTGTCGTTGTTCCAGACAGCGAGCCGGTGCTGCACTGGACGAATATGTCTGTGGCAGTTCGAACTTCGCAGTTCAAACTGGAAGATTGAATGGTTGACGCGGTAGGCTCGGCATCGGAGGCCTTAGTCTTGGAAGATTTTATCTCAGAGTTATCTGGCTGGTTCGTTGGCTTCGACGTGTCATCTGGAGGGCTTGAGGGACCTTGGGTGCAGTCTCCAATCGAAGCACCCAACAACCGGATGCAGGGGAGATAAAATGAGGGGAGTTTGGGAAATCCCGGAAACGAGAACAAGACGTTGGGAATGGCTGGCAGATCCCAAAGAAGAATGCCACTCGATACTCCGCCACATCCCGGGCAGCCAACTATGACAGGCACAACTGTCGAGTGGCCGTCCTTTGTCGTAGTAATCCACGTGTTCGTCGTCAAGCCAGAGCTGGTTATTGTCTGGGTAGAGAATCCAGTGGGTGGCACAGTGATGGTACTAGTGATGGGATTCTCTGTAGTGAAGCTGGTGGTCTGAATGACTGAGCTTGTTCTAGTTCTAGTGGCAGTACCAGTTATAGGACTCTCTGTAGTGAAACCGGTCTTCTGGATGACTGAGTTTGTTCCAGTCCCAGTGATGGTATCAGTGATGGGATTCTCTTTGTTAGAACTAGTTGTTTGAATGGCTGGGTTTGTTTCAGTGCCAGTGCCAGTGCCAGTGACAGTGCCAATCCTTGTCCTAGTTCCATCGACGTCTGTGTTTTTAGTCGTCGTGTCACTGATAGACTGGGAGCTGGACTGCGGCAAACCTGAAGAATTTGGGATTGAAGAAAACTCGTCAGAGGTGGTCGTGCTCCCAATTTCACTTGTCAAGCCAGACGACCCAGCCGAATTGATGTCGTTTCTGGACGAAGAGGCGGTAGCTGTTGTGGCTGAGCCTATGGCTGATGAAACAAGGGAGTTAGATGGAATGAAAAGGTGAGTAGATGATTCAATGTTGTTAGAGGACCGAGATGACAAATCAACACCGCTTGTCAAGAGCGCAGTTGCTGTGGGATGGTCGATAGTCGTCCCGTCTACAGTCAAGACTCGGCTTGAACCAAAGGATACGGTATGGTTGTCTATTGTGTGCACCTCTGTTCCTTGACTGAGTGTAATGCTATTTGCTATGAGAGAAGTACCGCAATCGGTCACCACAAAGTCAGAAGCCAGAGTGATTGTCTCAGGGATAAAACCCGCAGTGGTTTCGGGGCGCCAGGAAACACTGCCGTACCGGATTCTACCCGCGTACGATGAAGCAGTGCACAGTGCAAGCAGGAAAAATACGTGTGAAGACGACATATTTGGATTCAGAAGTACAGAATGAATTAAGATGAAGTTGATGCCTTGGAGGAAGTGGCGATTCGGGGGACACGAGCGTAAAATACCAATACCAATGCCAAGTGAGAATATGCCTAACTATACCTGGAGATGGCCTCGTTGCTCCCTATTCAAAGTTTTTCAACTCAGATACACTTTGGAAAACATTTTCATGTGATGTTTTTACCGAGACTCGAACGCCAGCCATACATAATGTAACAAGGCTGCGACCCGCATGTGCAATTGAAGGATCACCGAATAAGGGCCCACCATGTGTTTTTCAACCCATTGATTGGGGGCCAGGATTTTCAGCTGTTCACTAATCTACTTGCACCAGCCAACTAAATGTCTGACTAATTATAAATCTTCCCAAGAGGCAACTTTGATGGTGACATGAAGGATCAAGCCGCAACCCCACGGTTCAGCTATTACCACATATTGCAACATCTTTCCATCAACAGCTGCGCTTTCTCTCGTATTGGAATAAGTGCAGCCCTCTAAAGCAGCCTACATGGTCAAAACAACTCATCAGCGTATGATTGAATGAGGCTCACAGGGCAGATTTCTGTCGAGCTGGTGCACGTTTACGCTCAGCTTGCGTGTCTTCCTGATTGCGTATTTGCGCTTTTCTTCCGACTCATCCGTGTTGTGTATTAGGGTTTGTATTCGGGCTGGCCTGCTTAATTTTCAAGAGCTGTATTCATGTTAAGACATATAATTCTGTAGAGGCAGAATAATCCATTCCTCTCTTGCACACCTTACAACTTTGCCGTTCGCAGTTCAAACCATGTTGATGACTTATAATCGCATTCTTTCTCTTTTACTGTTGAGCCTCTGGCTCGCAGCTTCATTCTCTGTTCCCTTTCATGATGCATCGCCTGCAGCACACGATGAGACGTGAGTGTACACGCAACTGGTAATCCAAACTCCAGAGGACTAAGCCAAAAGTGCAGGAGGTCGTTGACCTTTCAAAAGCGTGCCCTAGGCTCGTGTCGCAGCAAATGTAGCCCTAAGAGCTGCTGCAGACCCAGAAAGTCCGGTTCATCCCAGGCTTTGGATACTCGAGCCTTATTCCCGCATAGCAAAGACACAACCGATCAGAATATTGTGAAGAGGTTTGATGATGGATTTGTAACCGAGATTTACACGTCCGCAGATGAGAGTGGCGACTCAACTTCAGTATGGAAGCCCAGCACCAAGGACAGTCCGGCGTTCGACTTAGGTCTGCAGGGGCTCTGTGGTTGCACCGCCCTCATTGTCTATTCAAGAAACGGCGCATACGGCGCACATTTCTTCGAGGAAAAGGCATGGGGATTGGGAGATGATGCATTCAATCGTTATGTCAGGGACTTTCTCAAAAACGATAAGCCAGGCTCGGGAGGGCTTGCAGAGATAGCATCTAAGCTCACCAAGGGACCCGGCACTGTGGCCCTGGCGGCCTATGTCTTGACACCTGAAAAGGAGCTAGATGATGATAAAGATGGCACGCGACAATGGGATACCGGCAAGGCATTTTATGCTGACCAGATAAACCAGCTTGTTGGTTTACTACCAGAAATCATCCCCAAGCTTAAGAAGATCCAAGTAAACTACTACCAGGCGCTCGAAGGGGGAACAAATGAGAAGGACGGAGATGTAGTGGACATTAACCCAAAGGATGTCGAGGCCCTTGAGACGACATCAAGAGGCCGCGTACTCTTTCAATACGAGCCACAAGATGGTGGATCCAGAAAGGTCAGGCTCTTTTTTGAGTCAGAGTTGATATTCGGTCCGAGGACTTTAGGACCGTCGCCCTAGCAGCCAGCAGCGCTTGAAGTGGACTCAGATCATCCTATGTTTATGTGTTAGTTGGTATAGGCTACTACGGGAGACGATGTAGTTTGTATCTCTCCTGGTAATGCTAGAAGTATCTAAGTGAAAATAATATTCCCAACATCCCTCAAGCCTGAATTATTCATGATGCCATCTAGCCTCTACAACTTCTCCAGCTCAAGGCCGCCATCTACTTTCCGCCGACTGACGTCATGGTAGCTTCTCCAAAAAAGCTAAAGAGGAGCCCAAATAATATGTGTGCTTACCATCATGCATGTGATATTTTAATTGACTCTTTCGCCTTGATGATGCTTTCTGTGCGGTGCCCAAGTGTAGAAATGCATCTCACTGCATACCTGCTTCAGCCTTAGTACCACATAACTTGGCTCATTTTCGGTCTTGCACAGCCGCCCCCAAAATGGTCGTCTTACTTCATAAATAGCCCGTGTCCGTTCTCCAGCACGACCACGTTTTATCTTTCCACACCCATCAGCCCGTACAAAATGCATATGCAAACGGATAATCCCAATCTCCCGTACACCGATCCAACCGCAGATGAGGATTCCGGTCTTTCCACAGCGCTCCTCCAACTGAGCGGCGCCTCTGACGCAGGCGACGTCTCACGCGTGCGCGCCATCCTAGCTTCTCTCCCCAAAGATACAATTCTCCCCATTCCGCCAGATGAATACCTTCACCGTGCACGTATACGCTCGGCAACAAATGACCTGCAGGACGCAAGCAAAGCCGGAGCCATCGATAAAGTTCGTTCAGTCCTCCAAGTGTGGAGAGGTGATCCTTCTTTGACCGATCCAACAATAGATGACATGGCCATGGCCTTGATACTGGCGGCACAGAACGCGAGAGGAGACGTTGTTCGCTTTTTATTGGACCAAGGTGTGCCGGTTGGTTTGACGGCACCGAAGCTTGCCGCAAAAGATCGGGATGGATCTGTGGACGTTTTTCAAGCCTTTCTCGACCACGGGTGGGATATTAACTCGTTTGTTCGTATTCCGGTTTTACAGTACAGCACCTACTACAATATTCAAGAGTTTCATGCGACTGACATTTCTTCCAGGTCCGCAACTGCATCACTGCCCTTAACAAGATGGTTTCTGGACCACGGGGCGGATCCAAATCTCATTAGCAAAGACGGCCACACGCCACTGGATTTTGCTGTCACCCATTCCACGTCCGATACACCCGCCATAGTAGATCTTCTCCTGTCTTCGGGGGCTCTCTTGACACACAGCAACGCACTGCACAATGCGCTCATCACACTTCCGTCAGACGACGACTGCATGTCCATGATGAAGCTGCTCTTGGAGAAGGGAGCCGACGTAAATGCATTATCCTTTGCCCACCAAATTGCGTTCCAGGACCGTAATCTAAGCACTGCGCTTCACTGGGCAGTGAGAAAGCACAGTGCCAGGAGAGGCAGGAAGAACATGTTGGCGCGAGTCAAGTGGTTGCTAGAAAATGGCGCAGATGCAGGGGTAAAAGATTCCAATGGGGAGACGCCAGCAGCGGGGGCAAGTGATGAGAATTTAATTGAGCTGTTGAATTCTTGATGCATAGGGCAATATACTCTACCCGGTGGCTACGATAGTTGACCAGATCCTGACTTGTCAGACTATGCTGCAGTGGGAGGAGTTGCCCGGCGCCAGAAGCATTGACATGTCCAAGGACAAAGCTTCACATTTGTACAGTTTATCAGGTATTTCAGTCAAAAAGCCAAGTCAGTTCCATATAATTTACGGGTCATTTATCACATAATGCGATTGAATGGGTCTAGTCGAGAACCAAAATTACGCCCTCTCTTACTAGTTCAACCACTAGCAGTTAACACCTGACATACCCCACTCGCATATTCCATGGCATATATCATTTCTGGATTGGCTAAGCACGATTGTTCCCCAGACCAGGTCGTTATGGTAGGCGCAAACGAACCATGGGATGTATGTGATTGGTGGTCAGTCTCAAGTCAAAACTTTGACAAGCCTCATTTTATGGCCTCTATTATCCAAAAGGCTAGGTGTTTACGAGATTCACGCCCCGTAAATAACAACAATTACTCCCAAAGTGCGCACCGGCTAGCGTGAAAAGAGTAGCAGTTTCCGGGAGAAATGCCAGCAGGTACCGTTGATGGAGGATGCCGCTTCTCGCATTATTCGTATTTTATCCCTTTAGATCTCGCCAGAGGCTCATCTCTGATACTAGGATTTAGAATAATGTGGAATCACTGCTTTGATTGGGTATGTGGATATGGACCCTTCTATTGCCGATGAAACCTTATTGGTGATTGTATATACAAACAATGTGATGCCATAAGCTGAGCCAAAAGCCTGAGAGAGATCAGAAGTAAAGTAACCAGTCAGCCACGACCTTCCGCATCACCTAGAAAGAGAAAAGAGAGGGATACGGTTTATAGGAGCCGACAGTTACTGTCATAACACCGCCTAGACCTTTACAACAGCTATGTTGCTTGACTCCGTTATCCTTGACCTCTCAGCGGTTGAATCGTTTCACATGATGTAGGTTTAACGAGGCGCCCGACTTCTCATGTATTGGAATTGTCTGTGTCACATGTCTAGTTTGGGCATCCAACACCTGTGCTGTTCATCCAGACCAGCTCTTTGAAGCCTGATCTGACACACCATGAAATAACAGGCACTTATTGGGCTAATCTTGTCCAATTATATTCGGCCAATACCATCTTCTTATATCGAGTGTGTAGTAGGCCAGTCTTACTGACACATCCACTTCGACATTGACACCTCTTTCAATTGGTGACGAGAGCGTCATACTGTCACATCACTGCTACCCATCGATTGCCGCCTCGCATTTTCACCAATGCAAGTTGATTAATATCTCTGCTTGAGCAGAAAATTCCGATTTTCCCTCTGTGCGGTTTAATACTCTAGAGGGAAGGATCACTAACACTACCTCTAATAACGATAGGGCTTTCAAATTTGACCTTGAAATATTATATACTCTAGACCCCAGGCACTAATCGATACCAGACCCCCACGACCAATTCTTAGTAGTACTTCGTCACAAGTCAATCTTTATAAAATGCGACACCTTCAAAGGGAATTGAAAGAAACCATCCCTTCTCCTATCAGGACCAATCAAGAGACGAAAGCTTCAAGTGGGTGGTGTGCATTATAGTATGACCAAAAGATGGCGCAGCTGCCTAACTAGCAGAGGTGTGTGACGAATGACCATAGCAGCCTTTGTAATCTGCACATGTGAGTGCTTCCCTTTCACCCGACTGACCTTCGATCGCTCGTCCCCTCTTATCTAACCCTTCTCACCATTCTTCATCCCGCCACAAAGCAGATGCTTCGGAAGTTCAATAATGGAGGCTATCGGTGCTGCTGCCAGCTTAGCTACATTGTTTAGCGTTGCCCTAAAATCAGCAAAGTCTCTTCACTATGCGTTGTCGACAGTCAGGGGCGGCGATAGAGCTGTCAAACTACTCACTAATGAACTCGAATATCTTGGACGCATTCTTCAGCTGCTTTCCGTTTTAGAAGTAGAAGGCTCACCAGAAATCTCAGCAATGGCTAATCAGATAAGGCAATGCGACGCTGATATCGTCGAGTTCAAAACCAAACTAGATCGACTATCTGTTTCAGGAGTTAGCGGTCGTGCCGGTCGAATCTGGAGGAGGTTAAAAGCTTGGGTTTTTGACAAGGATCTAAACGATATGCAAAGCCTTATCAACGGACATATATTCAAGTTCAGCCTTCAACTCAGTATACTCCAAGCAAGACACGTAATACAGTTACAACAGATTAACAGATCGCCCCAGCAGTATGCACGCCCCCTTGCCACACCCGATCGCCCCCACACGTGGACGACCAATCGAATAGTTACAAACCCGGATTTAGCTAAGGGAGAAGCATTGCGATTGTCAATAAAGAACAGCTTGCAACTCGAGGCTACAATTAACGAAACTGTACAAATTATATCACAGCACGACGGTATTCTCTACATGAATGATTTACCGCGACTAGCCGACAATCTGGAAATCATTCTCGGATGTTTACAGTATAATGAAAGAATGAAAATACAAGATACTATGGCACAGTACATTCCTACGTCTACGTCAAACATCCAAAAAGAATTGAGACTGATTACCCATTTGGTCCTGTCTGCCCCATTGATCAACGTCAGTCTAGAAGGTAAGGGCATGGACAATGCTAATAGGCCAAATCAGAAATTCTAATTTTCAGTAGATGCGTCAGAGCTTTTCCATACTCTTCCACGAGGGCTTATTGTGTGGCAACATCGAAGGCACGAATCCGTCGATCTGGGTGGGGTCATATTCACCATGTCGAGCACAAGACGACGAATAAGAGACTGCACGTCTGATAATATGAACACTGCCACAAACGAAGAAGCGAAGAATACGAATATGGATAACAGTATCACATGCGAATTCTCAGCCATTGCTCTATTCAAGATCGCGAGCTCGAACCGTATGATGGAGCTTTGCGCGCACCAAGGTCCATCATCTTCTGACGGTTCTTTATGTCTACCACCGAGGATTTCTATTATTAATATACGCCCAAGAGACTCTCTAGTCTTTCAATTAGCTTCCAAAGGCAAGACACCTGAGTTAATTGCCTTGATATCTGAAGGCAAAGCTAGTCTACGCGATCACGATAATCGTGGATGGTCATTGCTCCACGTAAGTTACACCACCTTGTTATTTTAATCACGGCTTATCTCTTGGCGTCTCTAATTCTTTTTAGTATGCTTTACCTTATCCTCCTCTATGCCATTTTTTGATCAGGAAAGGTCTGGACGTGGACGAGATAGCACCTTTCAATGAAACAGTGTCTAGATCAAACTCAGCGGCGTCGGTGTTGTATTTTCAACTTTAAAGACAAATTCCTAACTGAAGATAGACTTATGACACCTTTGCATATGGCTTATTTTACCAACCTCCCTGAAACAGCTGCGACCCTTTTAGGGGGTGGGGCAGATCCAACAGTCGAGGTGCCTTGTTGGCAGAGCATACTGCATCTTGCCCCGGCCCGCCAAACCCTTTCCGTGTGTAAAAGCCCATACATGTTATAAATGGCCCCTTCTTCTAACATTTGATTTGAACCAGGCGGATGTTATTCTCCGTCAAGTCTTCACAATCAGTGATTATTACAATATTACAAGTGCGCGAGATTCGCGGGTCGGTTGTAGCGCATTTCTCAGCGCATGCTTCCTCAACAACCCCTATGTCGATGGAGACCATTTAGAGCCTCAATTTCATATTGAAAAACTGACATTTATGCTAGAAAGAGGCTGCTGTATCCACGATACAAGCAATAGAGGGTCGAATTGTTTACACATGTTCTTTTTATCTGCTCCATCAGTGGCGTTAAAGTACAATTGGAAACAGGTGCTCGTATTTTTGATATCACGTGGAGCAAGCTTGCATGCAGTAGACCACCAAGGATGGTCAGTATCGGACCTCGCCTACGGCATCGCGTTCGATGATCACTGCCGCGGTGAATCAGGCTCCTATTTCTCTGATCTTTGGGATGCTGTTCTTGATTGCTGCGGTTACGACATCAGAGAATTTCGGAAGTATTCTCCCAGACGAGCAGAGTACTCCAGAGAATATAACCGGGAGGATTTTGAGAGGCTTTGGGAAGGAAGAGAGCGGCAGTGTCCCTACTTCGATGATACGCCATGGCCACCTTACGCACCTAACACGGTACAAGAACCACGAAAAGAACGTCGAAAAAAACTATGTCGTTATCCATGGATTCCAGATCATCTAACGGGCCATGCCTTTGGCTTGAAAGGAACCGAAATTAATGCTGGTTCTGATTACATCAATGATAAGGAGGAAGTCGCAAATTTAGTAAAAACATGATAGAATAATATTTTCTATACTTGTTAGTAGGCGGACACCCCTAGGCACTGAACATGTTCCTCATTCATTCCCAGGTTGCAAATATCTATTTGTCGTCTAGAATGAACCTCAGTTTGTTTCTTGACGTAGGGCTATAAGCCCTACACTTTATCTTAAATTACTTCCTATTGATATAAGGAAATTTTATATAGCTCTAGATAGGCGCCCTTTGCCCTAAAAAGGGATCTACCGGCGTTAAACAATACAAACAAACAAACAAACAAGCATCGAGTCCAAAATAAGAAAACGGCTACATCGCCTACGGTCTCACGAATCAAACAGATCCTCAACAAGGAACCATAAAATCGTTCCAGAAAACGTGAATTGAGACAAAGCTGCTGTCTGAATCTCGGTGTGAAGACCATCGGGCTTTTATCGTCAAAACCAAGGTTGCATCCAGCTACCTAATGCACAGACCGGCTCCACATCACCCATTTATCCATTCAATCGATGTACTTTCTTCCCCAACACAATAAGAAATTACAAGGGAAGTTTTATGGTGATAAAATATTTCTTTGATTATTTTGTGGTTACTGACAGAATCTTCATAGGTCCTCATTTATGAGCCACACACCCACGTTTCCAGTCTTGCTCCTGGAAAATATAACAGCCAGTTCTTCCATATAACGCGAAGCTCGCAGTGTCACAACATGCTCCTTAATGTCGGATGGCTCGTTAGGAATATATGCAGTAACGGCAACGAGGTGTTCCGCAACCTGGACAAGTGCTGCGATCACTTGAGAGGTCAGTGGTGGCGCAAGTGCACTGGATATTTTGTCAGTGCTCATGATCCAAGTGCATTCATTTTTTAGAGGGAATGTTACGCAAGCCCAATATTGCCTTTGTTGGGGGCATTGAAGGAATGGGGTCTCAGAGCTTGGGGATGGAGACGATGCTGTTTGCTTCTGGTCAGACCTCACGGGGTACCAGTGCGTACGGTTAGACACTGCCAAGAGAGAAATGGCTTACTGTCGGGACGGGAAACTTGAAGACAAAGCTCGGGATATTTGTAGGATCCGGGAAGCTGACAATTGACAAGTTCAAGCTGACTTTTAGGATCCTCAAGTGACAGCAACATGGTGGAGTGGGAGGTGATGTAAGCAGCTAAAGCCATGTCATGTCACTCACAAATCGTTCAGGGCACAGATGTGGATGATGGAACGTTCTGCCACAGGATATGACTCAAAGCTGAGACTTGAGGAGATGATATTGAGGTATTGATATTGGGAAAAGGTGGCTGGTATTGAGAGGAGGGGGCTCGGGTTATATACGTGGTCGAGACCGTGTCCTGGCGTACACATGGGACAGCACGGTGTTAGGGTTGCAGCCAAGATGAAAATTACGGACGTGCCACGCCGCCACGCGATTTTTCTCAACAAAAGAAAAACATGTTTGGTCAGGGCGGAAAGATTTCCACGACCAAACCTATGATTGAACGCTATTGGTATGCCACCTCTGTGGCCTGGCTCCCAGGTCACCAGGTTGAGCCTACAGCTTTTTTTTACTAGAAGTAAAAGAAAAGCATATGCAGTATGGCATCCTCAAGCTTGTCTGGTTTTCACCGCTTCCTAATGTACACGAAAATGTCGAGGATGGGGAGCGCATCACTGGTTCGGAATTCAATTAAATCAGCACCGGGCACCTGATCACCGCTGCACACCGCATGTTGGGAACTGGCACACAACCCGGTGAGGACATCATTGAAGGTTCCGAGTAACGTTGTATGCCGTTGTTACCCCCGTTTTAACAGGGCCCGCATCATGTCGATGTGGTCGTCCGATGCCAATGAGCTTGGTGGCACGTAGCATTTTCCTTCAAATACCAGGTGGGGGCCATCGTAACCGCTTCTGTCCCTTTGATTGCCGTAGCCGTTAGCGGCAGATGCGGGATAAGACGGCAAAACATGGGTTAGCGGGGAAAACAAATGCAATATTTCCGCGTTTGGGCGGCCGGGACATGGTATTGGTCCTGTCAGACAATGTGGTCTGCATAAGCCGAAATCGGTCCAAAAATTCCGCACTATCCTTTCGATGACCCGTTGGCGTTGTGGCACATGACCGCCCGACAATGTCGATGTAAGAGGAGGTTAGTCACAAGAATTTTGGCTGGTACGGAAGTGTTGCCTTAGCACAAGCAAAGAGATAATCTTTTGTGATTTACATCGATTTCCAAGCTCTTTGGGCACATGATACAGTCATCTATCTCAGCCAGTTTGAGCACAACAAATGACGGAAGGTAAACCATAGAATTAACCTTCGGCAATTCTTCCCACTCAAAGGTGATGTTGATGAAGATTTATGTATCAGGTAGCAAGAAGGTAGGGACATGTACAAGAAGAATTGCCAGCTAATAGCCAGTTTAATCTGCTTTCTTCAGACAACAGTAATTTTGTCTTCTAATCACACAAACCATCCAGTAGCTATGTTTACTAGTCTCTTGGCTGTGGTCAGATAAAATTAGCCGTCGTCGGCGTTGGTAATCGCCGAGAGCGAATCTAAAACTTGATGTCGCGTTAGTCTGGACATTTGAAATGTCCGGGAACCCCGACTCATAGATTCTCTCGGCTCCTACCAAACACTTTGACAAGTGGACCAACTTTCGAAACACGTATTCCATAATTTAAAAAAAGATTAAAATTAATTGAGCATCAATCAGACAATTACAATCTTTTGACCACATGTAAAGTGACCCTGTCCAAACGACGCCAGTAAATGCGATGGCAGCCAGCAAAGTTCTAGCTGGTCAAGAGTCAGCGCTGACCTTCCTTCAATGTTGACAATTTTCTTGCCATTTTCCCGACAATGCTACGATTTAAGGCCACTAGTATGTAAAATACGACACTAGAAGAATCCATCTAGCCAATTCAATCATCGTCAATTTGTAATAGGTGAGAACATTCGCACACTATAACTAAGGCATGAAAAGTATATAAATTCTCGCGACCAATGGCCATCCAGTTAGAATCCCCTTGAGGAACTATAATGTTGCCAATTTCATTTAGATTTATATTCCATTGTATTTTAGCACTAGGTACACATACTATGATATGGGTTGGTGGAGTGGACCAATGTCGATATGATGAGTTGCTCAGGTCACCACTGCACGCCAATGATTCGATCAATAGTGGCCTCATGCCCCTGCTCGCCTTAGGCTGATCTTGCACCAGTAATCTGCCTTGGTGAACATGTAGGTTTGCACATTCCACTTAGCATTGAACGGCTCAAGTTGGAAATCGTACTTTCGAATAAGCTGCGGGATCACTTTGCCAATTTCAAGAAGACTAATATGCTTCCCGATACAGGTTCTTGATCCAAAGCCAAACTGCGCCTACTTTTAGTTCTCTTCTTCCACTGAGAGTCTGAAGCGCTTACCGTAGAAAAGTACGCCTCCATCTTCTGGGTCTGTTCTTTGGGGGCCAACCAGCGTTCAGGGCGGAACTCGTATGGGTCAGGGAAGATGTCCCTGTTATGGTTTGCAACCCAAGGGTTCACTCCAACCTCGGTCTATACAGATCAGCGCCTGCTTCCAGCGGGGGATTTGTAGACGTACATTTTGTGGAAGATATTTCCCGCAAAGTTGTGCACCACCTTCAAGCACGGACCGTGCGAGGGTAACAGAGATGGCGGGGTGTATACGGAGCCCCTCCTTGATACAAGCCTGCAGATAAGGCATTTCCTGGGCTTCTTTGAAGGTTACAGGGTCCGAGACTTTTCCAGCAGTTACCCCGGCATCAATCTCGTCTCGAAGCCTAGCCATCTTGTCTGGGTTCTTCAAGAGATGATATATAATGGCAGTGAGAGAAATTCCCGTCGTGTCGGAGCCGGCTATGATGTTTGACCTGCATGACATTTGAGTATGGAAATGATTGTTGGCACCATCCTCCTCCAGCTTGAGAAGCTTGGTCAAGAAATCATTCTTGTCGTTGGGGGTCACTCCTTTGCGGCGCTGCTGCACGTGGAAATTGACAAAGTCAAATGCGGCCTCACGAGCTGACAGGCGACGAGTCAACGAGGCCGAGAGCTCGTAATACTTTTGGATCCAATTATGCAATTGAGGGATAAGACCGACAAAGGAGCCATAGTAAGCTGACCCATGCAAGTTCGCTATGACCCCATCGTCGTGTTCTTTGTCCATTAAGCCGAACGGGGAACCAGCCGTGATAGCCCCGATCACGTCAAAAGCGTAAAATTGCAGGAACTTTCCCATATCCACAGGGCGGTTCTCGGCATGGAATTGGGTAAATTTACGCTCAAGTGTGGCAGTGCATCCATCAATGAAACTTTCATAGCTAAGAAGACTTGTGAGTGAGTACAGTGATGCTACCTTGCGCCTCAGTTCGCCATGCAGCTTGGGATTCTGCTCAGCAAAGAGGTTGGTGATGGTGGGAGTTCGAAAAGCATAGTAATACGAGCTTTTCGGGAACGGTCGTCCATGGGCGTAGAGGGTCTTGATGGCCTCGGGATCGTCAATACTGCATTTATTCGGACCGATGCGAACAATTGGGCCTCGCAACACGTTAGTTCTCACGGTGAACCACTCTTTCTAGGGCTTTGGTATACCGTGTTTGAGATGCAAAGCCGCTAGCTTGACTTCGAAATCACCTGGTCGCAGGGCATTCCATTCCCAAAGCCTAGTGAACTTGGCGAGCCATGGGCCTGGAATATCTTTGAGCGGTCCGAGGAAGGCGATGTACACCTTCTTCGCAAGGAAGACTATAAATACAGAGATAAGTATGTAGAAGAATATCATTTTCGCGGTTGAAAGCTGTCAACCATTTTTAAGAGAACTTTTACTTGGATATTTATACGTGCCCCAAGGATGTGGAACGGATTTACGTCGAACGTAGACGGGATTGCTGACTAAAATAGATCAACGGCAACGGCAGTTTTTGCGGCCGACGTGCAGATGGATTTCTGCTATACACGGATGATCCTGCTTGTGCCTCCCCTAGTTTCTTTCCGGTGTGACTAACGCGGTGAAATCTCACCTGTGTGGAGTGCTCTTCGTCAGTGTCGGTAGTGGGACTCGCGAGGCCGATCAGACGGACATAAAAATTACCGAAGCGCCGTCATTAGAGGGGCACCTGGAGGGGCACTTTATTCAAGGACCAACAAGCAACTGGCTTATGATGCAGCCTGTCATCATATACATAGCACAAAATGCGCACAACATTGGTACTTGTCATTATGAATTGGCATAAGCAAAGATTTTATTCTAGCTATTTTGCAACGACACTTCTCGTCGAAGAGTGTGGCACTTTTTCGCGGAGGAAACTATCAATTACCAACCAAGCCGCATCTACATCAACGGGAACATCTACATGAGCAATGAATCCTCGACCTGCCGGCCCGTATCCATTTTCATCATCCCGAAGCCTGGGAATCTCGCCCAAAATCAGCTCAATAAACCGATCCATAGCCCAGAGCCCGTCTTGATGTTCGGCTGCGTAGGCTAGAAATGCGAGTGGCGATGCGGGATCGTCTTGCGGGGTAGTGGGAGTGATCTGCACCTGTGGGACAAAAGTTGGCCAGCTCAGTACGTGCACTTTGGGCCCAAGCACATCTCTGTAAACATGCTCAAACGACGCGACGGTCCTTCGAGACATTGTCGGATCCTGCACCACGACGATAGAGTGCGGCGATAAGATTCCATTAGCCTCGAGCACCTTGCGCGTCTCTGCCGCGTTCGCGCCGCAATTGGTGGATCGATCTTCGACCAGGATGCGCAGCTCGCCCTGTTTCTCGCTCAGGCTGTAAAAGGTCTGGGCAATCTGCTGCAGGACGCGTGCTTCGGGCTGGCCGTCGACGTCCTGCGCGATGGTGTGGAAGACAGGGTGCTGTTTCACTGCTGCGTAAAGCAGGGCTGTTGAATGGCCAACCCCGCCGCACAGTACCAGAGTCACAGGTCCCTGCTGCTGCAGCCCGGTGGTAGAGGCCCATGAAAAGACCGTTTCGGCGGTTGACAGGACGGCTGAGGCGCAAAATACAACGACTTTTGGGCCACTGGAGGACAAATGGAACGAGTCGAGGGCGGCAGCACTGTGTATTTGCTCGTGGGCGAGAAAGCCGACACTACCTCTGGCGCTGCTTCTGGCGGCGAGGGCATCTCTTGGAGAGGGGGTGTCATGGTGCTGTCGCTTACTCCAAACCCAATTGCACTTTGCAGCGCCCAAAGCAATATGTCATGAAAGTGTTGAGACTGTTGCATCACAGGCGGGGTTCTAGACCTGGGAGCCCCCACCAACGGGACCATGGGGGTTGCTCGGCCGGCGGAGTAAGCCAGAAGGCCTGCCCTGGAGTCGCTGCTCCCGCTGCGGCGACACGAAGCATGATTATAGTTCCCGGGGCGCTAGATCGGGCGGGCTAATGTTCCTAGGCCATCTGGATAGTGTCCTTGACTCCACTCGCAAAATATACAGAGACCTGTCTGTCTGCGAATCTCTGCCCAACACGGGTAAACACATCCCGCGTATTCAGCACCCGTCCAGCCTCTGTTCCTCTTCTCTCTCGCCGCAGCCTTCTTTTATTTTTAGTCACCTGTCTCATTTTCAGCTATGCACGCGTCAGTGGCGGGCTGCCTCAGCTTTAGCCCCATGGCAGAGCAGAAGCAACCTGCGTCGTATCTTGGTCCAAAACAGCCAGGCCAGCAGCCTGATTGTGACACCACTCCAATTAAAAAGCAAACCTGCAAGCCGTAGCCCACATACAGCGAGCGCCCTCTTGCGTCCCCCTCTCTGCCTCGACACGTGATTCGTGTGACCCGAAGAATATCCTGGAGAGGAGAAAGGCAGCAGCAAGCGGGCTGAGACAAAGAAGCAGATGGCCTCCCGCTGGCTGGAAGTGTTTCCAAACAATCTCTCTCTTTCTCTCTCGCTGTCTTTATGCCTTCAAAATCCCATCAACCCATCACTTGATTTTCGCAGATATCATCAAGATCGGTTCGATACGACCTAAAACACAATGTTCCCCACCCAGATTGGGAAGACCTACAAGCAAGACATCGACGCTATAGCTGCATGGCTAGCATCGACGGCCAAAGCTCGCGGGTACTCGGCCAGGTCGCTCGCTTGCAAGACATGGGAGATTCCACGCCTCAAGAGCACCCGCGGAAGGCTCAAGGGCAAGGAGCGCAAGGTAGCCAAGGATGCCGCCAGTGCAATCCCATTCACCTTGGCCACGACAGACTTGGTGCCCCTCGCCGGTTTTATTGCCCAGTGCAGAGATCCAGCCATCCCCGTCCCGGATAGCTTTTTCAACACCCTGGACCGGGCCCTCTGCACGCGAATCAATTTCGGTGATCGATTGGGCAAAGAGGCCTTCGATGTGCCGAAAAAGACATATGACCCGTTCGTCACCATTCTCGCCGCCATCCGAGACCTTCTCCTCTTCCAGGGAGGGTCAGGGGAGGTATACGAGAAAGCAATGGAGCTGTCACGCCAAGAAGAAGCCAAACAAGCAGCTCAACCGGGATGCCCACCGTCGCCATCGAGGTGGAAGGAGGTCGACCGAAGCGAAGGGTATTGGTCCGAGTACCTCCGTGACAAGTTTTCGCTGGCGGACCGCAACAGTCCACCTCGGGATTTCGACGATGATGAGTTCCAGGCATTCCTTGTCAAGGTTCTTGAGCCTATCGAAAGGCCGACGGCAATCAAGGGTGACAATGTCAACTACGTCGCCGAGCACTCCACCGCTCCTGAGGACCTCTTGTTTACTTTCCAGCTTTTGATGCACGAGCTCAGCCTGATCAGAGCCAAGATCGAGTGGATCTGGGCCACCAACCTTGACACCGCGGCATCGTCCCTCGCCACCAGCACCGCCCTGAAGCTAGCCCGCGGCCTCATAGACGACGTCATGCCTGCAGTCGACGTACGCCTTGGCGGCATCTGCGGCGTCTTGGAGCTCTGCTACTGGATGCAGTGCAATGCAAGGGGTTACCAGAGAGACAGGAAAGCCCCAATCACCCGCGACACGTTTCAGGGTGAACGATTCGACATCGCCAACAACGTCTACTTCAGCACTTATCAGCTTATGGAAGCCATTTTCACCTACACCAACGATGAGAAGGGCATGGCTCTGCACGGAGACTCAAACGAGGTGTACGATCCCGCGAGCGACCGCGAGGCAAAGAGCGGCGTAGAAAAGTTCGACGAAGATGCGTTCCTCATCAGAGAGCTGTACGCGGAGCTCATGGCAGCCGTCAAGGCCATGGGCGCCTTCCCGCTCAAGGATGAGCTCCTGTGGCGCATGGAAGAGTTCCTCAAGACTAGGAAGCTCACGCTTTCTTTTGTTTTCGCCGTGCAGTGCTACCTCGACATCAACCACGTGCTGCGGGACGACGCCGAAGTCGTCTTCAACAGGGCGTACGAAGAAGCCAGCGCCATCGGCAACCACATTGACGATTATGTCAAGTTTCACAGGAAGTTCGGCAAGGATGTCCGTCTGCCTGCCCACGACGAAGGGCTGTCAATCATCCGGCCTTGGATGGAGATGACGAAATCCGACCCGGTGCACAAGCTAAGAGTGGCTGCGCGTCAGGAGTGCGGCCTTCCGGTGCCCGACCACATGAAGCCCCACCGCATGTTCATCCACTCGCCCGTCATGACGGGCATTTGGCTGTTCCAGATTCGCATTGTCTCCTACAGCTACGGCATCCAGATTGCAAACACGTGGAGCTCGGTCGCGTCGTGTGCCCACCTGTACAACGCCCTGCTGCAGGAAGGGCTCCTGAAGGGTGAGTGGACTGACATGGAACTTGCGATTAGGGTGCTCGGGCAACACAGCCTCTGGTCCGATGGCAAGAGACCACGCAGCCTGGGGGAGGGCATTCAGAACTGGATGGCCCAGCGGGGCATCACCGTCTCGTTCGTTGGCCACCGTCGAGGCGGTCTCCCGGCGATTTCACGCGGCTCTCCTCGGCCCATTGTCCACGTGGCACCCGTCACGAACCAGTTCTCCGGCACCACATCTACGCAGCTGTACGACTGCGGCATGAGGCCGAGCGACGTGGCGCGCATCGTCGACAAGAGCTTCTACAAGGCCACGGGCACCGACGAAGGCGGCTCCGTCGTCATGGAGAAGCTGCCGCCCAAGAGGCGGCCTCGCGTGCGAAACAAGAACCTGACAGCTTTGCTGAGCGCTTCGGCAAACACAATGACCAGATCTTGCTCGCAGCTCATCCACGAGCTCGTCATCGCGCTGCAGGGCGAGGCGCGCGAGGTCGGCTTCCCCTGGCTGGCCATGCACCGCTACTGCTGGGGTTTGCTGCGGAACATCAACAAGAAGTGCGACCCAATCTTCAAGCCCATGTACGGTCCGTCTTTTCTCGAGAAGGAATCTTCTCTGGGAGAGCTGACCACCTATTGCTTGGTCAACGCATGGGCTCGCAAGTCAGTGCCTGCAGACAAGCGTAGTCTGGAGGCTGCTGCATCGGTGGTGAACAAGATGATTGCCAGCGGCAAAGGGGAACGGGCATATGAGTTTTCACAGAGCATCGGGCTAGTTATTGAACTTGATCTTGAGCGTTCTAAGGGTCCCGAAAAGGAAGATAAAAATTGAAAAATAGCTTGCCTTGCCTTTTTTTTTACTTTTGCTTTTGCTTATTTTTTTTCTCCTTTGTTTTTGGGTTTCCTTGGGTCCTGACACTGGTTGTCCATTAATAACGACTGCAAGCCTGTCTTGTTTTGATACCTTTATTTTCCTTTCCATAGGCACTTATGAGAGACGGCCTCAATCAATCACGATTTATGATGCTTTGACTGCTGAACTATCATGAAGCCCGTCGCAAGGAGAGACTAATCCAATAGCGGGAAAGAGACTAAATAGCCCGATGCCCTCATGCCCCCACACCCAGCTCATCGGCCCATTCCATAGTGAACGCTAACAGAATGATTGGGCAAGGTTATAAGCTAAATTCGAGTGGGGAGACTCGACCCCGCGCTGCACCTCTGCTGATGCCTGAAGCTATTCTCACATCCTGCATTCGTCTGGGTTGCCAGTTTAGGCAGTTGGTGCATCCTACCATCTACTTCTAACCGTGTTCAGAGCTTCAAACCTCCAACCACACCTTTGTCGGCACATGACATTGGGCTCTTGCTAATCCAACCGATAGATCAAGCAGCCATTTATTTACGTCTCATCATCATGTCCTGCGCCATCTGCAACAACTTTCGAGGAAGGGGCGAGCTCCTTTCGAGGGAGGATATGAAGGCGAAACTGCGAGAGAAGATCAAGATTCCAAACCGAAAGCACGACCCCAAAGATCTTTCTTGGAAGTCTCTACTAGAATATGCTGCCGATTGTTATTGTTGCAACGTTCTTGTTACTGGGTGCCGTGGTGTTTTTCAACAGCGCTCGGTGGATGAAGATGATGTTGTAAATTTCAACATTAGGTTCTACTATCCGAACTACAAAGATCACGAAACCGATCTTGACAAGACAATATCCTTCCTGCTAAAAGACGGCACTTATTTCGATATCCAGCTCTTCACAAATAAAAAAGGCAGGTGATTTGACATCCAAAAACTCAGTCATCATACTAACAACCTGAAAGATGGCAATCCGACTCCTCCGTCATGGGAGCCCCTGCCTGCCTCCACAAGAACTTCTCCCCGGACAGATTCTTCTACCACGATGGATCTTATCAAGACTTGGATGCAAGGTTGTGAAGATGACAGCGATCATGAATACTGTGCCCAGAATGATGACCCAGAACTTCCCAAGCGAGTAGTCGACGTTGGAACCGACGACGAAAGCATCCGGGTTGCTGAGACAAATGGTCAGTCATGCAAATATTTGTGCTTAAGCCACTGCTGGGGCCTGGCACAAATCATCACCACGACCAAAGCTACGCTGGAAGCCAGACAGCAAAACATCGCAGTGGCAGACTTGTCCAAAACATTCCGGGATGCTATCCGCCTGACCAGGAAGCTCGGGATCCAGTACATCTGGATCGACTCGCTGTGCATCATTCAGGACGACGCCAAAGACTGGGAGATAGAATCAGCAAAGATGGCGTCCATTTACTCCAACGGATACCTGACCATTGCCGCCACGCAGTCGCCAAACGGCGCCGGAGGCTTATACACTGAGACGCCCGACTTTGAAGCATCTGGGAAAACGCCATCGGGAGAAGACTATCGGCTTTTCTTTCGCGAGAGGATCGACCACCATCTGGAGTCGGTGCCAACCCCGAACCGATCTGGCCCAGGCCAAACCATTCTCGGCCATGCAACAGTAACTCGACATCCCCTCTTGACAAGAGCCTGGGTGTATCAGGAGCGTCTCTTGTCACCGCGCATCATCCATTTCGGGCCTTACGAAATATTCTACGAGTGCTTCGCCTCTGCTCAATGTGAGTGCGGAGGCATCCAGCATTATGGGTCGTCGGAAGACATCTCTGCCAGCCTAATGAAAGCTCTCTACTCCGAGGCGCTGTTTTCCGAGGCTGAGGGGGTGGAATGGCACGAATACGCCGAATACTATCTTGCCCGGGTCTGGAGAACCATGGTCTGCTCATATACCGTGCTGGGAATTACCAAGTCGTTTGACCGCCTGCCAGCACTTGGCGGCTTGGCGAGGAAAACTGCTTCTGTTCGCAAGCACGAGTACATAGCGGGGCTGTGGGAGAATACGATAAATGACGACCTCATTTGGATGGTTGCCGGACGGGAACAAACCCGGAGTCCGCGGGCGTATCCACCAACCGCACCATCGTGGTCCTGGGCAAGCACCGAAGCACAGATTTGGTACTTGGATATCATCTATTGGTTGAATCCGGATGAGTGTTTCAACGAGGATGAGAGACTCCCGTATGAACACTTCAGTGTCGTGGAGAGCTGGGACGTCAATCCAACAGGTGTGGATGAATTCGGATTTGTGAAGGAAGGCACCATAGAAATATCAGGGCTCATGGTTGAGGGCGTCATTGAACGAGTCGAGGATGAAGCCAACAAGCAGGAACCCGTCTCTTACCACATCAGGTTCTCACCTGATTTGCTATTAAAGATGCAGCCGGATTACCAGTTTGACTATGACAACCCGCATCAAGTTGTGTCAGGAACTCGGGTGTCGTGCCTTCGCATGAGCGTTGTCCGAGAGTCGGACACTGAGTATCTAATTTCTCTGGTGCTAAGACCAATCAAGGACACGACCGATTTTGAGCGGATCGGCACTCTTCTCATCAAATCTGCTCCACCTCCAGTTGATCCACTTGGGGGGATTTACACAGATGATGAGGAGTGTACCTTGACTATACGATGAATCATGTCCAAACAAGTAGTTCTGTGGCCATTTCATATCATGTGAACTGATAAACCTTTTGAGATAAAAATATTATTGCATTTTATTAAAATGAGTAGTGATGAATCCTCCAGATTGCCCCAACTCGTCAATTCTGTAACCAATACATTCCGCTAATTCTCTATCCGATGTCTATAACGTTCAATGGCATAATCTCATGATCAAAAAGTTGTATACCGAAACCAATACTCCTTAAGAAGAAGTAGAGTAGGTGCAGCTGTTGGGCTTGGTGCTCTTGATAGTGTAGGCAGTGAAAGGCTTGCAGCCCTTATTGAAGCCGGGGTTGGCGATGCCGGCGTCGACCCAGACGCTCCACGAGTTGTCCTTAGCCCCAGGGCAGGCAATGAAGTTCTTGCCGTTGAAGGTGAGGTTGCCGGTGCCGTCAACCTTGAATCCCTTGCGCTCGCCGTTGCGGGGGAGCGAGTCGCCAGTGTTGTAGCCCATGACGCCCTGGCCCATGCCGGAGCGGTCGAGGAAGGCCCGCTGGGTGTTGCCGCCGGACTTGTACAGCTGGAGCTCGCCGTTGACGACCTGGAAAGTGGCCGTGTTGTCGGACGTGGCGCTGCACTTGGCGTTCTCGTTGGCCAGCTTGAAGCGGAAGCCACCCTGGCTAGCCTGCAGGGCGTTCAGGTGAATGCCGCTGCCAGGGGCAATGGCAACGACCTCGAAGGAGGTGGAGGTCGCGGGAGCAGCAGAAACGAGGCCAGAGGCGACGAGGGGAGCAAAGATGAGAGCCTTGAACTGCATGTTGGTTGTTGTTTTGGTGGAGGGTTTGAAGTAGGAAGCGGTGTTTGAGTAATTGAAGGTGGTGGTTGTGGTGGTGGTTGTAGTTGTTTGGAGTGGTTGCTTGGAGTGGTGCTTGAGAAGCTGAATGGAGGAGCTGAGTAGAAGAAGATATTTGTGATGATGATACGAAAGAAAACCAGACATTCGTCTTCATTTATATGTTGAAGTCTTGTCCCTTCAAAAGCAACCTGTCCCGCCATTCCGGTAGCGATGCCGTATAATGCGGAGACTAGCGCCATGCACCGGCCCACAGCCATCAGCGGCCTCTTGACGATTGGAGACGGCTTCCAGCCACGTCCCCGAGCCACTGGGGCAGTACGAGAATAGAGGGGCCCATACCTGAAAAAATGTCTAGCTTGGGGCGCAACCAAGCCAACGGGCAGGCCGAGGAGCTGGCTGAATACCGAGCGACATTTGGGGCTGAGCCGCCACCTGAATTTGTCCAACCATTTGTCGTCGCTTCGATCAATCACCAGCCAAGAACGACTGGCATTCTAAAATTAGAGAGTTTAGCTACCTTCCATTCACCACAGCACCATAAATGCCGCCTTTTGATGGCCGACTGGCTGGCTAACGAGCAATACGACGATGGTTGTCATGGTGGTTACATCAGCCAGCCCTATGGGTACGGGCCACCGCAATGTTCCGATCGTGCCACAATTGAGAGAAATTAGAGTGAGAGGCTTAAAAGCAAGAGTAAACCGGTTCAGCACCAATAAAATGCATAGAATGAGGTGTCAATGGTCCCCGAATGTACATAAACTTTTGTCCCATGGCATGTTACATCCAACCCACTCTCCTGAAAATGTACGTCGCACCACCAGCCAGCGCCGTGGTGCCAGTAAAGACAATCAATGTTCCGTAGCCAGTTCCGTAGCCCGCTGCGGCCTCACCCTTCCACGGCATCCCCTTGAGCAGCATCGTACTCAGTGGTCCCGACACGATGTTGCCGATGCCTCGTCCAGCCGAGAGCATGCCCATGACCATGGAGGGATCAAAGGTGCTACCTGCACCTGCACGAGCGCCTTCGTCAGAAGGAGCAGAGACCTGTCGCATTATGCCAGGCCAAGCCGACGTGTATGAGCCAGCAAAGAATCCGTAGAAGATGCAGAAAATGTACAAGACCGGGAGGTTGGTGGAGAAGCCCCAGAGAATAAAGGTACCCACTGTCGTCCCAGCTGCCGAAATAAGGAAGCACGTGGTGACGTGCAGTCTGTCAGTCAACAAGCCCATGGCAATGCAGCCAAAAACTGAGGCTACATTGACGAGCAGCACGGTGAGAGCCGATTTCACAGTGCTGACTCCGAGAGCAGCACGCGCATAGGATGGGAGGTAAATTCCGGGCAGAAAGAAGCCCAGGGCCTGGCAAATGTTGGCGGCCTGGTGGAGCAAAAAGGTGCGGCCAAAGATAAATCTCAAGTTCAGGGGATTGATTTGGCTGGTTGCCGAGAATGGCAGCCGGGGTTTAATAAAAAAGGCCAGCGGCAGTGTGAGGAGGAACAGAGCAAGGGACCAGATTCGCAGGGTGGTGCGAAAGCCGTATCGGCCCAACAGGGCTTCAAACAGCAGCGGGAGGATGAATCCCGCCAGCCCGGTGCCCGACCACATGATGCCGTACGCGAAGCCCTTGCGCTTCACAAACCACTCGTCCATGTACAAGATGCAAGGGCAGTACGAGATGGACCCGCCCACGGCATAGAGCACGCCCTGCGTCGCAATGAGATGGGTGGTGTTCTGCGAAAATGAGCTCGCAGCCAGAGCTACGCACATGACCAGCAGGCCAATTACTGGAGACAACTTTGTCTGCCTGGGGTAGAGCCTTTGGATGCCCAGAACAAAGGGAAGCCCCAGGTACATGATTCCCTAAGGTGCAAGTCAGCGACAGGGGAAGATCGGGGCCTGAATTTTAGCTTCTCACCATGGAACAGGTACCGATGACGGCGATCTCGCTGGACCCCGCAAAGGGTGCATGGGTGCTGTAGTAATCCTGGAAAACTCCGAAAGCAAAAGGGAACCCTGCAAGCCGGAAGTAATCAATCAGCATTGGCGTGAGATGGATTCAGATCTCGGAGTTATTTACCCCATGTAAGAGCCTCGACGACGAAGCAAGCAGCAAGAAAGAGCCAGGCATCTTTTCCGCCATCGACCCTCTTCAGTGAGAATTCTTGTCGCCCCGCTAGCGCGTCATCCGAGGACTCGCCACCAGGAAAAGTAGGGCCCGAAGGTTGCAGCTCAATTGAAGTCTCCTGCACCATGATGGATTACTTGCAGCAGACAAATGAATTGAATTGGTGCTGAAATGTCACAGACTGTCTTGAACGACACATTTGTGCTGTTCACGTCCTTCTTAAACCCATCGAATTGATCGGTCCCACTGGTGCGCCCTCGTGCGCCCTTGAGAAGACAGAATGTCAAAAAAGATGGGTAAGCATCCAAACAGCCAATGAGACCGCACAATTACAAGATCGGTCAGATTTCTGCCCCACCCGCCAAACCCTTCACAGCCAAGGCTCAGGGGTCTGTAAAACCGCCCTTGGGCGATGCGCGAACAAGTTGTACATGATTGAATTGGAGTTGGATCTAGGAGACACAAACCGGTGAAATTATTAGGTATGGATGCTGAAAGCTGGGGTATTTATGGCATTGGGAGAACGGATATATATATATATATCACTATTCATGTGCTGGAGGTTTTCATAACCATTGTTCCAAGGCATCAATTAGTCCCGAAGGTTGCAAACAACTACTCAACCTCAGATGCCTAAGTAAAATATTCAATCGCCTATAAAAGTAAATAAAACGACAGAATTTTTCAATTTAATTATTTTCCTTCATTACAAACGTACACTATCATCGTCATTGCCATCTCTGTTGAGATTTGTGATTGATATAGGGTAGGAACATCCATATTTGGTTAGCGCGATAAGACCCACTTTGGCTCCCACACCAGCTCCAATTCGCTAGCCAACTGAAGCGGTTTATTATGCAAAGCTGGTAGAAGAGGGAGAACACGCACACAAAGTGAGTGGGATACAGCTTCCAGCTTTGCCTCTTTAATTAAGATCCCAAAAGCTTACACTAAAGGGATCATCAAAAATGATTAGTAGCGGACGACCACCGGGCATGATTCTTATTAGTTTAGAAAAACGCGGTAAACACGCGGCGTAGATGCCCCTCTTTGTTGTTGAGCGACCAAACTTGAAGGAGCTGATGAATCAACAGGGTCAACAGCTTTGCCCATCACTAGGCTGACAACATGTCAACATCAAGGTCTTGTTTACTTGCAATGAAAAAAACGGATAGGCCCCAGGTGGTCTAGAAGCCAGAAACAAGCATGGCCTACATATTGGTGTTTAAAAATAGATTACTGGCCTAGTTCATTTGAACAAGAGGCATAGTTACAGTGTTGGAATCTATAAATGGCGGAGAAAAATACTCCTTAAATGGAGCGCTTCGAATACTAAGCAGGATTTTTACTTGAACTAACCAATAGCAAAGTGGACAAAAAGGTTGCAATGAAGAAGTTAATTGTCTATAATATTCTATCATATTACAAGGTGTGATGCCCGGTCCCTAAAATGTCTGTCCCAAATGAGGCTCTAATTATGAAGAGTCGACTATTGACCCTATATTTACTCAGTGTAGAGGCAGTTGACGGGCTTGGACTCGTCAATGACGTTGGCCTTGACGCCGACGCAGTTGGAGTTGCCGCCGGGGTTGGTGACACCAGCGCTGATCCAGAGGCTGTAGGAGTTGTCGGTGGCGCCGGGGCAGGCGAGGAAGCTGGCGCCGTCAAAGGTGAGGCCGTCGGCGCTGGTGTAGGAGAACTTGTTCAGCTCGGCGTTGGTGGGAGCGGACTGGGCGCCGGTGATGTAGCCAATCTTGCCCTGGCCCATGCCGGAGCGGTCGACGTAGATCTGCTGAGGGGGGTTCTCAGTGCGGTAGAGGAACAGCTCGCCGTTCTTGAGGTAGAAGTAGCCGGAGCCGTCGGTGCTGGCGTCGCAGGTGGCCTTGGTGTGCTTGAGGTTGAGGTACAGGGCGCTGTTGGCGGCCTTGAAGGCGGCGTACTGCAGGTCGCTTCCAGAGCGGATGGCCTGGAGGCGGAAGGAAGGGTTGGAGACGATGGCAGTCTCGGCACGGGGCTGGGGAGCAGCGGCGGCGAGGCCGGCAGCGATGAGGAGAGTCTTGAACTGCATATTGACGGTTGGGGTTGGTTTGAGAGAGAAAGGTGAATTAAGAAGTTGTTGTTGATTAAAAGTGAGAAGATGTGATTGAAGTGTTGATTGAGTGAGTGCTGATGATGAGGAAAGGGACTTGAGAAGCAGAGATCCAAGTCCTTATATAGACTTGTCAACCACGGCATATGCCATCTCAAAGTCCGTTGGGCTGTCGATCTCGTAACCTGCCACTGAGCTGGGACCCGATATTGACATCATCTTTTTGGGAAATACGAGGGCACGAGCAACGGGCCCTCGCCGTCGACCGTGCCCGCTCCACAGCTTGAACGGCAGTTGAGCCGAGGGAGATGATTTCTATGCAGATCTCTCGTGCACACCGACTGGACGGAAGCCGCGGACTGCATCTTCCGCGGAACAATGCTTCAAGAAGAGAAAGAAACGCCTACGATAGAGAGCAGTGTTGATGTGTTTCCTCCTGTATAGGATGTCTTGATCCAGACGGGACGAATGCGGAAATGTTCTAGATGCATGGAATCCTTCCTACTCGCGCCGGCATTTCACTGGGCTGAAACACGGGAGCTCACTAGTCAGGCTGGGCAGAGGAGTGCGGACGATTGATTTGCGGGGTGCCCGACGTTGAGGCTGCTACCGTTGCAGCCTGGGCTGGGAAATGAGGGTGGGTGGGTGGATGATCGCCCGTGGCATCCCATTTTTAGACCCAATACGACTAGGGGGCTTGAGCACTGGCACGTGCGTTGGGCCATCGCCTTTTGCGCATTGTCTCAATGGGGGCCTTCAAAGTATATGGGTTTCATGTAATGCTGGGGGTTGGTCTTTTTCTGTTTTGTTATTTTTACGATTCGTTAAATCAGAGAATGGATGCTGCAGAGCACTGTGTAGAGACAATGGAATGTCTAGTTGAGCGGGAAAGTGACGGGAGCAAGTGACTTAGATAGACTTTTTGGTATTATTAGTCTCTGGGGCGAACTAGGCTATTTGCCCAAATTCAATTGGCCTGGACGTACCGGGTAGGATCATAAGGCTTACCTGGCACGATTTTGACAGACGATGCCAAAGGGTTAAGGTTTGGCTGAGATTGTAAACGCGTAGACGTGCCGATCCAAATTTGATACAGAGTAAGCGACTTCGGTTCAACAGACGTTGGATACTCGGCTGTCACCTACCCTGTTGTCGAATATTTGCCGTCTAGCCGAAATATTTCCTATTACTACAGCCGTTCTACCCGAACTTCACCGATAGTACTATTCTTCGCATTAGGCGAAATGGATAGGACACGTAAACTTCTGACCTGGCAGTATGAAGTGTGGCGGTGCATGAAGACACAGTAGACTGTGATTTTATGAATACATTGAACTTGAGGATAAAATAACAGTCTAGGTTAATCATCTGTCCACTGTTTTTTGTCCATCAACATTTAAACTTTGCCCATTTTGCCCAATATACACATTCAGACTTATGAAAGCTTCAAGCATAGTTATGCAAGGCAAACAGTGTTCTCAAACAGCCAAATTCCTTGATGCTGGTGACCGCCATCTCTAAGTGTCGCACAGCCAAGGTGCATTGGTGGTTGGCGTTTCGGTGAGAGCTAAGCCGACGCCCATCGCCCCTGGGCTTTGGTATCATATCAAAAATGACGAAACAGTGCCCTCGCATAAGGGCCGAATCGTCAAGCTGTCCGCGCAGGCCCAGGCTTTGATTGGGTCTCTCACTACAGCAATGCGCTGCACTAAAGCTAGCCAAGTACTGCGGCTGACGACAAGGACATCAAGCTTATTAGGCGACACTTGTCAAGCGCGTCATTGACAATAGAGCCCGCTGACGCGCGCGATAACTCTCCCGCGACGGCCCGC
Organism: Calonectria hawksworthii; assembly: GCA_020975415.1. Classification (NCBI taxonomy): domain Eukaryota; kingdom Fungi; phylum Ascomycota; class Sordariomycetes; order Hypocreales; family Nectriaceae; genus Calonectria; species Calonectria hawksworthii. The sequence continues at coordinate 2,560,108 of JAHXZK010000005.1, read as the reverse complement.
GACGCCTCGATTCGGGGTAATATTTTTTTTTCGGGGGCCAATAACTACGCCGCATGTCTCACACGTTTTTCCGATGACACCTCAAAACACCGTCTTTTTTACCGACCACCTTTGGGAGCAGCCAGACATGCTAGAGGCGCATGAATTGTGAACCAGGCGCACTGTAGAGTGCCGCTTCGGGCAGGGATCGACACGGGCCAGAATAAAGGGTCCCCGGTGTGAATGACGGACTGGCATGTGCAGCCCCTCCTTGCATGCGCCGGCCTCAGCCCTCAACGGGCCTGCTCAACGTGTGCCGAGTCGATCAGCCAGCGCGGCCGGAAAAGTTCCCCACGGGGATAATGGGGAAGCTGTAAGCGAAGGTCGGACCCCGGACGATTGGTGGGCGATAAAAGAGGCCTTCCCCTTTGCGAGATCTACGCTGCACTCCTTTGCACCGCCGACGCATCCCCCGCACTTGGTCGGTGGGGGGCGGCCCTGCGTTGGTTGTGTTCCTGTATCGACACGGAATAGTATCACCAGCGTCCTTTTTTCCCCGCTCCAGAGGATTGCTTTCCCCCGGCTGTCTCGGTGCGAGGCACCAGTATAAAACCATTGCTCCCCGCATGCCACTTTCCCAGGATGTAGTCTTCCCTCTTCGTAGACGCCCAGCTCTCCCCCCACCTCAGGAATTTCTTGATTTATAATTCTTATTTTCATTATTGCCCGCAATGGCTGCAGAAACGTTGCAGGCGATCCCCTCGCACATGCGGGTCGTGCCGGGGTCCATCAATATCCAAGCGGCTACGTTCCCCTCATCGCCAGTCGCGACGAGCTTGGATCCTGGTGCAGTTGCCACAAATATCGTAGATAGCTTCAACAAAGCCCTCGAGAAGCGTGACTACGCATCACTGGCCGGCCTATTTACCGAAGATGGCTATTGGAGAGACCACCTTGCCTTGTCTTGGAATTTCCGCACTGTCGCAAACCGAGCAGCAATCGAAAAGTTTCTCCAGGAGATTGCGTCTGACAAGGAGGGCATTAAGCTTCAGTCCATCACCCTCGACAACAGCACCGCTGCCCGCAAACCTCAGAATGCATTCCTTGATGCCGAGTCACAGGTGTCATGTCTTATGTTCGCTTTCACTCTGAAGACGGCCATTGGTACTGGCCAGGGCCTCGCGAGATTGGTGGAGGCTGCACCAGGTGACTGGAAGATCTTTACACTATATACTAGCCTTGGGCAGATTGACGGCCACGAAGAGAACATTTTTGATCGCCGCCCAAAGGGCGTAGCTCACGGTGGTAACCCCGGACGAAAGAACTGGGCAGACCGACGAAGTGAGGAGAAGAACTTTTCCGAGGGCAATGAACCCGAGGTGCTGATTCTTGGTGAGACAGCCCCACTTGACCAATCGACAACGCATCAGCTAACATGACCACAGGCGCTGGACAGGCTGGTCTCACAATTGCCGCAAGACTCAAGGCCCTTGGTATAAGCTCGCTTATGGTTGACAAGAATGCACGCCTGGGAGATAACTGGCGAAACCGATACCACCAGCTGGTACTGCACGACCCTGTCTGGTACGACCACATGCCCTACCTTCGCTTCCCTCCCCAGTGGCCCGTTTTTACACCAAAGGACAAGCTTGCCGACTTCTTCCAGTCGTACGCGACTCTTTTGGAACTAAACGCCTGGATGCGAGCCGAAATCACCAGCAGCAAATGGGACGCCGAGGCTCGTCGATGGACTGTTACTGTGACACGGCAGCTTGAGACTGGCGTTGAGGAGACACGGACTTTCCACCCTCGCCATGTCATCCAGGCTACCGGCCACTCTGGCAAGAAGAACATGCCTGACATCAAGGGCGCTGCTGGCTTCAAGGGGCACCTTCTCTGCCACTCGTCGGAATTCCCTGGAGCGAGGGAAAACCAGCAGGGAAAGAAGGCCATCGTTATTGGTTGCTGTAACTCGGCACACGATATCGCCCAGGACTTTTACGAAAAGGGCTACGATGTGACCATGGTGCAGCGGTCTACCACGTGTGTCATTTCCTCCGAGTCGATTACAGAAATCGGTCTCAAGGGACTGTACTGCGAAGACGGCCCGGATGTTGAAGACGCCGATCTTCTCTTCTATAGCATGCCCTCGCCTGTATTCAAGGCCAACCAGATCAGCCTGACCAAGGTCCAGGCCGCGCACGACGCCAAGCTCCTCGGTGGTCTTGAGAAGGCAGGCTTCAAGCTTGACAAGGGTCCTGATGACGCCGGTTTCTTCATCAAGTACTTTGAGCGTGGTGGTGGCTACTACCTTGATGTGGGTGCGTCACAGCTTATTGTCGACGGCAAGATCAAGGTCAAGCAGGGCCAGGAGGTGGAAGAGGTGCTGTCTAATGGTCTCAAGTTTGCCGACGGCACAGAGCTGGAGGCGGATGAGATTGTGCTGGCGACTGGTTACGAAAACATGCGCACACAGACGCGTGTCATCTTTGGCGATGAGGTGGCAGACACCGTGGGTGATATCTGGGGTTTTAATGACGAGGGAGAGATGAGGATGATCTGGCAGAGGACGGGTCATCCAGGATTCTGGTTCCATGGAGGCAACTTGGCTTTGTGTCGGTACTATTCCAAGTTGTTGGCGTTGCAGATCAAGGGGCTTAAGGAGGGGGTCTACAAGTACGATGAAAAATAGTCATCGGGTAATAGATGTCACAAGGCAAAAATAATGTAACTAAACTTCACTTTTGCGAGTGGTGCAGCCGGCATTGAATGATTGGCGGGATAAATGATGTTGTAGTTATGGAACATGCAGCGCGCAAATTGTTATGAAAACTAAACTGCATATAAAGACTACAAAATATGTTGATACCAGAAATCAAACAACGAGGGAAATGCAAAAGTAGATCCGAGCGATCAGTTAAGAAGAGCCAACAGCATCGACATTTGTCACGGCCTCAGCGACTTTGCTTTGTTTGGCGCACCATTTGCAATCCCCAAGTCTCCTGAGTCTCCTAATCTGTGCGTGGTCAACCGTGCGTGTTGAGTCTAGTCCATTCATGAGATTTCTAACCGGGTCGAATGTGATTCCATGATGCGTCCGCAGATGTCGGCGGAGACTTTCCTCGGAGAACTGGGACGGTCCTGTGCACCCACCTACTTTACATTCATAATCTCCGTGGAATTTCTGAATGTGAAGATCTTTATCTGTTTCGAGCACAATCTCATGGCAATGCTGCAAGGTGCACTTCAAATTATTGTGCTTGTTCTTCAAATGCTTCTTCAAATAGTCCTTTCGCCGGAAGCCGTTCTCGTGTTCGTCGCAGGAGACGACTGGGCACTTGTAAGGGTTGCCATCACCGTGAGCCGTTTCCATATGACGATGGAGGTCTGTAACCCTGCTGAACGGCTTGTCACGGCCACAGCCCCTGACTTGGCAGACAAGTGGGTCCTCGTGAACATTCTTGTGGTGCTGACGGAGCGCCCCAGGGCTTTGGAACGTTTCATTGGACGTGCAGCCTTTGACCCCACACTTCTTTTCAGGCCAAATTCCGTTCACACTGGACGCCTGTTTAGCTTGGTGCTAAAAAAAAAACTCACGTTGTCGATTGGCCGGGTTCAGGTTGGCCCCCACTTGTTGTGGTACGCAGCGAGGCCTCAAGAGAGATGCTGTCTTGGTGCTCGAGATTGGCGGTAACAGCTGGCCCTGGTTCGATGAAGGGGTTGACGTGGACTTCCTGCGTGTTTGCAATTGTGCCCAAGCCTAGAGCCTGAGGCGGCGCTGCGATATCGTCTCGGCCGGGACCAAGGCTGGTTGCGCCAGGTGCAATATATTGATCAAAGGGAGAGAAATTTCCGAGGTGGTTGAGATCGTTGACGTTGTCAAGGTGGATTGGTTCGTCGAGGTGGGCGAACTCGCCAGGATTGTTGAAGTGGTGCAAATAGTCGAAATCGAGGGTGCCATTGAGGTCGTCGAGGTCGTCGAGGCCGTTGAGGATGTCCTGGAAACTTGGATCCAACTCTGACGACATCGTTATTGAGGCGAATTTGGTTTTAATCGGTTGGAACGGCGGGGAGAATAAAAAGTGTCCAGTGCAGCTTGTTGATAGTCAAGGTTTGAGAGAGTGGGGAGAGACAAGAGGTAGGAGAAGTTTGAGGGGCACCAAGCAGTTCTGTGAAAACAGGCGCCTTGCCAAGTAAGACTGGACGCCGAGATGCAGGGCGTCATGTGATGATGGGCCTTGGTGGCTTGCTATGAGCTTGCTGATTGATCGAGCATCACCCAATTAGCTTGCAGCCTGTCTGCCACCAACAGCCTCACTTTGACATGGGGGGGGGGTTTAAGAATTGAAGTGACGTGTCCAGATGAAATGACATCTGTGCAAATGAACGTTTGGGTTGTGACAAAAACAATATACGATAAAATCTTAAAAGAGAATCTTTATAATAAATTATAAATAATCGGTCCTAACATAAACTTTTTATTCTATCATTTATTTATAATCCTTAGCCAAACATTTTATGAGTTTAGGTAGGCACACAATGTTGGCCGCTGGGCTGTCTCTCCAGTGATCCTGTGCCGGTGACTGATAAATTGCTGAGCTTTCTTTTTCTCACGTGGCACCAACGCGATCCTTGAGTAATATGGGGATTGGATCCGATTCAAAATATGACAACAATCACCTAAGTGATCCCGGAAGTTATATTGTTGGACAGGGCACCATGGAATTGCTCAGCACCTTATTACCTAAGACGCAGGCTGCAACCCGTTGCCATCAATATTAGAAGTTCCATCGAGCCAATGCCCAACCGCAACGTTGACCTCCCTCGGCTTTTCCACTAGAGCAAAGTGGCTCGTATCTAATTCCTGGAAGGTTACCTCTGTACCAACCTCCTTGATAGCTACCGCTAGATCTTTTCTAACGACGGGATCACGAGTCCCTAACAAAAACAGGCATGGCATACCCAGCACCTTTATCCCGAGCCTAATTCATTTTAGCAGAGCAAACGGGGTGGGTTTGGATTCCATACTCTAGTTCTTCGCGGTAGTTGACTTCCCGATTGCGATACCAATTTACTATAATAACTTTGTCAACACTACGTAAAAGAGGGAGAGGGGGATCAACTGACATCCCCCATGAGTACTGTGTCGAGAGAATTCTTGAACGTAGTAGTCGAGGACCTGCTAGGTGTTAATAAAAAAAGATCCCGCATTTGATAGACGAATTGCGTGATATGAGAGGTGCAAGGAAACCTACATTGCCATTTAGAAGTCGAGATTCCCCCACATCGCTCAACTTGGATAGATCGATTCCGACATTCGGGTCAAAAATATGCTCACCTTCTACGGTCCCGCCATACATCGCACTCAGAAGCCCTTTGATGCCGTTAGGCGAGTTGGTGGCCTTTTCCACGTTGGGTCCACCAAGTTGTAGCTGATACCCGATTTGGGGAGCAGGACCTTTGACAAGAGCTTCTAGCGTAACGTAATGCTCTTGGATGGGTAAAATGGGGGCACACACCAAGAACACACGAGAAATGAGCTCTGGGTACCATAGGCATGTACGGTGCGCCACAGCACCGCCCCTATATTCGAGAGGTTAGCTTGGAGTCATGTGGTCTTGCCCCAAAGCCATACCAGTCGTGTCCCCCAAGAATAATCTGGGCACAGCCAAGCTGCTTTGCTAGCTCGGCTACATCGTCGGCAGCTCTTCTGAAACCATAGTAGCTTATTGAAGCTGGGGGCACAACCGGAGCATCCTTGTTTTGTTAGCTGACAGTGCCAAAGTTGGGATGGAGATTGGGAACTCTGCACACCGTTCCTCCAAATCCAATAAGATCGATGGCTACAACCCTGTAGCCCCTGTTGAGAAGAAATGGGATCTGGTATCGCCATCCCATGGATATGTCCGGCCAGCCATGAATCTACACCTTGAAAGGTTTACAACATGGCCCAATTATTCTTGCCGAGCGACATACCAAGAAGACTGTCTCGCTGAACTCGCCGGTCGGAGGAAGGCCAAGCAGATAATGATACTTGATCCCATTGACTTGGGCGTAATTGTGAGTGACCCGTTCGTCATTGTGCGGTAAGATGGGGTTATCCTCGAGAGACGCCATTTTGCTTGTAGCTGAGAGAATATCCTGAAATTCTGTAGGCTGATATTTATACTGTGGGCCGGTTGCAAGTTATGTAAACATGCCGTCACTCCAGCGCTCCATTCCTATAGCCAAGCCTGACAAATTATATAATTGGAGTGTGTATCAACCGTCATGCTCCACAATCTGCCGGTCTCAGAATAGTTTAGTCGGCGATTTATGGGCCTCTGGTCCTAGGATTGAAAACCACCCCCTCAAGCACAAAAGTCCGTCGGGGTTTTGCTCTTGTTTGTACTTTATTCCATGAGGGTATAAAAGTGTACACGGTCACATAATTGGTGGCTGTAACCAGGTCAACCCTGGTGAAATGGCCCCCTCATGTTACAGATCAGTTTATCTCAATCCTGCAACCTAGCACTACCTAAAGTACGCCAACAGGCTATCAAGAGGTACAGACTCTAAGCAATCGATGTTAGATCGGATGAGTTTCTCCAGACTTTTAATTTTCGGTGCATCTTCGTCAAAGGCATCGTAAAACTCCCAGAGGGCTGATCCTGTTCCTCGTTTTATTGCAAAAGCTTCATCCTTTCGTTGACCCCGGTTTGACAGATCTCCAAAAATCACCAACTCAAGCGATTTAATCCCATTTTTGCCAAACAAACAATCCAAAAGCTCCCACACTGGCTTATGAATATGACTGGACGCGAAATCCGCATCTTCATTCGCTCGGGCTGCATAGTTGCGGACATCTGCAGGGTTATCCGGGTATTCTAGAGTATCGACAGGGATTCTAATGTGTAAGAGGCGCAGCTTCTGATTAACTAAAGCTGGAAACACGGTAGCCTTGTCTATTGTTAAAGTATTGGACCTAAACTAAGCGGTGTACTTACTAAGATATCAGGGGAAGCTGTGAGGCCTAGGCACTCGAGATTTAGATCTCCTAATGGGTTCGCGGTTGCCAGTTTTGCCATCGCGGTATCATCCATCGCCATGGAATAAATATCATCAGATCCTTCGAAAACACCGTCATCGCGCCAATTTACTGCTTGGTAGGCGAGTCGGCGCAGGGTTGACCCATGTGCTTGAGCAAGAGAACTCCAAACAAAGTCTCCGCAGTCGTCGAATCCAGCCTCCAGATGAAGATAGAGATTCTCGAGTCCACGGAAGGACTCGATAAAATTAGAGACCACGAATGCCTCACCCATAAAGCTGAAAGAGGGATTGCTCGCCATTTCAAAAGTCTTGATGTTGAGGGTCACGTTTGAGTCAGTTAGAGCCTTCAAGAGGTCGCTGGCTCCCTCGCACTGGCGCAGGCACAAATGAGAAATCAGACTCCAGTTGAATGGATGTAAAAGACGTTCATATTGTCCAAATGTGATGTTGGACAGAGACAATCCCCGCAACACTGGGAACATAGGTGTTCCTGGGTCATCGTTTGGTATCTGGAAAAGGTTGGAAGCGGCTACTTCAGCAGAACCTTCGTCAAAGTCCGAAGCTTTGGCGAATAGGAGATCAAGCTCGAGGTTGGTCAAATGCGGAGCGTTTTGCTGCAATGCTAGCTCAAGTTGTTCGACCGCAGCTTGTGTGATATTTCCAGTCCATGACAGAGAAGTCAGCTCCTGAAATGATCCAAGGTCCACGTTGTAGATGCTGCTGGGATTTGAAAGATAGAACTCGCAATCACCAGCGACAACAAGCTGAAGGCTTTTGAGTCGCTTTTGTGAACCTGCCAACCACCCGTTACTTCCCATAATCTCAAAGGGGATGCATGTGCCTAATTCCCAGCTAGATGGGTTAGCTACGTAATGTTGAGCGAAATGGATACACACCTGAAATGATCCAGATGGTTGTCTTGAACCTCCCGCAGAAATGGGAGTAGGTCAGCAGAGATTTGTCGTGATAGACAGTCCCGTTTTTCCTGGTCATCAATGTGATCGGGATTGCCGAGCAGCTGCTTCAACTCGTGGGCAGGAGGCTGCCATCCATGATGGAAGCAGCGCAAATTATGGTTTTTGAACCCTGGCGTTTGTATTTGGATGCATCGCGCGCGTCGCAGGCGTCCGCGCTGCTGGAACTCGACCAACTCATCCTTTGGGACTTGTTGCAAGTCGTATTCAAATGGGAAGACAATTCTCAGTGGGCACAATTCCTCTAGGATAGGAAAAACCTCCGCATGCAATCCCTTTGACGCAAGGCAAAGATTGCATAAATCTTGCTTATCATCAAGCTGGCCGAATTAGCCTCCAATCATCAGAAATGTGCACTTAATCACACACTTGCAGGATGATGTGCTGGATGATCTCCGAGGGAAGAGACTCCATTTGTGATGGAAGCGGCCGCTCGGCGATTTTGACCGAAATTCTCCTTCTTCAGCTGATGTGCATTCGGTTAGGGCACCCAAGATGGTGATTTTGTCAGCCGTAGAACATCCACACGCAACTAATGCAGCCAAGGTCCAAGTCATGGTGAGATTTACTGCTGACAAACGGTGGGCCCAGGTGGGGTACAGCGCATCTGATTCGTGCAACGCCTTAGGCTTCGGGATGAGCATAATTCCGTGCAGGTCAGACCGGCGATGCTGTTGGGGATACCAGATCGCTTGCATCTTTGCTATCAAGTCCCAGCCGCACCTCATCAATTTTTTATGCGAATACAGGGGTGCAAATTCAAGACGTGGTGGGACAGTCAGAAAATCAGCGGGCAATTCCCAAGTCTGGCAGCCCATCTTAGACACAAACTCCTCCACCTCATCATCATATGGCAACCTAGAATTCCCCCCTTGGGTTGACGTCCGCCCTGCTCCGCACTAAACAAATAATTTCATCCACAGTATGGAATCATTTCGATTAATAATGAATTTTAGTCTGGACGTGTCTGAAATTGCGCTCATCCAACGTCATCATACATGGTAATGATCGACCCACTTCCTAAAGGAGCCACCGGAGTTGCACTCGGGCTGACCAAGAGCTGCAAGAGGTTGAATTGTAGACCATAGAATTGTAGTATAAATGCGCGATTGCGTCTGAGGATTTTAGTATTTCTCACTGCAGAATCATCTTTAAATTTTATTGCTTCATTAAAAATGCGATTCTTGAGTTTTGTCTTTGGTGCTTTCGCCACCTCTGTGGCTGCAGCCATCAGCGATTTTGACAGCTGGGAGCACGGCCGTGTTGCACTTGAAGATGTCAGTATTCATTTCAGATATGCTGGCTCGGGTCCACCTTTGCTTCTTGTGCACGGAAACCCCCAATTTAGCTTGACCTGGCAGTTCATTGGCCCTATTCTCGCCCAAAACTACACCGTCATTGTGCCAGATAATCGGGGCGCTGGCGATTCGAGTATTCCTCCTGATGGAAACTACAGCGCAACAGCCTCTGCGGCCGACCTGAAGGGCGTGTTGGACTTTTTAAACGTATCCTCCGCATACGTGTTTGCGCACGACAAGGGAGTGGGTATGGCTACAGCACTTGCAATCCAGTATCCTGAGCTTGTCAAGAGATTGGCCCTGGCAGAATATGTTCTTCCAGGATATGGGTACGAGGTCAGTAGCACACCGGCTCCGTACTGGGATCTGTACCAGAACTGGCAGCTGGCTTTCTTCCAAGTACCCGACCTGGCAGAGTTTCTCATGTCTGGCAAAGAGAAGCAGTTCCTGCAGTGGTACTTTTACCACGGCAGCTACTCTGGACCAACGGCCTTTAGTGAGGATACTGTCAACCGATACACGACCAGCATATCCAAACCAGGATTCCTTCGGGCAATGCTTGGACCCTTTTCAAGCGCCACAGTCTACGACGACTCGCAATTCTTCAAGGCTGCTCTGAATGGAAGCAAGCTAGATGTGCCATTGCTGGGAATGGGCGGTGAAGCAAGTCTGGGTCTCAAATCTCTTCTTCAACAAACCTACGAGCCGATTTCCTCAAATGTTGAACTTGACGTCATTCCCAAAGCGGGGCACTGGGTTGGTAGGTATCCCCAACCCTCGATTAATCACAATTCTAACACTGGAGCAGCGGACGAAAACCCAAAGTGGACAGCAAAACGGGTAGCGAAATTCTTCTCGGATGATGATTCGGAGCTGAAGAGTATTGATCTGTCGTATTTGGAGGATTTGGTTACCCTGGATGTTGGGTTTTACGGCACGCAAAGGAATCTCGCCCTAGGAACACAGTAAGCAAACTGGCCTAACGGAAGGGATTTACTCCAATGCATGGCTAGGTAAATGTGGCTGGAATTAATACGGGAGGAAAGGTTTTTATAATTAACAAAACAATTGCTGCCAAACTACGATAAGCTACGATTGGTACGATCGTACCAAGTACTATTCGAAGCTACTCGCGCACTGTTTCCACGGGGCCGCCTGCGAGTGTGGAGACCAGGGTCAAGATTTCTCTGCGACGGAACATGACCAGAATAACCCGACAAATTCGCAGAAAATGGATTCTCGGAGCCGTTCAATTGAATCGTCGCATTTTCGGATTGTTCGGCCGACCGTCCGACCGTGTCCGATGTCAGCGCTGAAAGGCGTATAGCGAAAGGCGCTGAACAGCGCCTTTCACTTAACCAAGAACGTAGCGTTTCACAAAAACATGTGATGGGGCCCAGCGCGGGTATCTATAATGGATCATTTTTGGCTCGGCGGGCCCAGTTGTGCTGGAATGTGAATGGCTTAGTGCGATCGCGTACCCATCCTCCCCGCAATTGCTCCCCTGCCCCCTTCCAGGATGCCCTTGACGCACGCTCCGGCTCTCCATTGCGGATCGTTCGGCCGCACCCAGGGTCCCACTCGGTGACCGCCATGTTTTCGATTGACTGCCGAGCTCCGAGATACGATGAGCCAGTAGCAAGCTGTGATATTTAATCAGTTCAAATCTGTACTACTAGCTGTCAGGATACTCCCAAACCAAAACACCACAGCAGAACTCGAATACTCCAACATGCAGAGCACACTCCCAGCTTCGTGGTACCGTGAGCCCGGCTTCTACCAGCTGGAGCGACGTGCCATCTTTAGTAAATCATGGATCATGGTTTCTCACTCGCTTCAGTTCAGTGAGGCGGGAAAGTATGTTCGCTATGAGATGGCTGGTTATCCTTTCTTTATCATCAAAGATCGTTCTGGCAAGATCAATGCTTTCCTGAACATCTGCCGTCACAGAGCTTTCCCTATTGTCCACAAGGACTCGGGTGATGCCATGATCCTGTCGTGCAAATACCATGGTACGTTGTAGAATAATCCCCAACGCAGCCGGGCGTTGACTAACGGCTTAGGGTGGTCATACGGAATGAATGGAAACTTGGCCAAAGCTCCTCGATTCGATAAAGTCGACGGTTTTAAGAAAGACGAATATGGATTGTACAAAGTCCATACTCATATAGACAAGCTTGGGTTCCTCTGGGTCAACCTTGATGCGGCAGAGACGCCTACCCTCAGCTGGGAAGAGCAGTTTGGAGGAGTTGATGAGCAGCCTCGTCTACAAAACTTTGATATGAACGAATATGAATATGACCACACATGGTCAATGGAAGGTAAATTTAACTGGAAGACACTCATCGAGAACTACAACGAGGTAAGCATATCTTCATGTCATAGGAGCTGCTCGATTCTGACTATGCATAACAGTGCTACCACTGCCCAACTGCGCACCCAGGTCTGGCACCATTCTTCCAGGACAAGAATAAGAAAATGGTCTATGGCTGCCAAAAGTTCTGGGTCGAACACCTCGGTGGCGAGGGCCAAAGCAGAGCTAGCGAAGTAAGCCCAACTTACTTCTTCCCTAATGCCTCGTGCACTTTGACGTGAGTACTCAAACACCTTTATGCTTGAGGATAAAGTTAACAGTCGTGCTAGACCCATATTTTTCTACATGATGTCCATTGTTCCGACTTCAGCTACCACCAGCCTGATGCGCTACGAGGTCTATCGCTCCAAGAGCGCGACGCCTGAGCAGCTCAAGGAGAAGCTCGACTTCTTTAACCAAGTCGAGTCTGAGGATAAGTGGCTGGCAAACGGAGCCCAGGCAAACCTTAACAGCGATACATACACGACTGGACCTTTCCACCCTGATGTTGAAGAGGCAGTCACCTTTGTCACAGGATTGGTGAAGAAGATGCTTCATGATCATGTAGACGAAGAGAACAAGCGCGGGACTGAATGGTGGCCTGCACGCAGAGCCCCGATGCTCAAGTCGACAGAAGAGGATGAAGCATTTTGCCGGGGAGTTTGCGAGTCGTCAACTCTGAATGGCAATACCGCCCCTGAGGGCTTGTCATGGTAAAGGATTGTACCTATTTTCTGTACGCTAGATATACTCTGTCATTTACGAAATACTATTGTTGCCACGCTTCATGAAACAGGTTAATCACCATCACCGTAATTATGAGCCTAATTAAAATATGATTATTATGTATTCGCATCCCACATATTGTTACACACTAATTATTGCACACACACACAGTTATATTAAACACGCTTTTGATTGGTTAATAAGGAAAGCTAGCTTATTACTTTTAATGCCTTTTCATAGCCAGTACCACGCACGGCGGCTACTGCGCTACTTAATGCCCCCCTTACCATTCCCTTAATATCTATTACGCCCTTATAATCTAGTTCTAGATTCTCCTTATTTAAGTATTATAGTAAAGCTTATTAATCTCTTAGATAAACTCTTATTATTCCTTTATCCTTTTACTTAATTCTAATATTATAAGATTATAAAGTATTAATATTACTTTTAGCTTTTTTATTTATTATTTTATAAAGTTTTTTTACTTTTAATTAAAATATTTAATTAAAAATTAAAAAAACTTAAATTTAATTAATAATATTTATTAATTTAATTTAAAATTTAAGATTTTAAGATAAAAGAATTTAAATAAAAATAAGATTTTTATAATATTATAATATTAATTAAAATAAATATTAATAATTTATATATAAAAAGTACTTAAAATATATACTTTTTTATTAAAATATATAATTTTATTAATAATTAAATATTTAATAAATATTATTAAATATAATAATAATTAATAATATATATTAAAACTAATTAATTTTAATAAAATAAAAAATTTATTTTAAGTAATAAAAAGCTAATTTTATTTTTAATTTATAAAGGTAAAATTTATATAGCTATTTAAATTACTAAGGGATTTAAGTTAATTATTCTATTAGTTAAGGCAAAAAGATTTTCATAACCAAATCTATTATTAAACGCTATTTATATGCCACCTCTATAGCCTGGTTCCTAGAACACCTGGTTAAGCCTATCGCTTGTTTTTTTTAACTAGAAGTAAATGTATTCGCATATGTAAATTTGAATCCCCCGGCGACCTTGTACATATTTCTTATTTAGAAATCTCTGAGCTGACTTGAGAAGATCCTCCTTCCTGTGCTAGAGAGCTTTCAAAGGCTTCGTGTGAAATCTGGATTGAACTCATATCATGAGCTAGGGCTTACGGGGAATTGCGTAGATCAAAGGGAACGCAGAGCCAAGCTAGTCAATGTTTCTTCTTTTTGTGTTGCATATAGTTCATTTGGCAGGCTAAAGCTACTAATAGATTTAGGCTATTTAAGAGTACGGATAAGGTTGCAAGATTGGGAAACGAGAAATGTACGTGTGCTTGGCTCAGTGACCTCTAAATCCCATCAACTTTCCGGCTGTTCTCCGGAACACCTCATTTCAGTATGGCAAGCTTTAGGGCTTCTCTGAATGGGCAATAGGCATGTCTAGAGAAACCGACTGTGCGTTCTCAAATGTAATCTTTGACTCGGAATCATACTCTTGGAGAGCTACACGAGCATTATCGGCTCCCTCCCTCACCAACCTCTCAATGTTTGGCGTTCTAGGAATGAACCTCACCTTGAATGGAAGTGGCCGACTTACCTGGCCCGTGGTGTACGCATTAGGATCCAAAACAACCTCACGTCCCTAATTCGTTCATGGTTAGAATCTTGCTCTTTCAATGCTCGGGATAACTCACGTTCGCGTCCAGGCCAGGGCGGAGATCAAACGCCCAAAGAAGGGAAGCAATGGTAAAGTACAAGCTCTGTTGAGCCAGCGGCTCTCCACTGCACACGCGTCGTCCCCATCCAAAGGCATTGTGGCCTCTCTTGTTAGGGTATGCTGGCCTATTTGCTTCGTCTAGGAAGCGTTCAGGGGAGAACTTCTGTGGCTCGGGATATTCCCTGGGGTTGCGGCTCATTGCCCAGAGATTTCCAATCGTGGAGGTTCCCTTAGGGATGAGCATTCCATTGTAAATGACATCCTCAATTGGCGAGTGGGGAGGGCCACCTAGGGAGAATGCCGGCCGCCACCTCAAGGTCTCATTGATGACTGCTGCTAGGTAGGGAAGCTTCTCTTCATCATCCCAGTCTGGGTATCGATCCTGACCGACTACGCGATCGACTTCCTCTTGTGCCTTCCTTTGGACGTCTGGGTTTATACACATAGCCAAGATAAAAGAGAGGACGGTGGTTGTGGTGGTGTCTACCCCGGCGCTGATGAAGTTACCTGCCAAGTTTGCAATTTCCACCTTGCTGACCCCGTGCTCCTCCTTTTCCTTGAGAAGGCGCTTGGCGAAGTTGTCTTGAGGGGCATCCACGCCTTCGACCGATAAAGCGTAAAAGTATTTGTTCGAGGTCGAGGCCAATTTTCGCAGCTGGTTAGGGAGAGGGTTCAGCCACGAGGGAAACGAAGCAAGGATGGGAATAGCTTCAGTATACGTCTTTCCGGGAAACCCCATGTTGGAGCTTCCCACGAAAGCCTGCGCGACCTTGAGAACATTATCGCCTTCGCCGCTAATTCGTCGCCCCCACGCAATGACAGACACGATGGAGACAGTGAACCGCAAGGCCGCATCAACATATCCGTCGGGATTGGTGAGGAAGTCGTTGATGAGGATTTTGGCTTCATCAGCTTGCATGGGGCGGTAGTTTTGCACAATTTGGGCGTTGGCAGCGGAATGCTAAACGGAAGAATATTTATTAGCCCTGTCGCTCAAAATCGTTTGACCTAAGAATGCTACTGACAGTAAGTCGGCGATGAAGTCGCCACTGCTCACCGTACGCCAGTCCAGCTTGGTTGAACTTGTTTAGACCAAAAATCTTTCCGGTTAGAGTTTTCAGGGGGCGAGATGAGTAGATGTTGGCTTTCTTATCGCACAGATCAGACATGGACCAGGCATCGTTGCAGATGACGACTGGCGTATGACCATCCCAGATAGTGATGACAGGATTCTGGAATTTCTGCGACCATTCTTGGAACTTGACCCATTGCTTGGTACCAGGAATCTGAAAAATGTTTCCGAATAGGGGCAGCGGGAATGGGCTGGGAGGCATTCGCTGCCTCAACCGCAAAATGCGCACATAATCTACAGCGACCCAAAGAACCGCATAGCCCAACACGAGCGCAATTGCAAATAGGGGTAGGGCGATTAGATACATTGCTACCGCTTTATTCTTGGGTTTTACGCCAAGATAACTGCTGCAGCAATGAGGACGTAGCTTCTTCAAGCAAGGAGATTTGAGATTGCAAGCAGTGAAAATTGAGAAATAGAAGGCACCAAAGCAATGGCTACTTGCTCAGTTCTCGCCGCAAGACGAAATTGAGTCTTGATAAAGGTAATTCATTGTGCGACGACGATATGATTGGCTGAAGCCCTACTCGGATCCTGTCAATGTTGTATTCTCTGACCAATCCAAACCACTGCGATATCTCCTACTCGTATCAAACTCATTGGCGCGTCGGGTTTTCTGCGAGCCCCCGAAACCATGGGGCCCGAGAGCGGGGTTAAGCGGAACCACCTCGGATTGTGCATGGTGTGGCTCGGAGGCGTGTGCAGCATGCTCGGTACTCGGACGCTAGATGCCGAGGAGTACGTTTACGGCAGAGAGGTTCACATATCACAGGTGGGGAGATATAACGCATATCTACGGCGAGGTGGCCCACTGAGTACAGAACATTATCATTGTTTGAAGATTGATTTGTCCAGAAACTGTTACGGGCTTATGCACAAGATGTACGGCATTTAGATAAGATACTTGTAATCGTATTGTATTCTCCGAAGCATATCTATGGACTATTTCTTCTCATCCTTCTTCTCAATATACTTGCGCGGAACTGGAATAGTAGCATAATTTGTCATGGCATCCAAATGCTCCTTTGCCGAGATTGGCTTTCCCTCCTGGACGTATGTTCCCAACAGCTTGAAGTAGTTGATATAGTAAGCTGGGGTATACGTGTTGAAGAACTTTGCCTCCTGATCTGTTGGGTTGCTGAAGGTATGCGGCGCTCGAACGGGCACCGTTACATAATCACCTTCCTTGGCGTCGATGATATCCTCAGTGCCATCTGCTTTGGGAATATGATATCGGATGGTGCCCTTCGTGGTCAAAAAGGTCTCATCATGCATCTCATGCCAGTGTGGGGGCGGTCCCTTGAGACCTGGTGGGAGCGTGAACTCGGCCGCGCCAATGCGGTTGTCTTTTCGGGGACAAAAGTAAGCATTATTTCTTTGCACAACCCTGGTACACACGGGGGGTCTTGCTCCGTAGGGCTTACCTGTTCTGGATCCATCTTCAAGCACACGGCAAGTGATAAGCCCAAGCTTGATAACGTCGCCATTTTTGGCGGGCACGAAGTTTATGGGGATGCCATCAGTGGGGATATCGCGACCAGGGCCAAGTTCGACATCATCATCCAGACTGGGGTCCATTGTGGATCAAGAGAGGAGTATAGAATATTTAGTGATGTGGAAAATGGTTTCGAGGCTGATCCGCAAGAATTGTTGCACGATTGGGACAGGATGCAGTCCACAGAGAGGTACTGCTGGAATATATGAATCAATTATTAAAACGTACCACTATGGCTTTTGCCTTTTAGTACATGCTCGTAGCGCGGGTGCAAAATCCGGGCGTCTTTGTTCCACGGAAAATGCTGGAAAGTTTGCACCCGCCTCATCTGGAGCTCGGCCGGGGCCCCGACCGGTCGTCCGATGGGCCCGCGCCACACTTCGGTACCCCATGGGGGATGCGATGAGGGGAGGCTTGAGCTCGGGATGGGTTGGTAAGCACTCCCCGAGAGTCTCTATTTTGCTAATTTGGTGTACTAGAGTTTGTGTGAATGGGTGAAGAAGTTCGTGATTACTTAACGCCTCTCTTTGGCCCGATCAAAACACCATCAACATCTCTAGAACTGAGACTAAGGCGACCAAGAACTTCCATCACAAAAGCCACCTTTGTTAATCATACTTCAAAATGTATTATGAGCCAGGGAAAACTCCACACAATCTCCCCCACGATCCCTTCAAGGCATGTGTCGTTCCCCGCCCGATCGGCTGGATCTCGACCATCTCAGCGACAGACCCCAGCAAGCACAACCTGGCACCATACTCGCAGTTCAACAACCTGACATTTGACCCACCATATGTCATGTTCTCTGCCAACCAGAAGCCCGACCAAGAGCGGAAAGATACTGTTCGGAATGCTGAGCTCACTGGCAAATTCTGCTGGAACTTAGCCACCTGGGACTTGCGTGAAGCCGTCAACATCTCGGCCCAGCAGGTCGACTATGGAGTTGATGAATTCGAGCGTGCTGGTCTTGAGAAGGAGTGGACCCAAGCCTTGCCCGGGGATCCTTTGCCCATGGTCAAGGGCAGCCCTGTGAAATTTGAGTGCGAGTACCACACAACACTGAGACTCCCCGCAACACCACCCATGGGCACCGTCGACATTGTCATTGGCAAAGTAGTCGCTGTGCACATCCGTGATGATGTTATCACGGATGGCAAGCTGGATATCCGCAAGACCCAGCCGATTGCTCGATGTGGGTACTTCCAGTACACTGTCATTCGGGATACGTTTGAGATGATTATCCCCGGCATGGATGAAGCTACGCACGCTGGGCTGGAAGGAAACAGCGGGATACACAAGAAAATAGGAAACGAAAAAGTATTGAAGCCCTCTCTGTAGAATAGAAGAACAAGGCGCATACTCTCGATGTATCATTCGTTTAGATTGCTAGTCTCCGCAAGATTCTTAATCTAATACAAAATTTGGACTTGTTACTGTCATCCTATATGGAATATTGAATTATTCTATAACTCCCAAGTGATAACTAAAGTCCCGTAAAATACTAAGCTTGAAATGACAAAATATCATTATCAGGCATGACAAAAGGGTGCGAAACTTCGTGCAGGATAATTTCATTATCATTTCCTAACTAGGATTCGTGTTCAACATCAAGAAAAATAGTGCGTGTATGCTACTCAAATCTTGGTACACTTTGTAGATCGCTGTTGGAAAGATCCAAGTCCATTGACATCCAGTTGGCAAAAGATTGGATATCAGGTATATCATCCATCATGAAATCAGGGAATCCTTCCAGCCCATCCAGTCCATCGGGAGGCTGTATGGTGATGCTTGGTTCCGGTCCTGATACGGGAGGAACTGCAATGCTACCTAGGGGCGTTGATGACGTTGCCAAATTTGATGTGCTTGGTCTTGAAAAGCTGTGCTGCTGGGAAGAACCTTGGCTGTTGCTTAACGGCTGCGTGGGCCGGTTCATACTCTTCCCCATCTCGGTGGAGTCAGTCGTAGACATGATACCTGAAGGCAATCCAAGGCCATTTCCAGTGGAGAGATGCTTCGAGCCTCTCCGGTTGCGTTTACTCAGTGCTTCACGACGTACTGACCGAGCCTTTTCCAGCATCCGAGTAACTGAACGCCATTGCTGAGGCTTCCCACCATTGGATAGAGGTGATGGGTGTTCCCACCTAAGCACCATTGCCTTCTCGACAGCCTTCCACGCCCTGCGTGCGTTCTTGCCAAGTGGGTTCGCTTGAAGCCACACCAAGACCAAAGAGAGTGCATGCCATTGGTAGTAAGAACTAAAGAGCCAACACCATGGTCTTGTTCGCAGATCTGTTCTGAGCTGATAGTTCAATTCAATGACCTCTACTGCCACGATGAATAATCTTTCACGATGTTCGTCTGACAGGGTTTCGATATCTTTCAAAGAATTGCATCCATGCAACCTAACCTTATTAAAGAGCATTCGCGTCAAGATACCCGTCATCTGGTTTGATCATGTCAGCCATCTTAGGATTCTAGCTTTTGCTTTGCCTTCACTAATTCCGCCGGTCTAAAAGACTTGTCAAGAATTTGCTTACCCAATGGAAGTCGTTGGCAATATTACAATCACAAAGATATCGGTCGAAAAATTGCATTTCACAATAATCAATCCAGTCGTTGCATTCCTGTTGTGTCAGATTTGCGTATCGCTTCCCCGTGTTTCCGCATAGGCGTCTTGAGTCAATCATGCAGCGATAAATGTTGGTAATCTCACACCGAAGTAGCGTGAAAGTCATTTCAGTGAAGCCTCGTGTCTCCATGGGGTACTCTGACAGGCCAGGATGCAGCTGCACGTCATCAAGGTTTCGTGGTTGTTGAGTGTCGAAACTGCTCATCTCTAGGCTATTTCAATCCCAGATGGTTAGAGCCGTCACTTGAGATTTGCGGTCGGAATGCTTACAGCGTGTACTCTCCGGAATAGTCCTCTGCTGATGGTGCATCGAGAACCGCAATATGCCACCAGAGCCTGCGTCGCATTTCCATATCAAATTTGGACAGTCCAAACAAGCTGCCTTCTCTATGAAGTCCAAAGTTTTGAGCCAGCCGGACAGCCAACCCAGATAAATTCCAAGAGCGTCTCGGATCGTGATGCCGAAGGAAGGCGAGATATAATATCAGAGCCTTTAGTGGGCGGATGTCTCCGGTATGAATAAGCATGGCCTCGGAAAACATTATTTCTAATGTTTCTCGGATGCGGCTCAACATCTGTGCCTGCGTCTTGCGGAACATTGCTGTGCATTCATCATTGGTAAGACTAGTTATGGCACCGTAGTAGATGGCTAGAAAAATGCACTGCATCCCATCCGGTGGGTTCTTTTGATGAGAATCAAGTATTGCTTGCTCAAGCGTTGGTAGATGGAACAGTTTTACCACAGGCTCAACTCTTTCTTTGTATATTGCCCAAAGTTGAAATCGTTGTTCGGATGATAGTTGTATTGTTATGGCCGTGAAACTTTGAGTCTGTTCGCCATCATTGTTGACATCTTCGGACCAAAATCCTCCTAGTCCTGCTGATGTAGGATGTGGAGCGTCATCTGCATCAAGAAAGTCCTCATCATCTGTCATGAAATCACTAGTATCCTGTCCCTTGTTAGAATAGGAGCCAAATCTCCATTTCGGCTACTTACTTCGGCATCACCGTCATCCCAGAACCATCGACGAACATATGTATCTCTTCCCTGATCTCGAATAATTTTACCTTGGCCCTTATATCCCGATTGCATATTCGGTACAATGGCATCAGGCCATGGATTTTCTTGTTTCTCTCCCTCGGCTTGGTCATTTTGTTCGATTGACTCAATACCGGTCATTTCAACCGTATTATCCACATTTGTCCGTTGTGCCGGAGACTTCTGTTCCTCATTATTGGCTTCAGGTCGCCGTTTTTGACTTTTTGCATCGTCCGATTTTTCTTGTTCCTTTGGCTTGAGAGTCTCAACGACTTTTTCAAGCCTTTGGAGCATCTCAACTACTTCGGGAGTCGAGGGAAATTGATTTCGGTTCGGAACAACACGAGGGAAAATGCACTCGCTTCCAATCTTTGCGCAGTTGTGACATGGCTTTTGTTTGTCACACTTGACCTTTCTCTTGCTGCAGGTCAAACATGATCGTCGCTTCCTTCCAGCATTGCTCGTTCGCGGCGGTATCAGATTAGCAGCCATCGCGTTTTCTACGGATGACGAGGCTCCGGTCAAAGGCGGTTCTTCTCCGGACATGTTTTATTGTTCTTTTTGTTGATGCTTCAAGCGCTCGCGATCAGAAAACAATACCAATCAGAAGGATTGGTGACAACAATGGAGCACTTGGTTAATCAAGAGCAAGTCCAGTTTACAATTTCTCATATGCATTTGCTTTGGACAATTCAAACCACACACTGAGATTTAGCTACACATTAGGGGCACTATGACTTGATGTGCAGAGCCGTCGCACTTCGGCCGACGCGGCCGAGATCAGCGGGAGCTGGATGTAATGCCGCTCACATCCGTGCGGAGACCGAGAGAAGAGGACCGCGGATAGAGGAGAAGGGAACTCAATTCATGCTGAGAATTTCTTGAAAAAATCCCATAATTCCCAAATAAAGCTGCTTTCGAGATGCCAAAAATACATTGTGCTTCAAACAAGTGGTCGCGTCACTAAACCATCAACATGAAGCTTTCTTGTGAAGAAACCCTTGAATCCCTCACGCAGAATCCCGCAACGGGACTCCCGGGCGTCGTATTGGCTGCCTTCAACCAAGATGGTAATCACTTCGAACTAATTGTATTCTATGTTTCTTACATCTAAAATGCAGGCACCTTCTATACGAAAACTCGAGGCCAAGCCAAGGAGGGGGGCGAGGAAATAACCCTGGACACTACATGGTGTGGCTTCTCTTGCACTAAGCTCATCACGACCATCTGTGCTTTGCAGTGTGTGGAGCGAGGCCTCATCGGACTCGACGATGCAGTAGCACCGATTCTACCCGAGCTTGACAAGCCTGACATCATCACGGCAAAGGATGGCGAGGGCTTCACCCTCACTCCGGCAAAGAACAAGATTACTTTACGTCACTTGTTGACGCACACAAGCGGTCTGTCTTACGACGCCATGCACCCTGTCCTGGTGGAATGGCGAAAATCGAGGGGTGAGCCACCCTTGGTCATGAGCGGTAAGGTTTCGGAGGCTTTTTCACTCCCGCTCCTGTTTGAACCGGGAACCAACTGGGTCTACGGGTCGAGCTTGGATTGGGCTGGCGTGCTGGTGGAGAGGCTCAACGGCAATACGAAATTGGGTGGGTACATGGAAGAACACATCTTCAAGCCCCTTGGCCTCGACAGCTCGACATTCAACACTCCTGCACGGCCTGCTGTTGAAGCGCGGTTGGCTCAGATGTGGCATCGATCTGACACGGGCCAGCTGAGCCCAATTCCTTCGCCCTACCCGAGGGATGCGCGCGATGACAGTGGCGGTATGGGCCTTGTCACGAGTAGCTCGGATTTCATCAAAATTCTTCAGGAGCTCCTGAAGAAATCGCCAGTGCTTCTCAAGCCCGAGAGTGTTGAGATCATGTTTAGCCCTCAATTTGAGTTGGGGACGCCTCAATATCACGGATTACTCAAACAAGAGGTACGCATATTCATGGGGCTTGCCCTATAGGTATTCAACAGTCAATTTCTAACGTTGTATGTGGGTAGGCTATGCACAAGCAATTGACCGGGGACAACACGGGCTCGCCTAGCGTGGCGTTTGGGCTGGGAGGCCTGGTGGTGCAGGGCGAGGTGCCCAATCTTCCAGCGAAAACTTTGACGTGGAACGGAATGCCTAACATAGGATGGTTTGTGAACCGAGAAAGGGGCCTTGGAGGCTTGTACGCAAGTCAGGTCCTCCCTGCTGGAGATGCGCAAAGCGTGAGGCTGCTTGGCGAGTTCTGGCAAGAGATTTGGGCTCGTCATCCCATCTCCTGAGGCCTGCGTCTGACAGATTCTGCTCAAAAGCAAAATCGAATCCACATTTAGTCTTCATGCCAATTCCTAGAAATAGAACTTTTTTTTTTAGCTTCCCTGCGCTGGAACGAGTCCCTTGAAATCGATGTGTCAACGAGGCGAAGTAAAGGTTGGTCTATTTGTCGATCTTTTCCATGTCCTCGTTAGAGTTGCGATTGTGCCTGGATTTGGCCCCCCATCTATTTCCATACATGAATCTAGGGTGCACGTAGCATTGGCCTTTCCGTAATTACACCGGAACCCTCTTGGGGCGGAAAAATGGATGGATCTGTGCATTCTGAAGATCCCACACCTGTCCCTTGGTCAAGGGGTCGTCCTCCAGTCGCGTCAAAACGTGCTGCCGGGTGGGCGCGTACACGATCATTGCACTGCCGGTGATCTTCGGGGGTTGTCCTGGCGAAACGGGGCTCTCTAGCGTGGCTCCTACAGGGCTTAGTATTAGCTGCGAACAATGTTCCGTTCCGTCAATCCGCTGAGGGGCGAACCCACCTCCAAGGACCCAGAAGTCGCTGGGATCCGTCTTGCGGCGTTCAGCGTGCTGACTGTCATGAATCATTAGCTTACGAATACGGCCAGCCACGACAAGTTCCGTCTCCGCGGATGGGTTAGGGGGGGAGGCACGCGAGCAACGTTAATAAAAGCACGTACGCAAAGAGGGCGGCTCGTTGGTCCGCCGTGTTGGCAAAGTCCGGCACATAAACCAACCACTCCGAATTTTCGGGTTGGCTCGACATGATGCTTGGAATGACGTAGGTCAATTGATTCAGATAAACGGCGAAACGCATATCAGCACTCAACGCAGTGACTCTGTGGGCATATTTGTGTTGCTTTTGTTTACTAAATAACCATGGTGTGGTGCTAGCTAGTTGCTTCCCTGCTCGCCGGCGGCCGAGAAACCCGGAGCCCGAAGATGGAGCCATCGGCCGAGCTTCCCGCCAATTTGAAACCCCAGGCAAGGAAAGGGCCACGTACCATTTCGCCACGAAAGCAAGAACGAAAGTGAAAAGTGAATTGAAGAAGAAAATAAAAAGAGAAAAAAAGAAAAGAGATCGACGTCGCTACAAGAATGCTGGCCTAGTCTATACCGTTGCAAGGCAGATTAGGGTGTGTCTGTCTCACTTCCAAGCCAACGTCAAAAACGCATAACCAACCCCCTCCAGCGTATTACTTGCACATGAGCCTGCATATGGGCTACCGTCATTTGTTCATGTGTCTTCAAGCCGTGTGACCCGCCTTTCGAGAGGAGACTAGGAGACTAGGTTGAGGTCAGAGTATGGGGAACACACCTGCCGGCACAGTCTCCCCGTCCACCGCTCTCGATCTGGATAGTTTTCGAGATACGCCCAAGACGTCTGCCAAGCAGCAGCTTCTCCCGGCGGATCTCGCGTAGCCCACTTTTCCGGGACAGATTGGGAGAGGGTGACAGTAGCTGTAGCCGAGTGACCCGTCAGACTAATTAGCTATGTATGATTCGTTCGTGAAGTAAAGGCACCTGGACCTCTTGACCTAGATTATGAGAGAGCCGAGGGGAGCTTCCCCGCACTTTGCCACGGTTTGATACCCTCCCTAACACGCTAAAAATAAACTCTCAACTGGGGGGTCTATCAACAAACCGGCAACAAAAACCCCACGCGCCTCTTATCTCACTGTTCATATCATCAATCCCCTATCATTTGATCCCCGCCCCTGCTCTAAGGATACCCGGTCTGCCTCTCCACTATCAGTAACGTATTACCAGTTGTTCCGGACCGGGGCCCTCCTCTCTTTTGGCATCGGCACCCATAATATCCTGTCTGTCCCTTGTTTTGCTGCGCGCGATCCGTTCGGTGCTTGGATCTGACACCTCCGCCCGTCGCCTACCCACTTCAACACACTGGGAGTCATGGAATCTCCGGAGGGGAGCCAAGTCCAGAGCTATGACGGAGAAGTGGCAGACTCAATCACGTCGGCCTGGAATCCAACGGGCGACAAAAACTCCCAGCAGCAGCAGACCCCTCAACGGAAACCACAGTCGCGAGTTCAGACACAACCACGCCGAGTGTGTGCTGAATGCCGTCGCCGAAAAGTAGGATGTGATAAGAAGCAACCGTGTCAGCACTGCAAGAAGTCGGGTGCTGAGTGCGTGTATCCCCCTGATGGTAGATATGCTGCCAGGCAGATATTCCCAGATGCGCAGATGTGGGAGCAGCTCCGGCGATTGGAGCCCGTATTCAAAAGCTTAGTGGATTGCATGGAACCAGGAAGTCTAGACCCATCCGCGTCTAATGCTTCATCTGCCATCACGCAGGCTCTATTGCGTGCGGATCCCCAGGGCGGCGACTCTCGAATTGATGCGGCGCCACCGCCTCCCACACCCCCGCACTCGGTCGAATCTGTCAACCACCATGTCAGCAACGGTATACAACAACCTCAAAGCGCTTCAGAAGATCGAAATACAGCTGTTCAGTCGGAATCAAATCGAACGCAAAGTTCGTTGGGACAACAATCACCGCCACAGGACACAGATTCCACACCAGGTCCACCATCTAGCGCCGATATTCACACCGTCAATGGAGACTCGTCACAGGGGTATGAAGGAGCAGCTTGGTCGCCATACGGAACTACAAGTGGCAAATTGGTCAAGGACGATGGGCGGCGAAGATACGTTAGCGGGACATTTTGGGAAGCCTTGCATGCCCAGGTGAGCATTGGAATTCGGATGCGACGAGTTGTGACTCGGCTCGATCTTCATTTGTGGAACTTTGCCATACTAATCTTCGACATATTGTTTAGGGCGATATGGACGAAGCCATGGTGTCAGATGATGAGTCGGACCATGAAGCTCAGTCCTTTTCTTTCAGGCCCGAGCCTTCCTCAAATTATGCTCCCATCTTCAGCAGTTGTGCGCTAGAAAATGAACTAAGTTCACTTCACCCACCTCGCCAGCACAGATTGCGTGCCTGGCAACTGTTCAAAACAAACGTTCACCCTGTCGCAACCATTCTTCACGTGCCTTCAATTGAACCAATTATCATCGATGCTCTGCAGAATTTGCAGCCAATGGAGCCACCCCTGGAAGCATTGATGTTTGTGATTTATTTTGGAGCCGCCAACAGCTTGTCAAGTGATGAGTGCGAACAACAATTCGGTTCCGAGCAAATGGGCCTATTAGCCAAATTTCGCCGCGGAGCTGACAACGCCCTCGCTCGCTCAAGATTGATGGATACGGATAATGTCCTCACACTTCAAACATTCGTTATTTATTTGGTCCTGCTGCGATCACATGACCCTACATACTCCTTCAACATGACCGGCCTGGCCGCCCGACTCGCTCAATCTCTTGGCATGCACAGGGATGGAAGCACCCTCAATCTCAGCCCATTTGATGCGGAAATACGCCGCCGCTTGTGGTGGAGCATTTGCATTCTAGACACTCCGGCATCTGAGGACTATTCATGCTCACCAAGTTTGTAAGTAGCATCGGATGCAACATAACTTAACTGAATGGATCGGCTAATACACCGTGTCTAGAATGGAACTCAGCAGTTTTGACGCCAGGCCTCCACTCAACATCAACGACGCGGATCTGCGACCCGATATGACCGAATACCCAACCGAATCAAAGGGTATTACCGACATGTCCTTCACGGCCGCCCGCTGCTGGTCTTCGGACATGTGGCGCACAATGATTGACACGCGCAGGGTAGATCCCACAACTGGAAAAAGCTTCAAGACTATGACGATGACAGAAAAGCAATCTTGGATCAACAAGCAAGAGGCAACAATCAAGACCCGACTTGCACTAAACAATGGCTCAAAAGACTCATTATACTATGTAAGTGTCGCGTACAAACCTTTCTGTACCCATGCTAACATTCTTCTTTCCAGCTGATCAGCTCATTTGTGGAAACAATAATATGCAATCTTCGGCTTTTGGTGATGAACCCGCTCGGATCAGGAACAACACTCACGGAAGACCAAAGAAAACTTGTATTCCGGGACGCAATAGATTGCATGACGTATTCATACCGGCTACGGACCGATTCCAGAGTGGCGCAATGGTCGTGGCTAACAAGATGTTACAACGAATGGCATTCCTTTGCCATTATCTTGTCAGAGTTATCCAACAGGCCACTGACCAGAGATGCCGACAAGGCTTGGCGAGCAGTGGAACAGAGCGCAGTCCTGAGGTGGGACTCATCAGTTAATCATGATCGCGTACACCAGTGGCGATCAGTGATGAGGAGTATGGAAAAGGCGAAAAGGAGGAGACGGAAGGAATTGGGGCGTCGGCAATCGACCTCGTCAGGCCGGTCCGTCGCTTCCGGCAGAAGCCAGGCGCTCCAGGACCGAAATGGACTATCGGGTCTTACACGCCAAAGCATGGGCCTTGCGCAGACTGATCTCGGCCAGGTTGGCCTGCTGAACAGCCCCGACAGCCATTGCCAAGACGTGGGGTCGTCAATGTACAACACAAACGATAATGCCTTGTCACTTACAGGGCCTTTGGACACATGCAATCCTACCAGTGAGGATGTCCAGCTTTACTTTGATTCGGCATTCTTCAACACGCCGGGCATGGAAGCCTCTCTCACTGCAGGAAATTAAGCACAATGTTACATGAATTCTTTTTTCGGGCATTTTAGAGTACTGGGTTGGTATCATGATGAATGTTTTGTAGTTTTGCCATGGCCCAGGTGTTTATTTAGGAATGACGAAACATACACATATGGGCAAAACGTTCGTTTTGAGCAATAAATTGTATTATATACGCTAGTCCGTCAAACAGCTGAGATCCTCGCCTTGAGAATGTCTCCGAATTCCTCCTCCGTCATCTCCTTGATGCCGAGCAATTTGTTATCAGCATTGTAGGTACCACCAAGTCCTAAAGCAAAGGTTCCTCTCAAAGCGAACGCGGCAAACGCGCTGGGGCTGAACTTTCCAGATGCCAAATCGGCCTTCGCATCCTCCACAAGCTGCTCGGTGTTGACCAGAGCTGGCACCCAGCTGTGTTCCGGATCGAGGCGCTGTAAAAGTGAAAAGAGCTGATTCGACGTCATGGCCAAATCTTGGATGCGGACAGCCCTGTTCTTAGTCTCTTCAGGGTTCTCCAAAATGCCCACTACCGCCTTTGCGGCAGTGGCCCACCGAGCCGCTGAGAAGGGATGCTCGCCCCCGTCAAAGATGCCTACTTTTTTGGCGGCAAAGTCCACGAATGCTTTGGAGGCGAGGCCTTCTTCCAGAAGCACGCTGGTATACACATAAGTATACGCAAGGCTAGTCTCTGCAGCAATCTTCTCGAGATACGTCTCCAGCTGGACCTTGATGCGG
The DNA here is from genome assembly GCA_020975415.1 of Calonectria hawksworthii. Lineage (NCBI taxonomy): Eukaryota > Fungi > Ascomycota > Sordariomycetes > Hypocreales > Nectriaceae > Calonectria > Calonectria hawksworthii. The sequence goes on along the minus strand of JAHXZK010000005.1, from coordinate 2,532,109 downwards.
TATGTGGGGAATGACTTCGCCGTGGGGTTTTGGAGGTCAGCTCCGAACTCCGATGGCAAGAACCGCTTTACCCCGGCAGCCGCGGCGGCGTCAATGAGCTTAAACTGACATTGAAGCCCGTTGGCTTTCCCAAGAGTCGATACGACAGCGTCTATTCCTTGTAATGCCGCCTGCAGCGAATCGTCCGAATCGTAATCGACTGTGAGAATGCAAACCTCGGCAGGGATGCTGATAGGCTTGCTTGCGGCGTGGACGAGAACCGTCACATCGAACTTTTGAGATTTGACCAGGGCGCTCAGCACCTCCTTGCCCAGGTTGCCACTCGCCTGGCGGGAAAATAATTAGCTTCATAGATAAAGACCCCACAGAGCCCAGCACTTTTCGTGTTCACTTACACCAGCCAAGGCTACGCGCTTGATATGGCTTCGTTCCGATTTAGCCATTTTTGGTCACAAGATATGCCTACCCAAAAAGGAAGTTGATGAGGATTTTGGTCAAAGTTAGGGGATCTATCCAAGAGTGGATGGCGGAGGGTTAAAAGTTCACAGGCTCTAATTCGGACTTCAAACGCGATGCTATGGAATCTTGATTGAATCTAACCGATCGGCCGCTACCATTTGAGTGCACAGCTTGGGAGCTGGACATCTCGGTCCATGCCACGACTTCTCGGACCCAAAATCCCGGCCGTCGGTGACGTTCGGCACCAGCATTTAACATTTCCAGAAAAGGCTTGGCCATGCTTGGCTTATAAATGCACCGGGATGGCGTTTCACGCTTTCGCCTTCACTCGCAACAGCTGCTCCGCATTCCGATAGGCAATTTGCTCAAGCTGCTCGGGAGTCACTAGCCCACTATCCCGTAGCTCCTGGATCCATTTGAGGCCATTTTCGTTCTTTTCAAACGGGTAATCCACACTGTAGAGGATGCGGTCGATCCTAGTGTTCTTTAGGATGCACGCCATCGGGGCAATGCTCCATACCCCGCTCGTCGTGATCCAGATGTTCTCATCCCAGACCTGGCGCCAGCTCCGCTCCCGCTTCCCCCACCGGACCGAGAGCTTCTCCACCCGCTCCATCATGAAGGGGAGCATTTCCCCAAAATGCCCGATGACGATCTTGAGCGTCGGCACCTCGTCGAAAAGCCCGGCTGCGAACAGCTTCAGGACTCCGAGCCCAGTGTCCTGGTGCCAGCCGAAGCCGCTGGAGCCAAGGCTCCGAGCGGCGCCAGCCTCGTAATCCCCGGCGTAGGCGGCCGCCTGGTCTAGTGTCGGATACGTCGGGTGCAGGTAGATGGGCACGTCCAGCTCGGCCGCGGTCCTGAAGATGGGCCAGAAGCGCCGGTTGTCGTAGTGCACGCCGTCGACGTGCGCATCGACCAGCGCCCCGACGAACCCGAGGTCTTGGACGCTCCGCCGAAGCTCCTTGGCTGCAGCCTCGGGGTTCGCCATTGGCAATACTGCGAGGCCGACAAAGCGCTCCGGGTTAGCTTGCACCGCGCGGGCTAGTTCGTCGTTTGCCAAGCGACTAAAATCTGGGGATTCTGTGCCCAAACCTGGGGCATGCGATACGGCCTGGACAGAAATGTGGTTCTGATCCATGCCGGCTAATCGGATTGTGCCGACATCCGTCAGGCGAGATGATACCTCAGGTAGATGCTTCAGCTGTTCCCCATACAAACTGGAGAGCTTTGAGAAGAGCTCAGTAGACACGAAGTGCTCCTCGAGCGTAATCAAGGGAGGCAGTGGCCCATTCATGTTTGACATAAGGGTGACTGAGGAAATGATGAATAAATATTTTCCTTTCTTTTGCTCTGGTCGTAGAATTGCCAAAATAAATATTAGAATGTTCTATGGGGTTTATATAAAATCTCATCTGGTCAGCCGTTATTGAGGGGATGCACTTATTCCCCGCAATCTGACCTAGCCAATCTCGTGGTTCCTCGTGCCCGAACTTCCGACATGCCTTCATCCCATGTCATGACAGCGAGTGTTCCCTATCCCGCCCTTTTTCTTTCTTTTTCTTTCGCTGTCGATTACAGTAATAGTGTTAGATAGTGACTTGTTATTCATTTGGCCAATATCTAATCACAGGCTGAGCCTTAAAAATACATCGTTGGATTCAATAGCTACATTATCATGATGAAAAATATGCTTGACTATTCTAGTTCTTGGATTGTCCGATGAGATTGTTCTTGTCAATGCGGAACATGGCAACTAGTGACTCTCTAGCCTTTTCCATGTTCAGCTCCTTCTGTCTCTTCTGAATATCGCGCTGGCTCTCCAGAAGCTTTTGTCGCACACCAGACCAGTTCAGAGTGTTTCCATCTTCGACAGTAACAGGGAGAAGCTTTCCATTCTTCTTCCTCCAGACGCCGTCAATCAAAACAGCATCAATATCTCGGATGTCGCTGTGTCGAACGACGGCAGTCAAAGGGTCGGACTCAGAAACACAAGACATGGCGGGGCTGTTGGCTGCGTCAAAAATGACGAGGTCTGCAAGTTTACCTTCTTTGATGGATCCAATCTTATCACCCAAGAGAACAGCACGCGCTCCGTTAATTGTAGCGGCGTTGAAGGCGTCTTGAGTGCTACCTCGCAGTTCAAGATTCATGCGGGCAGGCGCACCATCAGCGTCCTTCATGTGAGAAACCGCCTCATGCTGTCGAGCCATCTGAAGCGCAGACCGTGCAAGAGATAAGATAGAAGAGGTGTTGTTAGTGTGGCAATCGACTCCGAATGTGTAGTTGATACCACGTTCAAAAGCAAGAGGCCAACCAAAACCCATTTGGGCTTCGGTATCCGGGGTGCTTGAAATAGGAACCTTGGTTTCGGCGAGTACCGCCTTCTCATCCGGGCCCAGACCCGTGGCATGGGAGAGGAGTATGTCACTGGGAGATTGAATCAGGTCGTAAGACTTGAGTGTATGGATAAGCGGGTTCGCGCCTTTTATCCCGTTAGTGAAATATCGCAAAGTAAAGAACAAATCCGATAAAAAAGGAGCTTACCAAAAGTTGGGTTTTTTGCGTAATGAGAAGTGAATAATTTAATGCCTGCTTGCCGCAGTCCCGCAAAGATGCCTACAACGGCTTCCTTGGGGAGGAACCAGTAGTCAAATCCGAAACCAATATTAACTCTGCCATTACCAAACGGTTGCCTTCCTGCGAGTTCAAAAATATGAGCCATGCTAGAATCGGGTAAAATATCCCGAGACAGTTCGCAGGTCTTGGAATCCCATTTGGTGAAGTAAGGTGCATGAGAATAAGCAAAAATGGAACGGATTCCAGAGGCTACAGTTGCCGCCAAAGCTTGGTTGGCTATTGTTGATAATTGTTGTCAGTCAATTCTTTTCAATTCTTTTTATGGCCAAGTGGTTTCTTTCTGCTCACCGTGTTCATTAGACTGGTTTCCGTGGGCGTGATCAAGGACAAAAGTGGTGCCAGAGTCGATTGCTTCCAATGCGCCTCCTAACTGGCCCCAGTACATGTCCTTGGGTGTATATACAAAGCTCTGCCAGAAGCCTAAACGCGACGAGTCAATTGTTAATTATCCTCCATATTTGGGGCGTCTTCAAATACTGACCACTCGGAATATAGTCAAACACAGAGAGCTCAGCATGATTGCCCTTAAGTTGAGTCTGCCACAAATGGTGGTGGGTATCAACAAAGCCAGGGCTGATAATCTTGCCATTGCAATCGACAAGCTCAGCCCCGGGAGGAGCAGTAATATTCTTTCCAATCTTGGTTATACGGTTTTGCTGGACAAGGACATCAGTCACCCTGAGCGGGTTCACATTATCCTTGTCATCGTGGACCAGCAAGGTGCCACCTTTGAGAAGGATGGAAGGTCCAGTCTCTGCTGTCACAGCTTGTCCCATTTTCCCTTCTTTGCTTAGCTTGCTTACCCCTTGTGGTTGCTGATTGGGGCTTGTGATGACGCGGGTCTTGGTCAAAAGTGTTTATGTAGCCAGCCCGCCCAAAGGTATGGGTTTAGTGCTGCATCAAGTACAGAAGCTAGCACTTGTGGGGCTGGAGTAGCACTCTTCCAGTGCCCGTCGACTACCGAGGCCGGCTTTTCGGGACGCGGAGTGCGGCCGAGAAATCCGAAGCCCCGCACCTCTCGGAGTGGACTCTGATTGGGCACAGCATTGGAAAATTACAGTGGGCTCAAGGCCTGTAGCAGTGCGCCTAGCGGATACGTGGGTGCACAATCGGTGCCTGTAGTTCTATTCCATGTCTAAGACGATCGCTATCTCAAGGAAAGTATCTATTTCTGGAACACCATCTTGTTGCTGATAGAGCCAAGACCTTCAATCGCAACCTCCACAACGTCTCCATCCTTCAGGCAGCCGTTAGAGTGCCAGCCAACACCCTCTGGGGTTCCCGTCATGATCAGAGTGCCACGACGCAGTGTTCGTCCTCGGGATGCAAATGCAATGAGCTGCCGAACAGACCAGATCATTTGGTCAGTAGTGGTGCTTTGGCGCAGCTCGCCATTGACCTTCGTCGTCAACGCAAGCTTCTGCGGGTCGGGGATCAGGTTCGGGGACACCATGTACGGGCCCGTAGGTCCGAAGTTGTCGAATGACTTCGCATAGCCCATCTGGTAGCCCGACACATCGGGTGCGTGGAGGTTGCGAGCCGAGACATCGTTGCTGATGGTATACCCAAACACGTAGTCCAACGCTTCGTCTTCACTAATGTCGTAGCCATCCTTGGCAATCAAAACACTCAGTTCACCTTCGTAGTCCAGAAGCTCTTGCGCATCTGGGTGAATGTTGATATCATCCAGTGGTCCGGTCAATCGGTCGCCTGGGGTAGCAAAGATGACGGGCTTCTTGGGCGGCGGGAACTATTTCTTGTGTCAATTAGGTCCTCCCAAAATCAGAAGAAGCGCCTACCTTTGTTTCCTTGGCGTGGGACTTATAATTGACACCAGCGCAGATAATGAGCGGTGTGGCCGGAATTGGGCAGAGCACCTTAAGACTCGATGTTAGCCTTGACTCCTCTTGGACCTTTCCACATGCTCTTGCCTTTGCAACTTCGGCAGTTTCGGTTTCGACTTTGAACCCAGTCATGAAGCTCCCAGAAATAAGCTGAACTGTTTTGCCGGGCAGCTCCGATGCAGGAATTGCCGTCTTGAAGTTTCCACGTCTCTCGACACCAGCAGTGTCGAGAAAGCGGAACATGTTATCGAATGACATATTGGCGGATTGTAGTGAAAGTGACGATGAAATGGGCTGGTTTGCGTAGTGATTTCTATTGCTCTTGACTGAAGAAAATACAATCATATATGGACTTCTTCACATTGGTGCAACGTTGGGTACTTCGTAGCCACATTTTCCCAAACCAGGCCTTAGCGGGGTAGTTGGGAAGCAATCCCGGGCTCTTGCAGCATGGCGATCATGCGCGGGCCCAATGCCGACGGTAGTCTCGGATTGGACTTTCTGGCTAAACAAGCCTTCCGGGCACCGAATAGAGCTGTGACGGGAAAATCGCCGTCAAAAAAGCATTCACGAGGGGTGTGCGCCTAGTTTGACCGAGCACACCTCGCGGTTCGCCTCTCGCGACTCGGAGTATGTGAAAACGCAAAGGACAGCAAAATATATAAGAATTACATTTTGGTAGCCAAGGCCCTGTTTTATACGTTGAATCAGTTTTTCTTGCCCCAAGTTCGACCTTGAAAGACTATACATATATATTTTAACAATGTCACAATCTCAAGACCCTCGCATTCTTCTTGACCGGCTGTCATACTGCAGATATGGTCACCCCGATCTTGAAAAGGCCAAGAGCTTTTACACCGACTTCGGCTTGATCCCCGTTCTAGAGAAGGATGACAAGATCTACTTCCGTGGCTTTGGAGTAGATTCCTTCTGCTATGTAGCAGAGAAGACTGAGGAAGGACAACGAAAGTTCAAGGGTGGTGGTTGGATTGTCCAGTCAATGGCTGAGTTGGAGAAGGCCGCCAAGCTGCCAGGCTCAACGCCCATCCATGACTTTGATGCCCCCGGCGGCGGAAAGGCCGTCGTTATAAAAGACATCGTCGGTGAAGAAGTTACTCTCATTTATGGCCAACAAGACAGAACTCCGGACCCCCGCGAGGTTCCTAAGCCAGTCATGTGGAACACCTGGGAGGACAAGAAACGCCTTGGTGAATTCCAGCGACCCGAGCGAGACTCACCCTCCAAGGTTCACAAGCTCGGTCATTATGGATTTGAAGTCAATATTGAAACGATCCACGACGTTTACGGCTGGTACAGCAAGACATTCAACCTGCTCAAGACCGACAGCTTGTTCACGGCCGACAGCAAGAAGACGTGCATGATCTTTATCCACATTGACAAGGGCAAGGAATTTGTGGACCACCACGTATGTCGATCCAAACCAGTCCGAGGTCTGAATTAAGCTGACTGTGATTGCACAGAACATCTTTATTGCGGGGTCTCCCCATATCAAGGAGGGAATCAAGGCGCACCACAGCAGCTGGGAAATCGATGATATTGACAGCCAGATCGTTGGACATCATCACATGGTTCGCCGGGGACACCTCAGCGTATTCGGCGTCGGAAGACATGTTCTAGGCAGCCAAGTCTTCGATTACTGGTACGTTCTCGATTACCCCTGGCGCAAAAATGATGCTTCCCCCCCGACAAGTTCGCACACACTGACAATGATGTTTCCAGGTTTGACAACTCCGGGTTTGTTGTGGAGCATTATGTGGATGGTGATTTAGTAAACGAGGATTCGCCTCACGCGGACGAACCTGCCGTGGCCTCCACTGTATCCAGCTGGGGCCCCGAGATTCCACGAGCGTTCTTCACCAAGAGGCTGGAGGATCTTCCTGGGGCATCTGGCGCAGCGCCGTTCCCCATTGAAGTGTAATAGATCTAGCCTATTTACGTCTTGTCCGAGGCAGCGACGACAAAAGACGGCGCCTCAGACATTGGCTTCGGCCGAAGAAATGAAGTCAACATTTATATGAATGTCTCTGGAAATACAATTAAAAATATCCTTCCCTCTCTCAAATTTTCGGTGAAGTCTGGATAGTTCCACGGAGCGTGTAGAAATCGGGAAAATGGTGCAACTACTGCTTTGGGTCTCGTACCATGGTGGGTCAGGCCAGCTCGGTGTTCGTCGCCCGAGCTCGGCGGCGTGCAAAATGCCCCAGAAACAGGCCGTGCGATACCCAGCGCTATATATCACGTAATGATGCCGGCGAGATGCAAATCAAATCAGATCTAAACTCATCTTCATCTTTATCAAGGCTCAAGTCCGGTTCTTTTTTTTAGCCAAATAATTGTGCCGCGCCCGCCACACGCACTATGGACGTTGCCGACCAATTTCAGAAAACCATGACGGGGAGAACCGCTCTCATTTCTGGCTCTTCCCGGGGGATTGGTGCTGGCATCGCTCTTGAACTCTCGAACCGCGGGGCAAATATTGTTCTCAATTACCCGTTTCCGTCGTTGAAAGACGAGTGCGAGGCTGTCGGTCGAACACTCAAGACGGATTGGATCGCCGTTTGCGCCGACCTGACAACCGACGAAGGCGTAGCTACGCTTGTGGAACAAGCCGTTTCTAAATTTAGCCACATCGACATTCTTGTCAGCAATGCCGGTTATGTGCCGCTTGCTCCGCTGTGGGAGGCCAGCCTGGAAATGTGGGATCAAGCAATGAACTTGAATGCTCGCGGAGCCTTTGCTCTGGTAAAGGCGTCACTCCCGCACCTTACACCTTACAAGCCATCGGACCCTCCGAATATGTCGGGAGCGATTGGGGGTTCGCGTATCATCATAATTGGCTCGGCCGCCTCTCGCGTCCCAAAAGCGGGTCAGGGAATTTACGCGGCGACTAAGGGGGCCCTCGACGCCTCACTGCGTGTCTGGGCCCTTGAGCTGCCGCCGAAATACGGCTGCACAGTTAATCTGGTGGCACCCGGCCCAGTACTGACAGACACATTCGTTGAACATTTTACTTCGGAAGAATGGGCACATGTAAAAGGATTGCTCATGAATGAAACCCCTGTTGAAGGAGGTGCAGCCTCGATTGATGATGTGGCGTGGACAGTAGGATTCCTCGCAGAAGAGAGGTCTAGGTTTATCAATGGACAGTACATGTTTGTAACAGGAGGAGCGAAAATGCAATAGATTGGTTTTAGATTGTTATTCCTTTTTATATGTAGATGACAAACGTCGCTTCATTTTCAATGAGAACTGTTCCGGAAGGGCATCTTTTCCCATTTTTGTTAAATGTCTGATATCAACTCACTACGCAGTGTGAGGATAAAACATATCAATTTTCGCCGTATTACTATTTCTTAACAACAATACTTCCACAATTATGAAACCTAACTGATTTGAAAAAGGGAAGATTGGCACCGGGGTAAATAAAAAAAAAAAAAAAAAAAAAAAAAAAAAGATTGCACAATAGGGTAGGGCGAATTCGCGTCGGGAAATTAGCGAGAATTTTGACGCGACTCCACCTCTTTAATGACACGCTCACTTCCGTATTCCGACTTTCCGGATGTCTAACCTGGCCTGTAGTCCGAGTATCGAGCAGAGAGGGGAAATCGTCATTATAGAGTTACTCTAGCAATCTCAGTCTATTCAAAGGTGTTTATGAGCAATATTTTGCTATCTGCTCGTTCAACACCGCTGCCGATACCACCAGACCATCGGAACCCACACGAATAAGAACTATGGAGCCAATTTGTTGAAACGGCGTGCAAAAATTGCGAAAGCTTCCTTCTTGGGTATTTCTAGGGTTTTGTGGGTTAAAATACATCTCAGCTTGAACCACCCCCTGCTTCGTTCATGCAAAATCTTCATTTCCGGCTCTTGAAGCTCAGTTCCCACTTAGGATCGGGTACAATCTTTACTTGGTTAGCGATTTGGCCATGTAAAACATCGAAACTAGCCCACAGGCAATTGTTGACTTACCAGGCCCTCAAACTCAACATTCGGAGGTCGAGTTGTCACGCCCTTGGGCAGTGTGATCTCGTATCGACGGATAAACTCAATGACTAGCAACTTCATCACGACCTCAGCGATATAGCGGCCGGGACAAGCGTTTCGTCCGTAACCCCAGCTCAGGTCCTTTTTGCCCACTGTCGTCATCTGGCAGCTGTTTCGGGATTCTTCGGCGGAGGTGCGGAGTCTGTAGTAGCGGAATCCATCGAACTTCTCAGGGTCTTCGAAAAATTCCTTGTCCATGTTGATGGCTCCTGTCGGCAGCACAATGCGGGCACCTTTAGGGACTTGGATTCCGTTGGATAGAGTCACATCTGACATGGCCTTTCGCTGGAAACTAGCTATCATTAACTGTGAGTGGTTTGCTTTCTGGTAAATAGTTGGGTTGGGTTGGCTTACTCAAATCCGGGGGGTTCAACCTCTGAGTTTCCTTAATGAAGCTGTCCAACTTGAGCATGTTTGCAAGCGCCTTCTTTGTCAGTGATCCATTTCCTTCTGCAACCGCGTCGTTGATTTCAGCCAGGAGCTCGGGCACGTGCTCGGGATAAGTGGCTAGATCCATGAGGCACTGAGTCACCGTAGCGGCCATGGACTGGATGGCAGCTACGCAAAGGTTGATTTGTGCGACAGTGTGCTTCTCAACATCATCCGGGCCCAGTTCACCGTCTGCAAGATAGTCCAGTAGCGTTGGAGGGTCGCTCAAATGCTGTCCCTTGTTTGCCTTGCGCTTTTCCAGGGTTTGAGAAACCACAGCCATGCCCTCACCGAATCGTTGCATCATGATATCACGGCCATCGACGAAACGGTAAACGAATGGACGGAGAACCGCCGGCCACTTCTTCAAGTTCTCTGTCCACATGACGGTTGAATGGACGTGCTCGCTTGCAATGTCGAGCCAGTGGTCATTATCGGCAGCATCTGCGCTGTGGAAGAGTCGAGCTGATACGCGGGAAACGAGTCGCATTGCATGGGACCATGGCTTTACCGTTGAGAATTCTATTAGATGCAGTCGTTAGTGGCTGTACGGAGGTGAGCACCACAGGCGAGAAGAAATGTTACTTACCTTGGTATTCTTCGAGAGGCCAATGCTTTTGGACAAGCTGCTGGATAACTGGTGTGTATTGTGCTAGTAAATATGTTAGTGATGTGAAGAAGTCTTGAAGGGATAGCCTTGGCCAAACTGAGTTACTTACGAAGCGTCGGGTTTAACTTCTTGTTCACAATGCTAATTTCCTTTTCGCTTAGGTTTCCAACTTTGGTGTATCGTTTCATGCTGAACTTGATTCGGGACATTCCGTTAGAATCGGCTAATCAGATTATTTAAGCAGGAATCTGGAAACTCGTACCTCTTCTTCTAGGAAAGCAGAAAAGCTCAACGACTTCTGTCCGCCAAGGCCATCGAGAAGGTTTAGTGGGATCACGATATTGGTTCCTAGAGTCCGCTGGTTAGCTTAAACGACTTTGAAGATAATAGTCACCCGGTTCGTAACTGCCACTTACCCTCTGTTGTTGTAACACCATAAACTTGGTTTTGAAACTATATTCCGCTCATCAGCTTAATCCCGGGCCATTTGTGAGCTAGAAGGGAAAAAGGCTCAAGCTCCGTACCTTCTCGTAACCATGAGTAAATATTTTCCGTGTCTCTTTCACAAACAAACCGATCCTTTCCTTTCGATCAGGAACCTCATCTTTCATAGCAATCGGGAGCTTTGGCAATCTGATTTCGACAGCAAAAGACGAAACGACCACTAGTCCGAGCAGAATAGCGCTGACGCTGGCCAGCCCGGCCACCGCGAATGCATACTGCTCCAAGGAGGCCCTCAAGAGATTGTAGTAGACTTCGAAGCGAGTAGACATTGTGGAATGATGCGTATGATCCTCTCCAGTGCTTCGTTTGTCCAAACCACAAGAAAATCTTGGATGAGAGTTCAAAATAAGAATACCAGATCGCGACTAGGCGCAAAGCCTCACCAAACTCTCTGCTCCGCCAAGAATCATTGTTCTAGAGCAATGCCACGCATAATCCACGTGCCTAAACTGGAGAAGCTGAGTCACGGGGGTTTCGGCCGACAGGCGGTGATGGCTACAAGGCTTACTGGACGGGTGGTCGGGCATGCACCCGCATTTTCCGTTAGGCGTGGCGAATGGGGAAGCAGGGGTCCCATGGGCGCGGGATTCCCATGTTCCCATTATCCGGGCGCATGGAACTCTAGGGTTCTACGCATTATCGAATGAATGATTAGATAGATACGAGAGAGCCCACCTGGGGGGCCAAGAAGCCATCGGAAGACGCAAGTGCCACTTGTTATCTCGAGCACAAAGACGCATTACGTGTATTTTTGGATCCATAGTGGAATCACGCCAGCTTTCCTATCCATGATGAGCTCCCCAAAGGACTTGAACATCGCCATCGTCGGTGGGGGCATAGGTGGACTGTGCCTTGCGCTCTGCATTAGAAACTACACGTCCATCCCCGTCACGGTTTACGAAAATGCGCCAAAGTTTGGTGAAATTGGCGCTGGCGTGGCTTTTGGCCCCAACGCCGTGCGGGCCATGCGGCAGATCTCCGATGCCCTCGCCACAGCCTTAGAGGGCCGCGCGAATAGGAACATTTGGCCAGAGAAGAGCGACACCTGGTTCGACTTTAGCATTGGAATGGACGGCCGCGACGAAAGCGCAAGAGCACGAGGCGTCAAGGCCGGCGCTTATCTCTGCTCGGTCAAGCACCCGGACCCGGGAAGCTGGATGCTGAACCGCGCCCACCTTGTGGATGAATTGGTCAAGCTGCTTCCATCTGAGATTGCCCGCTTTGGCAAGACCCTGACCCACATCGAGGACAACGGTGGAGCAGGGGTTAAGTTGAGCTTTGCAGACGGAACGACTGCATTTCACAGCGCTGTTATTGGGTGCGACGGCATCAAGAGCTGCACTAGGCGTGTTCTGCTAGGTGCCGATCACCCTGCAGCCAACCCGACATATTCGGGAAAGTATTGTTACAGGGGTCTGGTGCCAATGGATAAGGCAGTGGAGCGCCTTGGCGAAGAGAACGCAAAGAATTGCCATGCCTATCTTGGATACCACGGCCACATGCTCACCTTCCCAGTGGCGGGTGGACGGATGATGAACGTGGTTGCTTTCCAATCCTCCAAGGAGTGGACTGAAGAGAGGATGGTTACTCCAGCCACGAAAGAACAAATGGCCAACAGCTTTAGTGAGTGGGGTCAGGAAGTGCGAGACATTGTGCAATTGATGGGCCAATCCGACATCTGGGCCCTCTTCGACCACCCCCCTGCAGATACATACAACAAAGGCAACGTATGTTTGTTGGGAGATGCTGCGCACGCCTCGACTCCATTCCAGGGATCTGGCGCTGGAATGGCGGTGGAGGATGCATATGTGCTGGGCCGAATCCTCGAATCTGTTGATCGAGCAGAGGATCTGCCCGTGGCGTTTGAGGCTTTCAGCAAGGCTCGCCTCGAGCGCACTCAGAAGGTGGTTTCTTCAAGCCGAGAAGCTGGATATATCTGGCACTTTGAGAAGGAAGGTGATGATATCGAGAAGATTAAGGAAATATTAGCAACTAAACTGAAATGGATCTGGGAGCATAATCTTGACGGAGATATTGCTGAGGCTGTATCATTCGTTAAATCGAAGAAGTAGGAAAAATATCATTTTATCCAATAGAATTGAATTTGTTCATACAAAAAAAAGCTTCAACTAGGATCTGATATTTGTACTTATACAATAAAACACCTGATGACGTTTATTGAGATGCAAAGACTTTCGACAACATGCCTTTTAACTATCACTGCGAGACAATTCTAGTAAAAGAAACCCCGGAAAGAGTGAAGAGGCGAGAACATTATCATGAAATCTCAAGACGTCATTCATTACTACATATTTATTTATGGTATGTTGATTGATCCGTTAAACTCTATGCCGCCGCCAGCGATCAGTTGCCCGTGGGCACAGCTGGACTAACTCGCATGCTCTGTTCGATATCGTATATAATGTCATCAATATGTTCAATTCCGACTGAAACCCTGATCATTTCCGGGGCGACGCCCAAGTCGATCTTTTCGTGGGGTAGCATTGGCTTGTGAGTTGTTGACCAAGGATGCATGGCGGTTGTTTTCGCATCACCGTATCTATATTCGTTAGCTAAGTATTCGCTTTTTTTTCCTATGCAAATTCCACTAATAGTGGTTTACTCACCCAGGATTATTAGAAATCATCTTAAAGTTGTCGACCAATTGTTCACCCGCATCTGCTCCGCCCTTGATGCCAAACATGAGAACACCACCGGCTCCCCGAGGGAGATATTTCTTTGCAAGTTCATAGTGCGGGTGGCTAGGAAGCCCTGGATATGAAACCCACTCCACATTTTCATGGCTCTCGAGCCACTTGGCAAGAGCAATAGTATTTTGAGCGTGCCTTTCGCAGCGGAGACTGAGCGTTTCAAGTCCTAGAATAAATTGCTGGGCGTTGAATGGAGACAGACATGACCCGACATCACGCAAGATCTGCCCCCGAATGCGCATTATGAATGCCTCCCTTCCGAATGTCTCCGCAAAGTTGAGGCCGTGGAAGCCAGGACAGGGTTTATTGAACTGCGGGAAGCGGGGGGCCGCCTTCCAGTCAAAGTTTCCGGAATCCACAATAATGCCACCCGTTGCGCTTCCGTGGCCGCCAATCCACTTGCTCATGCTCTCCACGACGATGTCAGCCCCGTGCTTAATGGGCTGGCAGAAGTACGCACATCCCACTGTGTTTTCAACTACCAAGGGAACCCCGCCTGCATGGGCTACCTTGGCAATCGCCTCAATATCAGGCACGTTAAAGTTTGGATGGCCTACTGTCTCGATGTACACGGCCTTGGTCTTCTCGTCAATGGCTGCTTGGACAGCCTCGGCCGTCTCTTCCACTACGCGGGTTTCGACTCCGAACTCTGGCAGAAGGAACGAGAACTGATTGTATGCGCCGTGGTAATAGTGCTTGGTTGCCACAATGTTTTCGCCATGTCCGGCCAGCGCAACCATGGTCATGAAGACGGCAGACTGACCGGAGGACACAGCAACAGCGGCAACACCGCCTTCGAGCGCAGCTACACGCTTTTCAACGACGGCTGTCGTTGGATTGCCTGTCCTGGTTGCGATTTCGCCTTCCTCTTCCAGCGCAAAGAGGCGGGCGGCGTGGGCCGAGCTGTGGAAATTGAACACATAGGTCTGGTATATCGGAACAGCGCGTGCAAGGGTTGCAGAGTCTGGCTTTTGGCCAGCGTGCACTTGCAGGGTCTCGAACTTGGGTACGTGGGAGACGTCTGACCCTGTCGCTTTAGCCGAAACGATGACTTCGTTCTGGGCCGCAGAAGTTTCAGGATCCATAGTGGAAATTTGGATGTGATCGACGTAGGTACTCTGTCTAACGGGAAGCTTGTGGCAGGCACTTGGAGGAGGCGAGCGGGTGTAAGACGAAGAAGTTGGCTCGTATGGGAAACACGCATTTGAAGACCAACAGTTTTCTATGATTACTAATTTCGAATTGAATTAATAAACAATTCAAGATAACTAAGCAACATAGAAATGAATGCCAAATGCGCTCTTGTGCATTGTGTGCTATCGTGAATGATCGTTTCGGGCATCTCGGGCATCTCGGGTTTGTTGTCCGATTGGTCCGATTTTCAAAGCCGCAGCGGGCCGTCTGGGAGCCTCGAGCACATAAGGCGTCTCGGGAATTTGTGAGTAAGGACCCACGTTGGACAGTGCTCAGCTTAGATACGAAATGGATATATCTACTGCAAACGAGATTATGAAAAAATGTCGTCAACAACTCAAACAGACTCGGAGTCGCATTCCTTACATTGACTTGCAAATTACACAATTACCATGGCAGCAAAGGGATTGAAGATCATCATCGTCGGGGCAGGCTTTGGCGGCTTGGCTGCAGCCATTGAGTGCGCCCAACGCGGCATGGATGTTACAGTGATTGAGAAATATCCCGACTCTAACAGCCAAGGAGGTGAGCATTATTCCTGCCATGAGCCAAGCTTTTCCCAAACAAGACAGTGTTGCGTCTGACTTAGAGCGTCTTCTCAGACATCCTTGACTTCTTCCCCAATGCTGGACGCATTATCCACCGATGGGATAATGGCAAGGTCGGCCAGAAGATCCATGACACCGGCTGTGGCAAGATCCGTACCATGGAGCTGCACAAGTACGATGGCAAGTTTGTGACCAATGTGCCCTGGGCAAGAGATGGCACCGAGCACAACATCACCTATGCCGGGCACCGAGGTCAAATTCACACCATCTTTTTGAACTACGCAAAAACTCTTGTCGACGATATCAGGGTCGGCGTAGCTGCTGTTGATTACGTCGAGGAGGAAGGCCGTGCGGGAGTGGTGCTGTCGACCGGCGAGACCCTCTGGGGCGACACAGTAATTGCTGCAGACGGCCCGCGCTCCATTGCACGACGCAAGGTCCTTAATATCAACGATGACAACAAAGATGAAACATACAGCGGCTGGGCTGTTTTCCGCAGCTTCTTCAAGACCACCGAGGAGATGAGAAACCACCCCAAGCTTCAGGGCCTGTATCACCCGGATCATGACACCGTCAGGTTTTGGATGTATGATAATCTGAGCTTGATGGTTTTTGTATGGAACCAGTGCCAGGACATTGCTTGGGTTTTAATTCATCCGGTTAGTGTCAAATCAACCATTAGCCCCCCCGAACTAGTACTAACGTGGCCCAACTTTCATTAGGATGACAAGGAATCCACCGAGTCGTGGTCCAACATTGCAGAGAGAGAACATGTCGCCAAGTGGATGAAAGATTTCACCGGCGAGGATGCGCAGGCCCTCTTCGAGATCACACCGGTTGGAAAGACGATTGACTTCAAGCTCGTGTATCGTCCGACCATTGACAACTGGGTGAGCAAGGGCGGTCGCACCATTCTTATTGGGGTAGGTGACTCAAAACAGCGCTCGCCAGGCTAAATGCATAGTGCCAAATTCTAATCGTTGCTAGGACGCCGCGCATGCCAACCTGCCAACCGCTGGCCAGGGAGCATCTCAGGCGCTAGAAGACGCTGCCACGCTAGCTCACTGTCTAGAAGCGGCAGGATCCGATGTCAAGCTGGCTTTGGAGGCCACCCAGAGGATTCGATACCACAGGTCCAATGCCGTCCACAAGAGCGGCCAGCAGAACCGAGATGCCTTTTACAGGATCCCTTGGGACGATATCGAGGCCAACCCCGAACAGTGGGCCAAGAAGCGATTCCCTAAGCTCAAGCCCTGGGACCCATTGGAGTGGGCTAGGGAGCAGTTCCCTAAGGTATCAGAGGATATCAAGAATGGAGTCACGGGACACCTGGATAATGTTGCAGTTCCTCCACCTGCCGGTGGATACTGGTCAACCGAAGGATGAGATGATAACCCGAGGACTTGAGGAGGGGTACCGTTGGTGGAGTCCCTATACTTTCGTCGTCCAGGAACTATTCATTGACTCTCTGCAGTCCTAGTTGGTGGGATTAGTGATGAAAGAATAGTGTTTATTGAGAAGAGGATCTATCAGACCACTTTCAGCACACTACCTAGGGCTTGTAACAGGGCGAAGGCCCACAAGATTATTATATAGACTTTGACCATTTTATTTCAACTGCCGTGCTTCAGGAATAGATTACATCATCCACATCCGATTCTGTCAACTGCCGCGTGTTATTATTTTGATCATATTTTTGTCACAACATAGATCACATTTGCCAATCCTTACGTAAATGAATCCGACGCAATCTCATTCCGAATCTCATTCCTTTCGGAATCGACGATCGAACGAGGCATAAAAGCATCATCAGCCTTGACGGAGATATTATTATCTCCAGGATCCATGACGAAATAGATCGCCAAGTTAATTATAGAAGTTCTGATCGTACTGGACATGCGAATATGTTGGTTAGTATTCTTGGCACAATTGCGAATTCACGGTGATCTAGACTCATACATTGAATAACTTGGACGACGGGATGGAAAGCAGCATTACTACCCAGGATAAACTAGGCCAGTTTAGAATCACAATGAAAAGTGTTGAACAATTTGATTCCTGCTTTTTCACGAGACACGGGTTTGAAAGACGGGAAATACAGCGGGATAGTAGGAATTGGGTCCATTTGACTTGCCGAAGGATGGAATATGCCTTGTGACCAGAATCTTGCCTTTTCCGATCTTTCCCATCCAATTCAACCGAATTACCTTCCTGTTTCTATCGCAACAAGTCTCCATCCCACATTCCGACGTAGTTTACCCGCGTAATGCCATCCCGGTCTCTGCGAAGGTTTTTCGGTGCCCCTCGGTTCCATGATTCAACTGCCGGCGGGAAATCGACATTGCAACCGTCGCCATTTCTTCGTAATTGCCAGCCGGCATAAAAAAAATCGTATCTCGAAGAGCAGGTGACGCGTCGGCGCGGGTCTCGATGCCGAGCTGTGGTCGCAGGTGCATGGCGCTCGCTCAGCAACAAGGCCAAGCATCGTCAACAAGCAACGGGATGGGGATGCAACCCGAGGTGATCGGCGTTTAGCAGGCAAATGCCACGCTGCCCAATCAACCAAATTCCCTTAATCTTCATTTCCCATCCCGAGTCCTAAATTGGGAAAGACAACGAGCGCGGGGGGTGTGCGTGTGTGTGTGTGCACACGTGGGAGGGGGAATTGGCAGAGTATATTGTCGATGCTCGGCCGAGGGCCCCGTTTATTTATGGGCAGGGGGCGCCGTCAGGGCCTCGGGAAATCGAGCCCGACGAGAGGGCGACGCAGCGCCAGGGCCGCTGCAGCGGGCAAAGTTCAGGCCAGCCTGGGCGCTGCATGGCCCCAAGGAGGGCTGTGTTGCAGGGCCATCTCATGCTCTGTAGCGTAGATCTAGTAATGCACTGCCGGAAGCCCGGATGCCTGCGTCGTCCCCACGCGCAGGGCCTAGGCCAGGATGGTGCTAGCCTGACACCGGGATACGACCCACAATTGAAACGGAGGCTGAGAGAGAATCTGCGAGTTTCAATTCTTGTCACGTAAAGGGGGGAGGGTGCGGCATCGCCACCGCGAACTCCGGGTAGCGCGTATCTTTGCCTGTATCTCGCTGAACACTATGCCCTTGGGAGCCAGGGCAGCATCGCACATCCTATACAAATAAACACCAGCCGGCGGTTCTGCTGTCCCTGTCAAGACTGGTGTGCATAGTCTTTTTTTTCCCTTTCCGCTTTCGAGATTCAACATCGATCAGAAGGAAAGAAGAAGAAAAAAAACACCTGCACCTCCTCCCCTCGACACCTTCAACGCCTTGCGACTATGGTGGCCAAAAACTTTGGCCCGGTGCTTTCGCACGTGCTCATGTTGCTCGTGGCAATGTTGAACATTTGCATCTTATCCTACGACGCAGGCATGATCAACAATCTCAACGCCGTTGAGCCTTACCAAAAATGTTAGTTCACCTGGCCCTGCAGCCACAACAACGCCAAGTACTGACATGTTCGCGATCTTGGGTAGATTTCAATCTGAATAGCAGCCTTACGGGCCTCAATGCTGCCATCGTGAGCGCCGGCTCCGTCTTTGGTGCGCCCGTCGTTGGTCCTATCGTTGATCGCTGGGGCCGAAAGGCCGGGTTGGGCCTGGGCTCCGTCTGCATCATTCTCGGAGTTATACTTCAGGGCACTTCGAAGAAGAGTGAGTATCGCATCTAATTTGTTTTATTTGTCTTTTTCCTTGCATACTAAGTCTTTCAAGTTGCCCAATTTATCATCGGACGATTCATCGTCGGATTTGCTACCCTCATCAACGGTGCTATTGCCCCCATGTGGGTGATGGAGCTGGCATCGGCCAAGTATCGAGCAATCCTATCGGGCTCCGTTCTCGTTGCGATTCCCTTTACATCCTTCTTTGTTACTTGCATCATGCTGGGCATCTACGACAAGAAGGGTAACTGGGCCTGGAGAGGAATCGTTCTCGTGAGTATTCCTAGAGGACAAGTGTAAGAAATCTGACTAATGACTGGTAAAGGGCGAGGCAGTACCTTCTATCCTATCTCTCTGCATCCTGCCTTTCGTCGATGAGAGCCCTCGCTGGCTTTTGCACAAGGGAGAGCATCAAAAGGTGAATTTCATCAAAACTTTCAGATCTGGCCCCATCTGTTAACCACTTTACAGGCTACCGAAATCCTGGCTCGTCTACATGGAAACGGCAACTACCAGGACCCAGTTGTTGTTAAAGAGCTTGAAGAGATCAATAACGCTATAGAGTATGAGAGGACCAATGACGGAGGCTGGATGGACCTTATCAACACCAGTGCGTATAGCTTTGTGGATGCTTCGTGTCCAACATACTGACCAATCCTCACAGGACCCAATTTGAAGCGATTCAGCATCGCTGTTTTAACCAACATCTTCTTCCAAATTCTTGGTGGCAACATGATCCTGTAAGTATCTGAATCGACTCCTCGCCAACCTCTGGCTCACGCCTCGATAGATACTTTTCCTCCTCCATTATCCGAACACTCGGCATTACTGATAGAAGGGACATTCTTCTGATCAACATGGGCCTGCTTCTATGGAAAGCATTTGCCAGCATCGGCGGTGTTTTCATCATCGATAGAGTCGGTCGACGAAAGCCATTCAGTAATCAACCCATTCTCCCTCGCCCAATAGACTGAAGCTAATGCTTGATTTAGTTGCCGGCACCGCTGCTACTATCATTTTGTTTGCTTTGCTTGCTGTCTTTACGCACGTGACTGAGGTCAAGGCCGACGATAAGGGATACGCCATCGCCGCTCTCATCGTGGTAGCTCTGTTCCTGTTCGCAGTATCTACTAGCTGGTATGCTTCCCAGCCCTTCAACCGAATAAGACCCTTTCTAACCGAGTAATAGGATGATCATGTCTTACACGTATCCTCCTGAAGTCCTGCGATACTCACAGCGTGCCAAGGGAGTCGTCGTCGCCCAGTCCATCGGCTACGCGTTCAGCTTCTTGAACCTCTACACGGCCCCGCTTGCGATCGAAAAGATATCTTGGAAATACTACGTCCTCAACGGCAGCTGGAATGTCATCATTCTATTTGTTGTTTGGTGGCTGTTTGTTGAAACCAAGGGCAAGACCCTAGAGGAGATTGATGAGATCTTCGAAGGAATGGTCCAGACCGGCGTCGGCGTTGGAAGCCGCGAACAGTACGACATGATAGACGGGGATAGCATCAAGAAGAAGACCTCACAAGCCTCTGCTTGAGTGCGAGGTGCCGCATCAAGACGGTGTGAACTTTTGTGATTGATCTGCTATAAAATGGTTCTTGGTTTTTGTTTTGTTCTACTGTCTCCTATCTAATAATGAAAATCAAACAGTCGCGGCAAATGCTGTGGCTACCAGTCTGCTGATGGTCCAAAGAGGCCAGACCCACAACAGAAAAGCTATAGTTTTCAGGGGATTCTCCGGTGAACAGTGTTGTATCCCCACTTCCATACAGCAGCATCGTCTCATTTGACAAGCTAGTGGAAGGGTACAGGTGAATACTCACATCAAAAGCTGATTCAGGGATTGGTAGCTGGAACCATGTCAGGGATCGGCCGTAAATGAGTAATGGTGCACTTTATTGTGAGAGCGAATGGGGCGAGGTTCTTTCTAAGCTTGAGAATTATCTACAAACACCACGTCTTATAGGCCCGGATCACCACCATCCGGTGCGATGAAGCTGAGATTTGGATCCACTACTGTTGAGAGTAAATGGGGGTCATCCCATAATAGCCAACGCCGCCATTCGTCCTCGTCCATGCCTTCATCCGGAAATTTTGGGCCTTGTTCTTGGTGCCGTCTGGGTGAGCCAGCATAACTGTCATCTGGCTCTCTTAGGTCTAGATTCTCTGCAATTGGTGGTACAACGTCCTCTGCCATGGAATTCGAACGAGTGTTGGAGAATGTGGGTTTTGGCATTCCTTTCAGCGGTGCCATGTTTATCGAGTCCTCCAACTCAGGATAGTCGTACCTCGACTTCCTCACCATGTCGCCATTCCCCGATGTGGCGCGATGAAAGAGACTCCCGGCCGTATCTGCCACTTCCACCCACTCGTGGGCAATCTTCCAGACTCGCCCGATTTCTCGAAGATCGTTCATGCTTTCTGTTGCCTGCGCCTCCGCCTGGTTTACCTGATCGCGGGAGAAGCTCATGAAGAATGGGAATGATGCGGCGTAGAGGTTCGTCAAAACCGACGTGAATGCGCACAACGCAGAAAATGGTGTTTGAAGAGGAACCCCGAAGTGACGCAGGTCCCTGAGAATATTGGATATCTGAGTTGAGCAGTAAAATAGCTCAGTTACGTTGTCCTCCCAGAATGCCTTCGGTCCTGTGGCTTCTAGCAGCGGTGCTTCGATAGGGCCTTTGGGCTTGCTTTCTCCAACAGGGAAGAATGGAATATATTCACGGAGCAAGAATACCATGCTCTTTTATCTTAGCCGCGAAACCCCACAGCATATTTTGAAAGAATGAACATACCTCACGTAGTAAATGAGATTAATGTGACCGAACTTCTCCGCTTGTTTGACGTGGGCATGGGACGCCACCTTCGATTCTGGGTACTTCAATCTTGCACTCTGAGAGTTTCTCCATTTCTGTATATCCTGCTTCATAATATTCCAAGACGAGGATATTTCCCAAGGGCATTCGCTCGGTTTGGCCATCCCAGGTTGTCTTCTTCCTCCTTCTGCCGTCCAGGAATGGATATTGGACCAGTAATGGAGGCCCTGTACGAGAATCAAAAAGCCGTTGTCAGGCCCAAAGTCTGATGCGGTAGAAACCATTATTTCACTCGGTATGCAAGTTGCCGTATTCCTATCCGTGAAAATAAAGTCGTCGTCATTAGATGGTAGAGGCAGGTCCATGCTGTGTAGATTAAACATGGCTGGACGTCGCTTACCACAGCTTAGCAGTTTGTCAATCGCAAAGCATGACCACAAAGTTCTCTTTTCCATCTCCGAGAGGGTCTTGATGCCGATTGATGAGAGCTTGGGGCTTAGCAGACCCTGCGCCATCCTCGAGGCAATGCCAGCATGCATCCAGGCGTTGAATCCGTCGCCATCGCCCCAGTCGCACAAGGTGAGAATTAAATATGTTTGAATGATGTACAGGTTTGGCGGACTAGCAAGACGTTTGTGCAGCTCACTTAATACGAGGGATTTATGGCACGTGTCGGGAGTGTTGTCTAAGCATTTGGCGTAGCGGTTCGAGACAGCTGAAAGCGCCAGCAGCCGAAGCATGGCTGAGTCACTGAGAGTCGCTGCATCGTAGTCGAGGTCTGTGGGGTGGAGGAAACCAAGTTCAGGAAATTGAGCCTGCGAGATGGTGAGAGCCCGGATAAAATGCGACCGTGGCACTTGGGCAAAGGCCGTTTTCATATCATTCTCTGCGACAGTTATCGTAGAGGCTCCGGGCGCCTCGGATTCCGCAGTGCGGGTTTGTCGCCTTCTCTTGGATGCCCGCGAGCGCGGCTTTGGAGACCGGGGGCTGACCTCTGGGCCAGTCAGGACGCACGTATTCACGTGGCCACTTTTTTCGCATCCCGCGCAAGGCGGTTGACCGCGGTGCTTGCATTTGACCTTGGACCTCCTTGCTCATGGTCACGTTAGTCGAAGTTCTGAGACAGCGAGAGACAACCCCACCTGCACCTAAGCACTCTCAGTTAATATCGACGTGCGCTCCTGGGGGGAGTGTGCCTCACCGGTTACAAGCGATTACAGCCCTCATTGTCCAATCCGCAGCTCCTGTGTCTGTGTTACGGGCCCTTGACCGTCACGTTCCAATGTGCCACAACTCAAAATCGCGTTTGGTCCGCTCCCATTCGGAAAGTCGGAAATCGGATGGTTCCGAATTCCTGGACCCACATGGCCTGGGCTGGAGTGAACACAACATCATTTACCCTACATCAGATTTATCGAACGATGTACTTGGCAATGTGCGATTTACAACTTCGAGTCTTTAATTTTACGCATTGTTGTATAAATCTTTTCTTATTAAAAAAAAAGACCTCTCGGGGTTTGTCTTAGGAGATGTCTTGCATAAGCTCAAAATCAAAATAGAAAACATTCGGATCGGCCTCGGGGTGGATGACTGTTGAGTATCATAGTTCCATCTCGAGGTCCAAAAGGAGAAGTTATTAAACGGACAAATTGGCTTTTGTTCTTTTGTATGATACTTGATTTCCTTTATCATTAAAAAAATGTCATCTGCCTTCATCAATATCGGAGAGGATATGAAGAATGCTGTTTAGAAATGGTCTCGCATTGCATCGTGAAGGATGTTTAGTGGATAAGCAAAGATCACGAGTCTCTCGAATTTGCAAATGGGGGTGGGCGATTTAACTACATGAATGACGACCTCGTAATCCTACTCTCAGGCCGATCTGATGTAGTCTTAGGATGCTACGCGGCAAAGCCCCACCATTTCATGTCCTCGTTGCCTTGAGTAAAGACGGGATGACCAACTCCTTCGGCCCAGATACCTTCCAGTTTGCTACCCAGAACATATTTCGTCCAGCCACTAACAGGTGTATTTGCGAGAACCTGGTCAGGCGTAGTATCATAACCCAATACTGTAGCCCAAGCCGCAAGTGTTGTATTGAAAGAAGCGGATCCGATGATCGTATCCTGAGATCCCAGGTATAGCTGAATCTTGGGATAAGTGCCCGTGTATCCCGGGTACATATTTCGTATGTTTTGCGACGAACCCGCCGAATAGATGATAGCACCCTTAAAGACATCAGGATACGTCCCTGCGAGAGTGTTCTAGAGATCAGACAAATTAGAGATCGGAAGATATCCGCCAAAGTTTGGCACTGCTTACCGTCATAGTGCCGCCCGAAGAAAGTCCAGATACAAACACTTTGTTTCTGTCGGCGTTGTATGTGCTGATAGCATATTTAGCCATGTTGGCGATAGACTGACTGGCACCACCTCCCTCATGCACAAGAGATTTGCTTGACGTGGCATCCCAAGCTCCCTGCGGGGACTCGGGAAAAACAGCGACAAAGCCATATTGTTCAGCCAGTGCTGCGTAAGGTGTTGATTCAAACTGTTGCTGGGCATTGCCCGAAGCGCCGTGGAGCGAAACTACGACGCCTGGAGAGGGGGAAATGGCATCAGGAACGTAAATATACATTCTAATCCCAGCGGGGTTACCACCAAAGTTAGTGACTTGTGCCAGCGTGGCACGCTTAGTAACTGTAGCCGCATGGCATAAACCATAGAGCAGGGCAGCTGGAAACAGATGTTTGAGTTGCATTTTAACTAGTCAGATTCTGTAAGCCGGGAGAAAAATAGACAAGAAGTTTTTTTGAGAGAGTCGGGTTGCGAGTGAAACTCCGCAGTAGCCAGGGATCCGGTGGTGATGATGGTAATTCCCTAGCATGCTTCCAATTGGGTATTATATATTCCATTATTTCTCACCACGACTCGGGTTTAAAAGACACGCTAACTGGGAAAAGACTTTCCGATATTCTTATGCTGGATGGAGAAGCTCAATAGCAGTATCCATCAATTTGACCGCAGGGTCCGAGGTCATGCGTCTGGACAATATTAAAGCAGTGGCATGTGACATACGTCTGAAGGGCGGGGAACAAGACTCTTGAAGAAAGAATTATCATCTGAGCGAACATGAATTCAGATATCGTACGAACTGCCTAGCACATGCAAAAAATGGATCATGTTCTAAATTTGCAGAGCACCCTCATCATGTGGTAACCGAGCTGCTGCAATTTCCAAAGCCCTGGTCAGTTGACGACCCTTTCACTAGAACCAAGCTACATCGCCCAAGCCGGAGACCGACAGCACACCATAAGCTGTCTGAACTGCAGATTACAATCGGGTTGCCCCCAAACGAAATGGTTTCTTTCAAACATGGCGTAGAGCTCGCTTAGAAGCTCGGCAGCATGCCTTAAAGGGAACATCCGATCCGATGGATATACCCAATATGGAATATGGACTAAAGCCGAGACCACCTCCCCCATCTTTTGTGAGGGCGGCAGCTCATCCTAGATAGGTTAGATCCGATCGGATTAACCATACTCAACAGGCCCAGTACAGCACCCCTTACGGTTTATTTGACAGGGGGGGTATAATGGATCGGTGTGCCCAAGGTAAGAGTGAACAGCAAATCGACCTATCGAGGCTAGCTCGATATCTAGGTCCATCTCCCTACTTGATACATGCGGGTAATAGCATTTCTTTTTAGTAGTTTCATATCTTCCTCCTGCTTTGGCCAAATCCAATGGCATTTACAGTTTCAGTGACAATATCATCCTCAATACATTGTATAGCTGTACTATTCTCATATATTCTCACCTTTCTCTCTGCACGCTTTCTAGGTTGACAAAAGTTCAATATCCACATTCAACTAAAGCTTGATATGGCTATAACAGTGACCACTCCATGCTGGTCATATGATGCAATATCTATCAACGGAGACTACAAATGATACCTAAAAGACTTGTTCTCTCTGTCTGTGAGATCTTCCAATCCGTGAGTAAGCTCCGGACTCCCATAAAGATCATCACGCTTCTTGTTTTCTTTGGCAAGGACGACACGTAACAGAATGCCAACGATAACACAAGCTGCGAAACATATCATGATTCCAGTAAAGCTTTGATCATATCGAGGCGCGAACTTTCTGTAAAAGAGTCAATAACCATTCGTACAAGGAGTCCCCAACGGGTACACTTACGCATCAAACATGAGAGGGCCGACAATGTTCCCAAGTGAGTAGCCAATAAATGTGCCGGCGGCATAGACAGACTTTTTCGTGTGTCCCGCGACATTGGAAGTACCCAAGCCAATGCACTGTACCCATGCGGATGAAAAGAAATTGATTAGGTAGAAGCCAATAATTCGTCCTGCTCTAGCGGAATCAGGGAGCTGCCAAATCAAGGCACAGCCCAGGATGACAGGTCCACACGACCCAACTATGACGTAGAGTCGAGAGTTAGGAACCTTCCTGCCGATATAGCCTGAACCAAGAACGCAAATAAACGCCAGGGCGCCGATAGGGAGGTTTAGAAGAAGAGACGTGAAAACATCAAACCCCATATCTTTGAAAACAATGGTTCCGAATGTTGTCACCGCACCAGAGCCGGTGCAGGAGACAATTGACAGAATAATGATTCCCCAGAGCTGATAATCACCCATGGCTTCCCGAAACTGATATGGCTTGAAGTCCCGGTTCTCCGCGCCAGCATTATTTCCGCGGACTCTCTCCATCAAAAGACGGCGTTCGGCCTCTGTAAATCCTTTTGCATGTTGTGGGCTATCAGGGAAAAGCCACCAGAGAGCGATGCCCCAGAACAAGGTAGCAAGCCCAGCGATGATATACATCCACTGCCAAGAGTTCAAAGCACCACCCTTGACATGACCAAGCCCGTAGTTGATCAAGGGCGATATGAGTAAGGACCCACCACTGCATGAATACCACCAACTGGATCTCGAAACTTGCTCTGAGTGAGTATACCAAAGACCAACGACCAGCATGAAGATGGGTGAGACTCCTGCCTCGATAAGCCCGAGGAAGAAGCGATTCACCAAAAGTCCGGGGTATGTCTTGCAGGCCGGGGTACAGAGGATTACAAAGGACCAAGCAATACAGATGGTCGTGCAGACTATTCGACTCGGGAAACGCTGTGCAAGGAACGAAATAGGATAGGTTCCACAAACGTAGCCAAAGTAGAAGATGAGTGAAACCCAGGAGTACTTGAGGCCATCATTGATGTTCAAATCATCTCGAAGCCCAAAAATGGCTGCCTGACTAAGGATTGCTTTGTCGTAGTATTGCAGTGCATAGGTGAAACAAAGCTTCCATTGTTAGCCTTAAGCCGCGAACCTTGGAAAAAAGCGAATCCATCTTACCACAGGCATAAGTTTCCAGTCAATCTTTCGAAGCAATTTTTTGTTGGTCTCTTCATCAAGGTCGAGGATTTCTCCCTCGCGAGGCGAAGTCGAAATCTCCTCCAAACACATCCCAGCAGGCTTCCCACCAATGCTGGCGTCCGAGTTCGCCTCCCACTTCTGAGGTGTGGCCATCTCGAGAGTTGAGAGAAATTCAAGTGAGAGAGAATGTCTGATCTGGGTATGAATTGCAGAAAAGGAATATTTCAGTGATCTGAGACTAGGAAATAACCCGTGTAAAGATAGCTCGCGGCCCTCTGCTATTTAAATATCGCACTTTTTTAGTTATCTCCAGATTTTTACCCCGGATTTCTCAAAGGTGGTGTCAACATCAATGAACCCCAGCCCCCAAATGCAGGGTACCCCGCAAATACTGCCCAACCCACATCCGATGAGACGATGAATGAAGAAAATAAAACCAATTATGAAATCCTTACTGTCAAAATCCGAAATTATCCGAGGGTCCCACTTATATCCGATCCGACGGATAGTCCCATTACGGAGCAGCCGAGATTGGATCTACAGAAGTACTCCCGCCAGCATCTCGACTGTCATAACAATATTGGCATTTTTTCAGTAATTTTAAGTGCGTACTACTACTGCTGCTAAAATCTAGACAGCCATCGCGCTTTTCTCATGCACTCTTCCAGAATGAATATTTCGAAATTGAGAGGTGCCCGGGCTTTCCTCCGGCAGCGTTTCATCAACAAGTCGAGAAGTTATGCTTCAAGCCATCAGACTCCGCCAAATTCCTCTCTTCTCTTTTCCATCTCGCGATGCATTGACCAAAAGCGACCCATAGGTTATCTGGTGATTGGGCTTGCAGCAGGGGCCTTGGCATTTGGATCCGATGTAACATTTACCTTTCTCGAACAACCCGTTATAATCTCTTCTGCAAGATGGAAGGAAGTACCTAGTTCGCGTGGCATAACCCAGACGCGGTATGCTGACATGCCAACAATGATGAAAGTAAGCTGAACCAGACTGAATGGGCGGATAAACTACTAACCAACTAGGCTGTCGATGAGATTCGTCAGTTATTAGATGAAGATGCCGTCAGCGTAGATTCAGATGATTTGGAGGAACATGGCTATTCGGAATGGTCCACTTCAAACACTGATATGCGACCAGTCGCCATTGTTCGACCCCAGACGACCGAACAGGTTGCAGGCATCGCACGCATTTGCACAAAGTACAGAGTGCCAATGGTTCCGTATGGCGCCGGATCTAGCGTTGAGGGTAACTTCAGTTCTCCTCATTCTGGAATATGTCTGGACCTCTCAGACATGAATAAAATCGTCGCTTTTCATCCGGAGGACATGGATATTGTGGTACAAGCCGGTGTCAACTGGACAAATATGAACGAGGAAATCAAGCATACAGGTCTGTTTCTGCCATTGGATCCCAGCCCTACGGCTCTTATCGGTGGAATGATTGCGACAAACTGCAGTGGCACGAATGCGATGAGATATGGAACAATGAAGGATTATGTTGTCAACCTGACTGTGGTACTGTCGGACGGATCTGTGATCAAAACCCGTCATCGCCCCAGGAAAACGTCGGCAGGTTATAATCTTACAGCTCTCTTCACTGGATCCGAAGGTACACTGGGCATCATTACTGAGGCAACTCTGAAGCTTGCCATTATCCCAGAAAGCTTTTCAGTGGCAACGGTTACTTTCCCCACTGTCAATCAGGCGGCCGATGTGGCTTTCAAGATGATGCGCAGGGGCGTGCCACTCGCTGCATTGGAACTCATGGATGAAGTTCAGATGATGGTGATCAACAAAAGTGGAGGAGCGGGAGGGAGAGAATGGGATGAACTCCCTACCTTGTTTCTGAAGTAAGCAAATACATCCAACCACAGAACCTATGTTAGCGGATTGTATGCTGAATGATTTATAGGTTCTCGGGGTCTCAGAATGCGGTAAATGATAGCGTCCAGCTGGCAGAGGATATCGCCAAATCCAACAATTGCCTCGCTTTTGAGTTTGCTACAACGGAGGAGAAAATGCAATCCCTTTGGTCTGCAAGAAAACAAGCACTGTGGGCATCCCTTGCAGTTCGACCGGAGGGTACCCAGATCTGGTCTACAGATGTAGCAGTCCCTCTGTCCCAGATGGCAAAGTTGATCGGTAAGCACCAAGGCCCTTTTAATACAATGTTAGCCGACTCAGCGACGCAGAAACCTCCAAAGACAAGGCTAGTCAACTAGGCCTCTTCACAAGTGTACTTGGACACGTTGGCGATGGTAACTTCCATCAAATTATCATGTACAACCCAGACGACAAAGAACAGCAAAACGCTGTCTCGGATTGTGTCGACGAAATGATGGTAAGAGCATTAGATATGGAGGGGACAGTATCGGGAGAACATGGAATTGGACTAGGAAAGAAGGTTTGTCATTTCTTACTCGACTATGGACACGAAATAACAATCGTCAGCTTTGTCTCCAGAAAGAACTTGGCCCAGCAACCATCGGCCTTATGAAAGCCATCAAACAGACTTTGGATCCCCTGTAAGTGCCGCTGTGTACTTGGCTCCTCGCTCCTGCTGAACTCTTTATTTAGGTGGCTTCTAAATCCGGGAAAGATTTTTGACCAATGATGAGTTTTACCGCTAAAAAAAAAGACACGGACTAAATTAGAATCACATTCACATATGAGAATGTTGTGTCTTTCGAATTGGCTATTATTATTAAACTAAAAACTTGAACTCATATGGCTGTTTTTATTGGTGAAATGTGCCAGTTGGTTGGAAATCTAAGCAATCCACAACATTGGCGTAATTGTAATGACAAAAAGATTGAATAAGCAAACCGTGCTGGGATCATCCTGCAATGACTAGAAGTCTCCCAATACTTGATGAAGACAACCAAGCATCAGACTGAAGTATTGGCCTATGATCAGAGTGCTTAATCTATGACCATTAAAAGTCCTGATACCTGTCACTTCCATTTTTTACTTGTCAGCTAGTACCCAGCCATATTCTCCCCTTCCTATTGGTGGAGACTTGAACAACATCACCTGAGGCAGAGCGGAGGCAAGAACCCGATGTGATGGAGCTGAGTACGCCGATTGATAGAAATAGTATGCGACAAAGACAGAACAAGGGCTTGAGGGGCCGAGACTAGGCGATGTTCAGTGTTGGCCAAGCCTAATCTGGACTTGGGGTGTCAGAAGATCCACTTGCCAAGACCCCCAAGACTACTCCCTCGGCTAGCCATAAGCGAGATATCCGAAGGGAAGATGGAGCCGACGTTCTCAACCGACGGGTTGATTTCAACATAATTCGGCAACTAGAAAGTGGGCCGTAGGAATGCGTTCATTTTCGGATACGTGTGTTATCACCATTCCCAGCGGGCGGGTTCACTAGGTTCTAACATGGCCGATGATGCTGACGATGCCGGCTCGCAACCTTTGCAGCTTGGCTTTCTCCCCATCAATCAGGCACACTCGCCGCGTGGAGACAAACCCCGCCGGGCGTATTTATCTTGCGAACGATGCCGTAAGCGCAAGACTCGTTGTGAGACATCGGCAGGCCAAAGCAAAACGTGCAAACGATGTTCCGATGACAAACAAACCTGCGAGTTCCGGCCATCGCGGAGCACCAAGAGAAAAGTGTCTTCTGCATCCTCGAATGCCGAACCGCATAGACTTCAAAGGCTTCGCAGAGGGGAATACATGGCACAGACTTCCACTCCATCTGCTAGTCAGAATGGCTCCCCTCCCCTGGCAAATGAACAAGGGTGGACAGGTGATACTGTCAATGCTCAAGACCTTGAACATGCCCGTACCGCATCTGCGTTGAATACGCGATCGCGACTTGTGGCTACTCATCTTCAAAACGCCTCAGATGCCCTGGACCTGCTCACTGTTGCTGCAACCAACAACCAGGCCTACAACGACACGTTATCTACACCTGGGCGTGATGCCCAGACTTCTTCAGCCATATCGGCAAGCGTCTTGGATCCACCCAGGGACACACGCAGAATATGGAACAACTTTATCCTTATTAGAAAGGGAATCGTATCGCAGCAAGAGGTTATTGAGTACCTGGATTTCTTCTTCGAGGTCCTGTGGCCTTCAAAGCCGGTTGTGCCAGCTTATTATTGCGACAAGGAAAATTACGTTCGGCTCGCTCATGAAGAACCTCTTCTCCTGATTTGTCTCGTCACTTTATCGTCAAGATATCACCCGCTTGAGGGCTCACACGGCGAGATTAGGTCAGAGCGAATACACTGGCAGGCATGGAGGCTGCTTCAGAGATTTCTGCAGTCTGTCATGTGGGGGGCAACCATGACACGCTCTCTCGGGGCAATATCTTCGATGCTGCTTCTCATAGACTGGCATGGAAAGGCCATTAATAACACCATGGATTTTACGGAAGGAGATGGCGAGTCTATCAACCTTATTGATGATCCAATGCCGGGCTTCCAAAGTCTTGTTGAGGAGCCAGCTTCACTCAGTGTGCAACAGCGGTATGGAACAACAAGCCTGATGGAAAGGTTGAACATTGTATCTCCAGCTTACCGCAGTAACAAGATGTCATGGTAAGCAAACTTACTCTTTTTCTTTCAGACCGTTTTACATATTTGCGCACTATTAACAGCAATACAGGATGCTTCTTTCTAATGCAATTGCCTTAGCGCATGAAGGTTGCTGCTTTAAAAATGAATTTCTTGGTCCTTCAGCCATGCCTTCGAGTTCTGACGCTATCAAGCAAGAATGGAACCGCATCATATGTGTCTTCATCTACCTTACAGATGAAAGTCTTGCGACACGTCTTGGTCTAGAGCCCATGTTGCCGGAAAGCTCTAGGCAAATTGTCAAGGACCACCTTTCAACAACTTTTGCACACTCCTTGCCGCAG
This sequence comes from Calonectria hawksworthii, assembly GCA_020975415.1. Classification (NCBI taxonomy): domain Eukaryota; kingdom Fungi; phylum Ascomycota; class Sordariomycetes; order Hypocreales; family Nectriaceae; genus Calonectria; species Calonectria hawksworthii. The sequence goes on along the minus strand of JAHXZK010000005.1, from coordinate 2,500,318 downwards.
AGCACCCTTTTAGAGGCCTACTTCGAACTATCTATAGAAGCTCGTAAGGGAAGAGACTTTCTTCATTCCCTGAAGAAACCGGGCGCTTCACTTTCAAATCTAGATCTGATTCCTCACTTGCAGCATTTAAAGCGGACTTTGGGTCGCTGGGAACGGCAGTATTATCACCGAGATGGTAAGCTCGACAATAGTCCATTTGAGTCAGACGCATGCTCACATCTATCAGGCACGAATACGCTGTTGAGTGTATGCTTAGATATTGAGTTTCACTACATCACCATGTATTGTCTCGCACCCGCGGCGCAGGCGTTGCAATCGAGTGCGGAGACAGCAACAAGCGAGATGCTTGAAGCGTTGTCGAATTTCGCCGGCCAAGCAGCTGAAGCGAGCTATGCGCTCTTGTCTGTCGTCGTCAATGTTCCGGAACCTGAAAGACTAATCAAGTACTTGCCTGTCCGCTGTTGGCTCTTCATCGTTGCAGCATGTCTCCACTTACTCAAGGTAGGTGTCATGATACCGAGACCCAAGACGCACATGTCGAAATCTGACACTCTGTTAAACGCAAGGCAACTTTGATGAAGACGCACAATGCCTCGGAGGGAAATTCAAACATTCGTCTTCTTCGCTCCATTACAGAGGTAATTCGTCGTAATTCTCCGGATGATGCACACATGGCAGTAAGGTTTTCAAAGTTCGTTGGTATCCTAGTACAGGCCGCGCTACCAACAACATCGAGTATTGCTCCTACATCGGAATTTGAAGAGTCGAGGGAGCAAGCAAACGACCACCTACAAGGTTTAGATGGTTTAGGATCACTCTCTGACACTTACACGCTTGGCGACATGGAACTCGGAGTCTGGGATATCCCTTTACATCTTGAGGTGGTGTCCGATCCGTTCATGTGGTGGGAGTCAATATCAGGTCGAAACACATCAAATCGTTTTCATTGATGTCTTTAATGAGGTTCGGATCTCCGCTATTTGAATATAAGAATTCCCCACCCCTCTTACATGATATTTTACCCAATAGATAATATGCTGCTCGGTTTTGATTTCTAAGAATCTACTTCACTCTCGGATCTTTCTTCCACATTCAGGTGGGCATAGCTTTCCACAAGATTTCCCAAGATGTAGGAATCTATATCTTCCTTCTTCTTGACAACACTAACCGGCCAATGGCTTCGCACAGTCTGCGCCATTGACTTGCCTTCCGCTTCGTCGGCTTCAATGTCCACAGTGTCCCTCAGGAGAGCAACCTCTTGGGGTCGCATTTGCCCTTGGACGACGCGGAATAGCGCCCTAGCCAAATAATGATTACGACGCTGATTATACAAGCCCTGCGCAACAAGAAGAAGGGTCGATCTCAATGATTCCAGCTTGGATGCCGGCGTGTGCTCGTCGATGGCGTTGATGCATCCGGTGGCCGCAAGCATGAGTGGGACGACTATGAAGAGATCCATGGCCTCGAATCCGTGACGGAGGTAGTAGAGGCGGACCAGTGTTTGCAGAGCTTTATTGGAATTGGCAACGATTTTCTGTGGCGGTGGCCCTTCTGGAACCTTCACATCCAGCAAAGGTTCGTAAATGCTGAGCAACAGGTGATGATAGTAGATGCTGTAATTATGGAACATCAGAAATAGGAAACCAATAAAGGGAGTAGACGGAGAGGTCCCTGAGCTCTGCAAATGTCAAGAATCGTTGGGTGATGGAGACTTACTGCAGTTGCAGGTGTCCAGGAAGCACAATTGACTGAGGTTGAAGAGGGCTTGGCAGGTTAATATACCAGTTTTCCAGTTGAATGCGAAGATGATTGGCCTTATCAGGAGACATGCCGGCATCAGAAAAGGCTGCCTCGCAAAACTCATTCATAATCATACGAAAGAGGGATCTTGATTTGAAGACATGGCCAAAGTAAGAGGGTGAAAGCGCATGGTTTAATGGATACTTGACCCAAATTTCCCCATACCACTGCGGTTTTACTGATGGGTCAGGTAAGATCAAATTTGGAGGTTTTTTTACAAGCGGAGGATGGATGAATGAGAAAGCAACGAGTCTGAGACAGTGAGAAAACAAAGAAAAACCAGATGCTCAATATAATTAAGGCACTTACGTTTCCCAATTATACAAGGCCCATGCGGTATACGCCCTACCTTTCTGTGCTCGGTCGCTCTCATTCTGTATAGTGCTGTCGAAAAGACGCAGTTTGTGAGCCAAGGCCACGCCTTGAATTCGGTACGGTTGCCCAAGCTCGTCCAGGCCGCAGAGATTGTGGAAGACGCTGAACAGGATCCCAGCTTGGACGGTGGTGATGTGAGGCTCTGCGGCCTCCAACTCCCACAGGCGCTTTGCCTCAGCAAGAAAGCTGTATCCAAGGTTGTGCGGATTCCAGTACTCGGCACGGTTCGAGAAGCGCGGATGGCATATCTAAGGCTAGATTAGACGGGGCTGAGGGAAAGGAATTCGGAGTATAGTACGCAAGCATAGGCAAGAACAATGTTGACGAGCAGAGATGAACAAAAGTCTTTTCGCTTTGCAGCCATATCTTCCAGAAAGTAATCCTTTTGGAATGCGGCGCAGAACTGGTATTCACAGCGGAAGAACACTTCTAAAAGATCTCTCATGAGCACATCATCACTACACACGGCAGTCCAGACGGATATTTTGACTGTGGTAAGACGAGGCTCCATAACGCGCGCCGCATGGAATGGCTTCAAGTAGAGGCTCTGATGCTCGTTTGAACTATGGTTATCCCCAAGGCGGGACATGACGTGATGAGACAGTTGGGCATGCTGATGCTCAGGATAGAGCGACGTCGCCTCAAAGAGCAAGGTATTTGTGTAAGGGTTGTCGAGCATCAATTCCTGGGGCATTTCCGATAGATAGGGAAACTGGTAACGGAATCGTGTCTCTGGCGAAAGCGACATTTGGAGCAAGAGATCACCAGCCTTGACATGATTCACTATTGTGGCGATGTCAGTCCCGGACCGGATGCTCCGCAGAATCTCGTGAGCTTCTTGCTCCGGGCGGTTCTTCAAGAGTTCTAGCATGTCCTCTTGAGCCAGGACTCGTTCTTGCAGATCATGGTACTTGCGCTGAAGCGCGCGCGTCCCGGTGTCGCCCTGGTGCTGAGGGTAATGGCACGGGATGCGGCGCTTGACGCAGCGATGGCACGTCGGGCGCTCCCCGGAACACTGCCAGGCAGGTTAGTGCATTAAGGATTCAGGGCTTCGCTGAGAGTTATGGGGCGCAATACCCTGCTCTTGCGATCGCGGCATGCCTTGCAGGCCACTACGACGCGATGGATCTTCTCAAGCCTGGTATTGACGGGCGGGGGCCTTTGCAGGCCTGGCCCCGGCACCAGACGGCGCGGTTGGTGCGGGGCATCGCTGTCCGCGGGCCGTTTCGACATGTGATGCTTCTCAGCCAAATAGCTGCTGGCGCTGGCGGGCCTTTGGTTGTTGGGGTCAGTGTCAAGTGAAGCTTGGTGGCCTCGCTTTATTTTCGCTCTGTAGTGGGGTTACTGGCCCGTTTCGTCATACTGAGATCATGAGGCGCGCAGTCGCGAACCCAGCCAACGCGATCCACGTTGCCCGAACTTGGGCCGCGAGCGGGGTCTTGTCACACAAAGGCACTATCGTAGTCCGCCAGCTTCCGGCTAAGGCGGACCAAATCCACAGGCCAACTGGTGGCTGTCAGAGCTGTGTTCGGTGGCGCTACCACCAGTGGATTCGGCCGTTAGTGAAGCTTCACCAACTCCCAACTCCATCCTTGAGCATGAAAATAATTCACACGGTAAAACCACAATGACACTTAGCTATTGAATTCAGCATTCAGATGGGCCAAGGCCATATGTTTCGACAAGGAATCTGAGGGCTCGCGACGGCGTAAACCCAGCCGCGCGGGTGGGCGATAATTTGAAGAGCCCCGCAGCAGGCCTTTCGGCTTCGGCATGGATGACGGATTCTTCATCAAATCTGGTCTGTTCAAACGGTATGACGCGTCGCGCCTGGAGTTTTACGCACAATATATTTTCTTATTCGTGATTTTTATTGAACCTAGTCCAATGTCGGGTAGTCTAGGGAACGAGCTAGTGTAACTGAGTGGACATACGCACCCTAGAATCAGTACTGATCAACAACTGTAGGTTGGTAAAACAGAGCTGCGGCCGATTTTAATAGCTTGAAGTAGCTTGCTTTTTTTTTTAAAAAAAAAAGCAACAATTGAGAAAACTTATATGTGCAACGTTCAAAACTATGTAATGCCGAAAAATCGATGGACTTGCATCTGGGGAAAGCCCCGCAAAATATAATAAATCTCCTTTTCTATCAATATCGACACAAATGGTTTTTTTAATTCACCAAATTGGCTATCCTTAACATGATTTAAAATTGCAAATGCCCCTTCCAGACGGATCATCTCATTATGTGGTCAGTATATGGGAATAACCACAGCAAAGATATGCCCTGCTCGTAGGAGAATTGCTTTTCTTGCTGAGACTCGTGAAAGCTATAATTGGCTAGCCATGGAAAAACACTACGCCGGGCACGTTGCGCTAATTTGTTGGGCTCTTTTGATACATGTAGATCATTTGGGTTCTTCACCAGTCAGCTGACTAGTCAGCTGACCCCCTAGCTGTGTAAGTGGCTGACTAGGCGAGATAAATAGGGGTCAATGTGACAGACTTAGCTCCATGAGATCACATCTTCATCTTCCTTTTTTTCTGGCCCAATTCTGCTCTACCTAGCATACCTAGATTAGCCCAATTAGCTATGCCTTTTCGATAGCTAAACTAGAGTCGGTTTTCCCCGTCAAACTACCATGAAGCATTGGCCCATTCCATCCCCCACACTTAGTTTTGCTAGTGCAAGAACGGCGATTTCGCATTCAAAGTTTCGAACTAACCCAGAGCAGAATCATCAATCCGTCGCTCAAGGTCCAGCTCCAGCTAATTTGGCGATCTTGAGTCATCATACCAGAGCCGTGACTTCGTTTGTTTCACTTCCCCGCAATCTAACGAGAAGAATTGTGCAAACCACTCCGCGTCGCCCTGCATCTGCCGCCGCCCTCTGATCTCCATAACCGTAATGCCCCGCCACACCTGATTTCATGCCTGGAGATTGGATGAGATGCGACTATGTCTCCTCACGCCCCCGGCCCTGGGGCTGTCATGGTATGACTCTGAACCCTGCGCGCCTGCTTGGCTTACCATGGCAACGATAGGCAACAGAATGGACTGTCTTGGGCATAACTCTCCTCACCATCGCTGCTCGTTTAAACTTGAGGTTGAGGATACAAAGGCGGAGATTATTGCTGAATGACTTGTTCATCTGCGGAGCTTTCATGTCGGCGGCTGCGAATGCGGCTTTTGATATCAAGTTCCACTGCATGGGCGTGTTGAGACCCAACGTCTTGACCACATTGGAAGGCTATCATGGTAGTTCCGAGGATGTACGACTAGCTAGGAAGGTAAGAAGGCCTAAGAGAGCTAAACGAGTTCTCAAGAGGAAAGCTAATACGTTCCCTTTTCTTAGCTGTTCTGGGTTTCCTTCTTTCCATATATGACCAGCTTCTACCTAGCGAAAGGGACCCTGCTTGAGGTATACCGGCAATCCATTCCGCATTTCATGGTGAAGCGAAGAAGATGTCTCTGGATTACCATCTTGTTTGTAATTTCCTCCTACATAACCACGATACTGTTGCAATCTTTTATCTGCCTGCCACTCAAAAGAAACTGGTATGATCTTGATGAAAAACCTTACTCATATGGTATTGGAACCCCCCTGGGCTGACAGGTACGGAACAGGGTAAATAATTATGGGGTTGGCTGTCCTATGAATGGCTTGGTGGTAGTATTTCAAGTTTCCTGGGCCTTGCATTTGTTTGGGGACATTTTAGGTATGTGCGGAGTTGCGCTGGCGGAAGGATTTGATGACTGACTTTTGCAGTCTTCATTCTCCCATGGCTCATTGTGTCAGACATGAAACTGCAGAAGACACTCAAGATCGGCGTTTACCTTACGTTTCTGCTTGGCATCATCGACATTGGGGTTTGCGTTTTTCGATTCGTCATGATTCAACGAACGGTGGCCGACCAATCCATGTCACTCACCTCGTTAGGTAAGTCATTTCATCAATCACAATCCATGCGATCAATCCTGACTTGAAAATCTTGCCGTAATAGAGTTGTATGGCAGCCTTGATTGCAACATTGCTGTCTTGGTTGCATCTTTACCGAGCCTCGGCCCTTATTTCAGGCGAAAGAGGAATACAGGCGAGACTTCAAATCCACACAGTTTGGCAGGAACAGTAAACTCAAGGTCAACATCGAAGCGCATGGAGAGGAGAGACCACTCGGAGGAAGAACTGTCAGCCATACGGCTGGTATCCAAAAATGATCAGAACCCGTCCAATGCATCATTGAATCATCTTGATCCACTATGAATAGAAAGACGGATATCTAGTTAGTAATATTAATCCAGTAAGGGTCATCTTTTTGGCATACAAAGGAATAGAGCAGAGTAAGGATCGATCTTGATTTTGAGGCGGGTTTTCATCCACCGGTCCACAGGAATGCGAATAATCGGCTGTGGATGGAAAAAGAAAAACCCCAAAGACACTGGCTGCCACTGGAGAGCTTAAAATTCAAAGTCTCCTAATAGAGATTCTTATTTAACATTACTCTCAAACCCCGATAGAAATCATGCTTACCAATTCTGCGGCAAATGCATAGGTTGACAAGCATTGCAAGAATGTGTCGCGCAAGGTTGGACACCGTCATATTCGGCTGCCCATCCGCCATACCCTACAGCTTATTCCGCATTGACACTTCCCACACAGCCAAGATCGCGCCACCTATTAGGTCAGGCTCGGTTGCAATGACAGCGTGCCCACTATTTTTAGCCTGTGTGAACAGGCCATTGAGAGGCGAAGTTGTTGCATTTGCAGCGGCGTTGGATTCGGCTGATGCCTGAGGCTCCAACAAAAGTGCGGAAACCAACAAAAGATGAACACGCGATGTGATCGGGATCCCGAAATTGGATTGGGTTTCCGACCAAAGGTTTGCCCTCAAAACCTGTGCAATTTCGTCTCTCACCCTTTTCGCATGATCTCACATCTTACATTCCACTCGTTCCCAACATGGCGGCCAAGCCAAGATACCGAATTGACATGATCGTGACGAGTTACACTGGCCATGATCAAGACGCGCGCTTCGGTGTTCGTCGAAACGGCAAAGTATTTTACATCAAGATCTCGCCGTCTTTCTTCACCAACTCACCAATCACTCTCAAGAAATATCTTTTGTACTTGGAGGTGCTTCAATCAGGCGAAGAGGTCCTTGGCGACATTTATGACACGGATGTCTATGAATGGGTCTTGGCCCCGTTCGAGCCACTGTTCATTGAGCTTGCACCTGCCCCCCCAAACGACCCAGAAAGCATCAAATTAACTCTCAAAGAATATCCTTTCCCACCCTTTTTCGTTTTTGAGTTGGATGTCATTGATGAAAAGCTGAGCCCACGCCGAGTCCAGGCAACACACTCACCTCAACAACCATCATACGTGTATTTCGACGACGAGTTCCTGGACGATATCGAGACTTGGACGGCCTTCTATGATCCAGCAAACATTATCTTGAGCTATGAAAATCCGGAGGATGCACTCTTCGAGCCACCTGAAAAGGTGCTCATAGAGAAGGGGCAGATCGAATGTTTTTATAAGCCTTGTACCTCTGGCGTTCAAACTAAACAAGAGCTCATGACATATAAAATGATTCATGCCGCGAATTTAGACTCCAAACTAAATCTGTGTCATCTATATGGAGCTATGATGGATGACAATGGCTTCATTCTTGGTCTGTTATTGACTCACGTCAACACTAACGTTCGTCCATCAATCGCTTCAAGGGTACATCCTGAGATCTTGCATGATCCGCCTTATGAGATCAGAAAACGGTGGATGGATCAAATTGATGCCGTTATTAAAGAGCTGCATAAGGCTGGAATAGTCTGGGGAGATGTAAAGGCGGCGAATGTTCTCATTGATCATGACAATAACGCATGGGTGGTTGATTTCGGTGGTGGATATACGCTTGGCTGGGTTGATAAGGATATGGCAGACACCTTGGAAGGAGATTTGGCAGGAATCGCCAAGTTGAGAAAGCTTTTGTTGCATTGAACCCTTTATAATTTGCGACTCTTTCAGCTAAATAGGCTTGATCTGAAGAACCAAAAAATCTTGAGGGACGCAAATGTGCCTTGCTGGAGATTGGGATGTCTTTGCACGGCCCGTATTCTACGAATTCGACGAGATGGGCGTCATCAAAAACAGAATCGAGGACATTTAACGTGGCTGTGGGCAGCAGGAAATGTCATTTATAGAGGGGGTACTCGCTCTCGATGATAGTGGTTGCCAACCGTGGGCGGTGCCAGTTTTGCATCTTTATTCGTCTACCAGGCATCGCAGCGTATTCAGTTTCTCGAGAATAGTGATATTATTATCCTGGTACGATATGAACTACACCAGATCAAATATTTCCCTTTCTAAGCCCTTCTGCTGAACCTCATCCATCATCCCCCCATGCATACAATCTTCTAAAAGACATTCGCCGACAAATTGAAGCCTGCGACCTGGTTGGTCTGTCGCGTCGCCATCAATCTTTCTAAGCAAGTATAAAACCGGCCCGCCGTATAGCACGCAAACAATATCGCCTGGTCTTGCATAGTGGGGACAGATCCCCCTACGCATGACACCAAAGACCTCAACCTGGAAAAAGCAAGGGCTTAAGCAAGGAAAGAAGTTGGGCTGTTGGAAAATGCCATAATAATGAGACATGTAATGTCGTGTCACAAAGCTTCTTCGTGTCCGATCAAACATTACTCCCTGAGCCAGGCTCTGGTCCTGGGCTAACGATGTTCTGTGGCAGGCTGGGTCAAAAATACGGATATAGGGCTCCATCAGTTCTCTCACTTGGACAGACTGATCAAAGAAGGGAAAAGGCCCTATTTCCAAAACCTTGCCTAAGCGATGTCCTGCCAATTGAAGTATTTCTGGGTGAGTTTGAGCCTGCGCCGAGGAAATCAGTCCAAGATCAGGCATGGTCGAACCGCTGGCATGATAAGATGAGTTTGGCGAGAGACCTAATGTAGATCCAAATGTATTCTCATTCCCAACGTGCCAAAGGCACCATGTTGGATAATCCAAGGAGCTTAGCTCTGGAGGTTGACCGGGATACATTTGCTGCCAACCACGGTATTTGAGCGTGTGGACCGCAGAAAGGATTCTCAGCGACTTGTTTTCGCAAATCCACCAGCGAACAAAATCGGAAAATACCTGAAGCACTGGCTTGCGATAGTTGGGTCGGATTGGTTCCGGCAGGTTGGCTACGTCGCTGGTTTCAGCTCCAAATTGGAGCAGGGCGAAGACTTTATCGCGCGGATCGGTAGCTTTCAGCCCGTGTGATTTGATGAGAACGTCAAGGATCCCCTCATCTCCCACCTTCTTGTGGGATTGCCTTTCATCAATAACCGTTCTCAGCACCCGAGAAAAAATAGGTGGAATGATGACATCGCCGGCAGAAATATGCGGCACCCTGCCATTTTCAACAAATCTCATGATCAGCTTCTCCATGCTGAAGTACCGGAGCACGACAGAGACAGCGCTCCATCGGACCTGGTCGAATCCGCAACAAACGAATGCAATCTTTGCATTCCAGATTTCCTGCAAGATCCAAGTTCGCTTGAACCAATCAAAGTCACATTGGCGCCACCGGCCGATGTAATCAATGCCGACGTCCACCACATCTCGAATGAGTTCTCCCTCAAGCTGGTCTATTTGTTCATCCGCCCATGTTGTTGCAGTTGAGTCATTTTGGAGGCGTTCGTGGATCATCTTGAGAGGAGCAAAAATTCTGCTCCTCTCCTCATTACTCGGCCCCAACCAAATCAACACTGAGTCAGCCTGGGCGTAGATCGAAGGCATAGAAGTGACTTGTTGAGTCTTCTCATCCACATCGCTCTGGTCAATGCATATAGCATCAGCCCATAGCCTGCGAGGTGGTCCGCATGCTGGTCTCATGTGTTTCAAAGCGCTGTACAAATTTCTGCCAATCGCAACATCCCAAGTCTTGATGCCTTTTTCATCCTGATTTGTTTCGCGTAACTGAATGGTTTCTGTGTCGTTGGATGAACCCCAGCAGTATGACAATGCCTCGTATCTCTCATGTTCCGGATCGTCGAGTGATATAACTTTAACGCTACAAACTAACGGATCATGAAAAGATCCCGGGAAAAGATGCAGAAGTCGGGTTTGGCTTTTGGATGTGTCCAATTGTTCATAGAAATTGGCCTTGTTTACCTCAACCGTCCCCAGACTCACTTCCGCTGATTGGTCATCATCCTGCATTCGGCGTTCACCCTCGGCTGTTATTTCAATCTCCCAGACGAAATTAACCCAGCCTTGGTAGATAGCGGCAGGAATCACGCGTATACCATCACCTGCTTGGATAGTCTTCAGCCAATCGCGTTGTGTGCTGTCACCAGAGTCCATGTCCCACGTGTTGGTATGTGGCCGTGGTTCAGCTACCGCGTGGAGATTATTTTGAAACCTGATTCGGGGCGATCGCTCATGATCTAAAGGTGTGATGGCACCAACCTCAAAGAAAGTGTTCGAGCCGTTGTAGGTGCCGTGGTTGTTTTTGTCATCACTCCAACCTGTACTCAGTGTGAGCGACGGTTTTATTCAGCGAAAGGACCTTTATACAAACCTTGGTCGTGAGAAACAGTAGTTATGACCACACGACGTACAGAGACGGCATCATGAGGTACTTTGATCTCCAAGTAAGGCTGTCTTGGGCAGCATTCTCCAAATTGCGTAGGTTCTGATCGCTTCACAGTGACGGACCAAGTTGAATTGGTTTGTGCCATTTTGTTCAGACTTTTATTTCTGGAAAGCCGCAACAATAAGTTTCAAAGGAACTACAAGAGGTTGGACATTTTTGAGAGTAGAGTAGCATGGGCAGGCAGAACTCGCGCAATATTTAGGTGGGTCACTAGGATTTTTGGATGCCTCATCTCATCTCAGCTTGGTACTACCCATGCGCCGCTTCGGCCAATGAACTTTCAGGGATCTATCATGTGACGGGATGGAATTTGGTTAGATCCAAGCAATGTCCCAGCCAAATTAGCCATTGCTTGTGGGACAAACGCCAACATTCCAATACTCTGCAGTGCGTCTAAATTTGAGAGTCACATCTCATAAACTGTGCGCGCCTACTCAAACAATGGCAACAAAGCTCTAATGTAAGATAAGATAGAAAATGGATCCCGGAATGTCGCCCGAGCGTAAGGGTTTATTTGGCGGTTCAAGAGTTGAATCCTGTTATCCCAGAGACGTATCGCGTGTCCGCAATGGTCGAGTTGCCGCCATAAATCTTTTTTTTCTTTTTTAGAGTGCCCTCTATTTTTATTTATTTTTTTAACCTAAAACTCTATATTTTCGGCAAAGAACTTCATGTGCGCTAGTTGGGCGAGTTAATGCTCTCTTTGCCGAGTTTGAACTTGATTGTGATTCTCAAAATCTATAAAATAATATTATTCATAAACATCATCCAATTGTTTATGAGTGTTACTCTTGGCGGCGATATCGGCTCACATAATCTTGAACCCGTATGATAGATACGTGCTCCAACCCTCGGGGGATAGTTTGAGGTCGGCTTCGGAGACCCTGGGCCATAATCATCTATGGCTTAGCTTCGGAGACATTTTCAATTGGCTAACCACCAACATCAACCAGCTCCAAATAATCTTGGCGAGGTCCAGACCCTTTTTGGCCGGTTCATCTCTAGTGTGCAGTCATCGCATTGGTCCGGATCGATCACATCCGAACCCGAGCCGGGAATTGGTGTGCTGCTTGACAGCCCCGGGTTCAGACTATAACACCTCGGGATTACCACATGTGATCGCAAACCTTATTCATTGCACTATGATCGCGTTTCTCACTGTGCCGAGCTACCCCTCGGATACCAAAATAGTTAGGCCATCGCTAGACGAGACTTGTCAAACATAGACATCGGGTCCTCGGTCATGACAAGTCGCTTAACAACGGCTTTGCTCTTACTCGTAGAATAAACCCGACTTGAATTATGTGCTGGAATTCTCATTCCCTCCAATCTCTCTGAAATTTCCAGATCGCGCTGAACATTACCGCTGCACACTATTGCTCAGTCCAAAATGGCGTTGCGAAGTCGCCTTTCAACGATTTCCAAGGTGCTTCCTGCCCGGCAGGTTTCTGCATATTCGACACATACCAGCCCTCAATCTGCCCGTCGCCTCAATCTTCCAATTGACTTCAGTGCTACCCCATTATTGCACCATAGCAATGAGACCTTCTCAAAAACGTCAGGATTACCTACTGGCACATCCTCTTCCAGGTTAAATCTCTTCCAATCCGTAACATCTGCATTGCAGACAGCATTGAGATCATCCAATCGTGTGCTATGTTTTGGGGAGGATGTCGCGTTTGGTGGGGTTTTTCGATGTACTACAGGGCTTCAAGAAGAGTTCGGCCGGGACCGAGTCTTCAATACGCCGATTACTGAACAAGGAATGGTTGGCGTGGCAATTGGAGCTGCTGCGGAAGGTATGAAGCCTGTGGTAGAGATACAATTCGCCGACTATGTCTACACTGCCTTTGACCAAATCGTAAACGAAGCATCCAAGTTCCGTTACCGTGAGGGAACAAGCGGCCTGAATCTGGGTGGTCTCGTCATCCGCATGCCTTGCGGTGGGGTTGGTCACGGTGCCCTGTCAGTTTATATAAGAAGCATCTTCTCATTTGATGTTGGCTGACCGAAAGTAATAGATACCATACACAATCGCCAGAAGCACTATTCAGCCACGTGCCGGGATTTCGCGTCGTCATGCCCCGATCACCAACGCAAGTCAAAGGGCTTCTGTTGTCAGCAATCTTAGAGTCTCCAGATCCTGTCATCTTTATGGAGCCCAAGATTCTATACAGGGCCGCCGTTGAGCAAGTTCCAGACGCAGCATATACCTTACCATTGGGCAAAGCCGAGATCCTCAAATCTGGAAGCGATTTGACAATAATATCCTATGGAGCTCCGCTTTACACTTGCCAAGCCGCTATCGAGGCCGCGGAGCGAGAAAGACCTGGTCTTAGCGTTGAATTGATCGATCTCCGCTCCATCTATCCTTGGGACAGACAGACAATATTAGACAGCGTACGACGAACTGGCCGTGCAATGGTTGTTCACGAGAGTATGGTGAACTTCGGGGTAGGCTCTGAGATAGCAGCAACTATTCAAGAGAATGCCCTTTACAGCCTCCAAAGCCCTGTCAAGAGGCTAGGCGGATTAACTACTCATACTGGATTAGCATGGGAGAAGTATATCTTTCCAGATGTCACGAGTATGTATTCCCCTCTTTATCCTAATGGAATTGGTGCTAACCCAACCTTGCAGGAGTCTATGACAGTATTCTTGAGATTATAGAAGATTAGTAAATGGAATAGGCTTCGCCAATTTACGTTAATACACCTACCATTAGCTAAATTTCGATGGACGTTTGACTTTGAGGAGTAGATACTTCTTATAGAATGAATAAATTCATGACGGGTGTCTTTGCTATCAAAAACGATCGATAAACATTTGTACATGTCTTATGATACTACTTGTTCTTTGTATAGTATTTGCAAGAATTCATCCAATCCGAATATATACGAGTGAGGCTGTGAAACGAAACATAAATTCGTACTTAACTCTTATCTTTCTCCATACTTTGTCGTTTATATGCTAAAATTAAATAAATTGATAGACTATCTCACTGCCTGCTACAAGCCATCAATTCCATTCACATGATTTTCAGCGTCGTACTCCATTGGATACTTCGTCATTATCCTCTTCAGCTCACGTCTCTGAGCTTCAGCTTCCTCCGTAATCTCCGCATAAACATCATCGAAAATTGAACTGAGAGCTGGCTTTTTTTCCCCTTCGGCGAGCGTCAACTCCCTTATAATGTCCTTTCGGATTTGCACGCGAGTGGCTTTATCGGTTTCTTCATCCCAAAGGCCCTCATGTTCTAACCATTGTCGTAGCCTAAGAATCGGATTTCGATGCCGCGAATCCTTCCACAGCGCAACCTCTTCTTTGCTGCGATACGCACTGCTATCATCGCTTGTGCTGTGGTGGGAAATACGATAGCTCATTAATTCAAGTAGAATTGGTCGTCCTCCATTTTCCAGGGCCTTTGCTCTGGCGACCTTTGTCGCCTCGTACACTGCGAAAATATCAGTCCCATCCACACGCAGTGTCTCCACCCCATAGCCGGCTCCGCGGCTTGAGATTCCGTCGCCTTTGTATTGCTCAGAAGCTGGGGTTGAGATTGCATAGCCATTATTCCGGCAGATGAAGATGACAGGGCTCTGGATCATAGCGGCCATATTAAGAGCCCCATGGAAGTCACCTTCACTGGCAGCTCCTTCGCCAAAATACGCTGCAGCGACTCTTGGGGGCCTAGAGGGATCATCCCTATCTTGCATTTTGAGAGCATATCCAGCTCCAACGGCGTGAGGGATTTGAGGGCCAAGTGTTGACGCAACAGAATGCTAAATCATACATTATCAGTGACAGCTTGCAGAGAAGGGACAGGATAACATACTGCGCCAGTCTTAGCACGGCCAGTGTAATGATTGGGCATGTTTCTTCCCTTTCCGGGATCGTTGTGGTTGGCAGCCAGCTGACTCATGAAGTCTTTGAGCTCGAAGCCCCGTTGGAGAAAGACGCCATGCTCACGATATTGACAAGTAACAACGTCATCCGGCCCCAACGCAGCTGCCGAACCGATCATCAGGCCCTCTTCCCCATGGGATACCTTTAAAATAACGAAAGGTGAGCAATTTTGTCGTAAAAACACTATCAAGCCACTTCAATGAGGTACCAAAGTGCAACATACCATGTAAAAGCTCACGCGACCATGCCTCTGAGCGTCGAACATTATACTATCTAGAATATTTACTTTAAAACCATCTCATTAGTCTTTCAAACAATTAAACCTCCAGGCTAAACGATGTGATACATACTTGTGAGCATATTCTTGTACCATTTCACGATATCGTCCCTGGGAATTTCAGAAATCCGAGTCGGATCCTCAATTTCATTATCGGAGTTCAAAATTCGAAATGTCGGAATACGCGGGGCATCTGAAGGAACAATCCATTCCATTTTGGAGCTGTAAGGGCTGTCCATGGCGCCTGGAAAGCGAGGGCTGCGGTTCACGACAAACAATTTTGAGCTTTGGGTACCCTGTGGGTTTGCTTGGGCCTTCGAACTTACAGCTCAGCGTCGCCATGATTGGCAGTTGTGGAAGAAAATCGCCGGATGCAGCTGAGGTGACCCCTCAAACAGTACCTCGTGCTCGAGGCTCTAATAACGCGTGCCCAGGTGCTCATGTCGCCGGTATTCTTGATTGAGGAGATGAGAATGTGAATAGCTGAGTGCAGCAACACGTTGGATACTCATCTGCAATTAACCAGTCTACAATCTATTGCTTTAGCTTTACCATCTTTACCTTTTCGGTCGGCTCTAAATGTACCCGGTCTCCGGCGCGGATAATGTCGGTCTTCCCAAGTGTACACGGCCCAGTGTGGGCGAGGCCGATGCTGACCCGACCTTTGCCTCGGGAATCGTTCTGCCGCCTCTTTCCTAGCAATTTGTCCATTGTACCTCTATACACTAACCGGGATAGTTATAACGTGCCAGTAGTCTCGTAATTTGATGCTTTGCTTCGTTTACCTCATGTCCGTGTCATGTGCAGTCATGCTCGCCTCACGACAGATTAGCTCGGGCGCACTGAGAAGGGCTGCCTCCATATCTCGCATCCCCTCATTCCAATCCAGTATATTTAATAAGCGCCTAAATAATCGTCGCTCTTTTTCAGCCACATCCACAGTGTTTGGTCTAAAGCCTTATCTACTTGCAGACATTGGTGAAGGTAACGTATCAAGCTCTCATCAGATACATCGGCAGCATGCTGTCATCTATATTTTTATATCCTAATAGCTTTTAGGGATTACCGAGTGTCAGATAATCTCCTGGGCAGTCAAACCTGGCGATAAAGTTGAACAATTCGATCCAATATGTGAAGTGCAGTCAGATAAGGCATCGGTCGAGGTATCCTATTGGTTTGATCTCAACGGTACCAAAGGATTTTAAATTAACCCGTATCATAGATTACATCGAGATTCGAAGGTGTTATTGAGAGGCTTCATTATGGAGAGGGCGAAGTGGCTAAAGTGGGCTCGGTAAGTGTAGAAAACGTCATGAAACTGGGCATCATCTGATGATAATGACAGCCCCTTCTGGACATCGATGTCACTGCAGAAGAAGACAGTACATCAGAGCTTACAGAGACTGTTTCTGCCTCTGACAATAATGAAAATGAAATAATGGTGGAACGGCCAGACTCAGTAACTGAAAGTGTTACACTGCTGCCAGACTTGGCAGGATCAACAACTGGCCACGAGTCACGATCCAGCAAAGAAACTGAGATACTGGTCACTCCAGCAGTTAGGCGAATGATTAAAGAACATTCCATCGACATACACGATGTGAAAGGCACCGGAAAGGGCGGGCGAATCCTCAAAGAGGATGTCTTAAAATACATCGATGCGCGCACACATAATGCTCCTCCAGGGCCGCAAATGAACGTCGAATCCAAGGTTTCTGGGGTCAGCGCCAATAATGAGGACCGCACGGTTACATTATCTCCAGTCCAGGCTCAAATGTTCAAATCCATGACTGCTTCTCTCGCCATTCCCCACTTTCTCTACACGCATACAGTTGACGTGGGATCCTTGATGAAACTACGAAAACAAATTCAGACTGAGCCTTCTTTGGTCCCTTATTTGACTAATAATGACGGCTCAGTTTCCAAGTTAAGCCTTCTTCCTTTCGTCTTGAAGGCTCTTTCTCAAGCCTTTACCAAGTTTCCGATAATGAACTCAGTACTAGATGCAAACCACTCAGACAGTGATAAGCAACCAGAGTTGACCATAAAGAATTCTCACAATTTTGGGGTGGCAGTCGATACTCCAAATGGGCTGTTAGTGCCCGTCATTCACAATATTCAAGATCACTCTGTCTTTTCTCTTGCAGCGGAAATATCACGCCTCGGAAAGCTCGCCAGAGATGGAAAACTCAAACCCGAGGACATGAATGGCGGGACTCTGGTGGTCAGTAATATTGGAAGCATTGGAGGAAATGTGGTCGCACCAGTCATTCTGTCCCCAATGGTGGCCATTGTAGCTATCGGGGAGATTGAAGAGGTCCCTGCGTTTGAGAAAGACAAGAATGGAATCGAGAATATCGTCAAGAAAAGAAGGGTAACAATAAGCTGGAGTGCCGACCATCGGATTCTGGACGGTGCAACGGTGGCTCGGTGTGCACAAGACGCTGCCCTTTGGTTAGAGAAGCCCGAATATTTAGGCGCAGCTCTCAGATGACTACAGCACTAACTAGGACGAAACTCATACTTTAGTCATTAAAAAGCTCTAGATAGTCAATTCCCAGAATTCTTCTCAAACTACGTCAACATTGGAACAAATTTGTCAGTAAGTAATCCTTGCTTTACCTCCCGTCCAATATCCGAGCGTTCCAGATGTAAGGACACCTCGGAGACATTTGAGAAAATCTTACCAACTCAGGCACTGATCTTTATTGAAATGCCAGTGATCTCCGAGCAACTGCACATTCAGTCCCAGAAATCTTACGCCTA
This sequence comes from Calonectria hawksworthii, assembly GCA_020975415.1. Classification (NCBI taxonomy): domain Eukaryota; kingdom Fungi; phylum Ascomycota; class Sordariomycetes; order Hypocreales; family Nectriaceae; genus Calonectria; species Calonectria hawksworthii. The sequence continues at coordinate 2,482,534 of JAHXZK010000005.1, read as the reverse complement.
CTTGTGATATGGCTGCGTAAGCTGACCTCAGCAAGGCTTATTAACCGCCGGGAACTTGCACTTGCGGGGCCAAATTATGAGAGCCCGGATGCTTTGGCCCGATCATAGATATGCCACCATGTGCCTAAAATTGCGATAGATGCCTTCCCTCTCGTTAGAAAATGATAGAAGAAAGTGACAAGAAAATGAGCCCTGTCGTGGTCCCGAGCCATGAAGTTATAAATTTATCGGAATCGTACCCCAGATGAGCTGGCCAATCAACTTAATTAGATATCAACATGGCCATTCTAAGGACTTTAGGAGTCTGAAATGTCTGGTAGCTATAGCTTTAATTCATCATGCCAGAAACGCCTGCGAGAGTTCAATGCATGATTTCTGTGCACCAATCCTGTGTCGGTGATTTCCTATTGGGGTTTCGGACGTGCAATCAATACACGGTTGGTGTGAGATTCCTCTCCTTCAAAACTTGCCCCACGTACGCCTGCCCAATCCTACCGGTTTGAAAGGAAATGGAATTGTGCGTTATCCCGCATTAGGCGGCTACATGGTACAAGAAAGATTTTAGTATGCTTGCCATTTGTACTTAAAACACGAAAGCGGCGCAGTCTCGCCCGAATGCCTCTCCCTTTGCTAAACAAATACCGTTTTAATCATCTACTTAGCACAAATTAAAAAGAAACTCGCATCATGACCGCCCAGGATTTCGCCAAGCTCCCGTATCCGGTGGCTCCAGAATATCATATTGAACCCTTTCAAATTTCGATTCCGCAAGAGGAAATCGAGAGGTTTTATCTGCTACTAGACAATTGCACCATTGCCGATGCAAATTGGGAAAATTCGCAGGAGGACAGACGCTTCGGTGTAACAAGAGACTGGCTGGGAGGAGCAGTGCAAGAGTGGCGTCACAATTATGACTGGTAAGCTATCCCGCGACTACTTTTCGTTTAGTTTGGCGCTGACATCAGCCTGCCAAGGCGAAAATGGGAGCAAAAGTTGAATTCTTATCCGCAATACATCATCGATGTCAAAGATGATGACGACGCCGTTTACAAGATCCGCTTCACAGCACTTTTTTCTACGCAGCCAAACGCCCTGCCGGTTCTTTTTCTCCATGGCTGGCCTGGCTCTGTAGTCGAGTTTGTACCAATGCTCGATCTCATCTTGGAACAGTACCCCACCGCAGATAGCCTGCCCTACCACATTTTGGTTCCCGACTTGGTTGGGTTTGGGTTTAGTTCTCCGCCACCCAAGGACAAAGACTACGACCATGAAGACAATGCCCGCATTCTCATCAAGATGATGCATAATCTCGGTTTCACGGCCGAAAACGGCGGATATATGACTCAAGGAGGTGATCTTGGTGGCGCCATTGCCCCAAAAATGGCTTCTCTTGATCCCGACAATTGCCGTCTCACACACGTCAATGTCTTGATCATAACGCCTCCTGAGGGTGTAAATGTCGAAGAGGATATCCGAAATGGCGAGTACACGGGTGCTGAGATTGAGGCTTTAGGCAAGGGCATGGCTTTCCAGACTAACTCGGCTGCATATGTGGCAATCCAAGGCACGCGACCAGCAACTGCTGGCTTAGCCATCGGGAGCAGCCCAGTCGCACTTCTTGCTTGGTAAGCTCCAATGTCCCAACGAGGCTTTCTGAACATGGTTGACATAGATAAAGGATCGGTGAAAAGCTGCTTGAGTGGTCAGACCCTCAGACAACCCCCTCGCTGGAGCATATCTTGACCAATGTCTCGTTCTATTGGTTCTCTGCATCCTTCCCAACATCTCTCTGGATCTATCGACTTGTGGTCACGAAAGGGGCAGATATGCCACCTGCATGGGCTGGCATTCAATGTCCTCTCGGGTACTCGTGGTTCAAGCAAGAAATAACAAGCCCACCAAAGAAATGGCGAGACGCTGTTGGGATTGTGAAATGGTTCCGAGATCATGACAAGGTAAGCATGTCATTGTCCATAATTCCATTGGCTCACGCACAAATCATCTCCTCGAAATTCAACTAATGATGGCTTAGGGAGGCCATTTTGCCGCTTTGGAACAGCCCAAGATCTTGTGGGAAGACGTTGTGGACATGATTGCTCAGTTTAGCCCTCAACTCAGGAACTGATGCATCCCAAGTATCCCTCTGTTAAATGAAGTCTATTTCAAGTTCATGGGAGCAATTGAAGTGACTAAACTAATGAACTGCTAAGATATTTGCGTACGACAATTTATCATTGGTGACCAGTTTGAAAAAGTGGTGATTATAACAATTACACCTAAAATATCCGTCCGTTTCCTAGGTTTCATACTATCGGCTCTCATCTTTTAAAATTCAGAATTCCTTCGGGAAGAGCTGGTTTAGCTGATTTGCTGGACGCTCTCATTGACGCCAAAGCTTGAGCCAATCTAGGAACTTCCTTCGGCATGTCGTCAAACCGGATGAGACCTTTTCCTTGTGCAACAACTGTTCTTTCGAGAATTTCCGCTATTTCCTGGCTGTCCCAAATACCCTCTTTTCTTTTCATGCCGCGGAGAAGGGTTATGCATCTCTGCTTCATCGCCAGATCAGGGCATGCGATGAAAACGAGATACACGGTTGGAATCAGCTCGGCATTGAAAGTGAAGACCGCTTGTTGATCTGCGGTGATCAATTCCAGAAGGACTTCAATCCTGCCTAGGATATCCTCGGCGTCGTCGGTGGACATGGGCTGTCCAGGGCCAGAAACCTTCATAAGCAATCTCCATAGCGACTGGTGAACCGAGAGGTGGTATAACTTGTATAGCTCCATTTTTGAGAGCGTCGACTTGTCAACCCGGCCCTTGAAAATTTCGAAATGCGTGACCCAGTCTTGCATGGAAGAATTGACAATGTCCCATAGCACTTGCTCGCGTGCATCGGGCTTGGGTGGCGGGCCTCGTCTTTCACGTCTTTCACCAGGAGGCGGGGATTTCTTTTGAGAATGATGCCTGACAGCATTATCCATCCTCTGGATAATACGAAATGATGTCTCTGCCTCGCTGGGCGAGGAGAATGGTGTGATAGGATGCCGCACAACCACAGTCTCCAGGTCCTGGCAAGTGAGATCAGGTACAATCTCGCCTCCTAGATAAAAGGATATATCCTGAGCGAGGTTGCGCAAGATGGCCGAAACGTGGTTTATGATGTCAGGACCAACTCTGCGCGAGTTATTTGCTGCCGTATTCGAGCCGGGACCTTGAGACGCGTTCAAAGATGCGAGAAGTCTAGACCCAGCTTGTAGATGACGCAAAGCCTCGGGATAGCGACCTTGAAGAATTTCGATGCAGATGAAAATGACACAACACACAAGCACCACCACCATGTTAGCTTGTGCCTCGTCCGCCATAAAAGACTGTAGATGGGTTATAGCTTGATTGTATTGCTGAATAACATTTTGGTCAACCTCACGCCCAGATTCTGCTCCTGTATTCCCATATTGAACCTTGAACCTGTGATGCAGGCCTCCGAGGGCACACAAGGCAAATTTCACAGGTTGGATATTGTTGCCAAGAGGGACAGCGTAGACACGCCAAAAGTCGGACCGGGTAGAAGTCGCCAGCAGATCGGGCAAGGTAGATGTCCGGAAATGATATAGCAGGTTGGCTTGAGATGGTGACTCGGGAGTAGTCGGCAGCCCCGGCCTTAATGCCAGTGGCATCCTATGGGGGCTGCTAGAGGCATGACGGGTAGCTTGACGGTGCTGGCGTGCTCTAGATTCTCTTGGATTGGGCTGAGAAGAATCAGTTGGATAGCCACGACATACTACGCCACTAATTTCACATTTAAGACATGTGGGCTTCCGCTCATCGCATTCCACCCGTCGGGCTCTAGTTTCTGGTTAACAACTGCATCTTCAAAGACAAGATAGATTGACAAACATGCTGTGGTAGATGTTAGCCCGAACCCACCACACTATTTCTTTCAACTAACATACCATGTAATACATCCGGTTCTGACCCGAAGCTCACTCTCACTCGCTACTCTCCGCACCCTGTCCATGGTTTTGAAATGCGGAACGAGTTACCCTTAATCGAGATACAATATCAACACCTTGTAGCGATCAGGCCTTGCTATACAAGAAAACCCATGCGATGCATCTTGAGATCTAGGCAAACTTTCATGTGAATCGAGGGACACGAATCCCAGCATCAATCGGGTACCCGCTTCTAACGGCCCGGGGTCCTTTAATCTCCCCCAGGCGGTCTGTCGGGGCAAAATTAACTCCACTTTCCGGTCGCTCGCTGAAACAGGAAAAGAAAATGAGAAACATTATCCACGGCGCTCGGCTATTCACGATATCTTGCTATCGCGTAATCAGCTAGTGACTAACTATTCATTCCCAACTCGTTTTCTCGAATCACGTTTTCTTCACAATGGCTATACTCAACCCAGGAGCTACTCATATTTTTAGTCTTGCAGTCAGAAATTCTCATTTACATGAATTGGATAGCATCGCTTGAAAATTAGGCATTTGATCGCCACTGCATCAAGAGTGCCAAATTCAATGCGGCACCCCACGTCTCCAGCCCAGTTAGAACTTTCGCTCCATGCTTCAGTATCGCACCAGCCTTTGGCTCATCACTACCCGTCTCCTCCGTTCTGAGCGCGAATTGAATTACCTCCTTCAATTCCCTTTCGCTTTGTCCCATTGAGCTATTAAAATCCGCATCCAGGTCCTCTCTGAGCCTTTGTCTGATATTTTGGGTGCTTGTCCTAGCCAAGATCCACAGTAGAAGATGATGGAGAAAGATGCTCATGTAGCTGTAGGGAAATGCCGATTGCAGGTGAGTATCCCCAATTATTGTGATGATTTCCTCGATTGCACCGTGAAAAACTGCCGAGGCCTCAGGAAACCCCGCCATCCTGTTGTCATTTACATCTGACGAACTATATTCGCCCGTTTCACTTACATATCCACAAACCGATAATATTTGGAAGCGATATATCGCGCTATCAAGTTTGTCCCGGCCCCCTTTTCCAAGAGCGTCTTTTATATCCAGAATGGAGGCTGAAAGATATATCTTGGTGATTTTGTGGAGTATGCGAGAGGCCCTTTGGAAATAGGACCCCATTTGCAGTCTGCTGTGATGGGTGGGCTGCAATAACCCGTATATGTTTTGCCAGGTATCAAATGCGACTATTTCATCAGATATTTGCCAAAAAGAAGTCACTTGAAGGAAACATACCCAGTAGTCTTCGGCGAGACTTCAAAAGTTCGCGCATTTGCGTATTCGCTGATTTGGCAGAAAAAGTGAAAAGATCGTCCTCTCCAGTTGTCTCGAGTGCCATTTCAATGGCAAGTGCCCAGTCATGCGACCATTCGAAGGCACGAGTAGATAGAGAAGTCAGAACCAAAAATGATGACCACGGGTTGAGCCTCGGAATCGCCATCGAGGTTGCAAAGGCATCCATCGAGTGCTCCGGCTGGTTTAAAATGATGCCCGACACCATCGCAAATTTTGGGGCTGGAGGGACCACGGCTGACCCAAGTAAATTTTTCCATGTTCGCGCGCCTGGCGCAAACCAAAACTCATCATCGCCCGGGCAAGCCCATCGGGCAACTTCAGCCAAAGACATGATGCTTCTGGTCTTCAACAGCGCGGGCAGCTGAGCATCAATCATAAATCCAAACCAGAGCAACCTGCGCCGAGACTCCAGTTCAATCCATTTCCTCCACTGTGTTTCACAATCTTCGGGCGTATCACTTGAAATTTCGCTTTCCTGCCTTCGAAGCCTTCTTACATAGGCCACGAGGGTACCACGAGCACCTTCAGCAATTTCGTAGGCTCGCTTATTCCCACTCCACAGACCGGAATAGCACATTAATGCGAGTGAGTAAATTATCTGGTCTTGTCGCACAAGGCTATCGTCTCTCTCGATCGCATATTGAAGATTCTGTCGCGAACGATCCAGCACAAGTATGGCGAAATGCCGCGTGTGTTGTAGTTTGCTGTACTTGGCACCGATGGCCATCATTGCCACCAGCAATGACGACGCCAAGGTGTTTGTTTTCAGTGTCGGCAAGTGCAAAACCGGCGACTGCTCGTAAAAGCTCTCAAAGAATAGACCAATAAACACATTAGCTATAGCCAACGAGGGTAGAGTAAAGTCATTTTGAGCTGAATCTGGCGGCTCCAAAAAACGTTTTATCCGACACCATGTCACTTCATCCATGTCAAACCTCGTATTGTGGCTCAATGCAAGGGGATCATTATCCTCAAGAACAATAGAGTGTCTGTGGATGACATCTTCAGATGATGGGTCCCAAGCGTAGGCTAATCCGTTCTCATCCGTGGAGGTATGAGGCGATGCCGAGCCTTCAACCACTTCATTCAAGCTTGTTTCCGTAGAGCAGGTTGGTGGATTCGAATTTCCGCTGTAAATTTCGTCAAGAGACTCGTTTCGACCATGACATCCAGGGTGTTGTGCCACGTTTCGTTGTCTATAGTCCGTAGTCATTTGGGACAAAACCTCGTGATTCTCGAGTATTAAAGCCGTGTCTAGAATACCAGACTTTTCACTAAAGTCGACGCACAAATCTAGGGAATTTTCGACATCTTTATCAACGCTAGCAATTTTTTCTGTAAATGATGATGTATTGCGAAATGTCTGGTCATATAGGCTGTCACTTCTACCATCTAGTTGTGAGTGCAATTAGCGGTGTGTCATTTTCTATAATCTCCAAATAGGCCAAAGTGGCACTCTTATTATGCTTGCCTTTTCCAAACGGTTTGCATCTTGTACTCGAGAGCCGAGTCGTCTCGTGAGATTGAGAGGTTTCATCGCAACATTGATATAATGCTGGGTCAACCTCAATCTCACATCGATCTCCAGTGGATGATTGACCACGTGCAGAATAGGCATCCCCATGGGAAGGTACACGGCGAGATGACTCCAGTATCTGAGTTTGTCCTTTTGTCTTCTTATTGCCGACACTCGAGATAAGCAGACCCTCTAAATCTTGACGTGAATGTCGTGATTGGTGTTTATTGGCAAGATCGCTACGGGAGAACCTTCTTCCACAGACCTGACAACTGAATGGCAATATTCTGTCGTCTAAGTCCGAGTTAGTATTCAAATCCTAGAGTCAATTATTAGTAAGTCTTCACTCACGTGTTTTCATATGCCTTTTCAGATTTTCGAGACGAGTAAATGATCGGGGACAGGCTCTGCAGCAATGGGCTCTGTTTCCCACCGCAGGTTCTTGGGAAACCCGTCCACCAGGCTCAGCAAGACCCTCCATGCTTTCTTTCGTGCGGTAGATCAAGGGTGGACGGGGAAGGTGGACGGCTGGGGAAGTCTCCTCAAACAATTGTCGTTCGGGTTTTCCGGGGGGGCTGCTCTGCCCCTGGTTATTCTTTCTTGGCTAGCGGCCACTAAATCAGAGGTGACCCTAGCGAGCCTCGCCGGGAGTATTCCGGTCGCGCCCGCCATTCCCCTCAGGAAAATACTCCTATCTTACTCGATTAACACCCAATTTC